>JAQFYM010000024.1:0-175580 GCA_034694785.1 Agrenia bidenticulata | reverse complement strand
CATGTGTGCCAAGTTTCATGAAGATTGGTTGACCCGTTCGAGCGTAATCGTGCGGAGGGACAGACGGACGGACGGACAGACGGACGGACGGACAGACGGACGGACGGACGCAAGAGCATTCGCATAAAGTATCTGTCGATACTTAATAATTGAATAACAGCTAACAGCAACTCATTTGACCTACTTTGTTCAATCGCTGAGCTGCTGAAGAGAGAATTTGGAATTCATATCCGCAATATGAGTTATTTTAACTCTACCGTTTACCAACAAATGTTCTAAACGATTAGGTTTGGGATGGTTTAAGTCAGAGGTTATATATATATCCTTCGACTTACTTCCATAGAATACTGAAATCATTAAACGGTTAAGCTCAACCATTTCTGAAAATATTCTTTGTGACTGATATGATAGCGCCTTTATTTCCCCAGTGTCGCAACAGGTGAATTGAGCACTTAATTCATTCCATTTGACAGGTAACCTTTGATTTATAAGAAAAGACATTGACTCACCAGGAAGAAGCTCTATGAGTAACGGTTCGAGCTGACCATCGTAACTTCCTCTGTATCCACTTAAGCCTTCCTCCTCTGCTCTTCGGCCAGGCTTCTTCTTTCGCTTCCGTGGATGATAATCTGGAGGCCTTCTTCGAACATGGAACATGATCGATCCTGAATTACAAGAGGCAAATATATTAATATTTTATCCAAATTCCACATATTTGAAACTCTTAAATTATAGTTGAGGCATACTAAGACGTCAAGGCTCCGCGAACATTTACCAGGAAATGACAGAATAATAAGCTGGTTGTCACGTCACATAGCTACATCGTTTAGTCAATCAGTTCTAGATTGAATGGACCTGCCAATAACTTTACTCGATTTACAATTCAGGAAAAATTATATGGCTACCTGAACCTCCCTTTTACAGACAATACTTCTGCATTAAATTCGGATACATCAACCGTCAGTAAATTAGAGTTCCTAACATTCTCAGGTAAATATACAGAATCATTCACTTTGTGGGGAAACAGCGAAATCATCTAAGTTCCCAAATTGCTGAATAAAAAATGATGTTTACATACCATGGATAAAAGGTAGTGTCTCTCATGGAATATTCACTCAGTCAGCAGTCTATAGCTGATTGCTTTAGCGTATATAGTTTCAGCACAAAGATTTTTTTATCCATTTACGCCGCTTTCTTTTCCGACGAACCATTTATACACTACGCAACAACTAACCAGCAATACCAATTTTCCTTGACAAGACTATTTGAAAAAATACGGAGCTACTTAATCCACCTAAGATTAAGATGAGATGCTTAACAGACGTAAAATCAGCTTTTGAGAAAAGCCTTTAAAGCCCTGAATGTGTACTTTTTTAT
Organism: Agrenia bidenticulata; assembly: GCA_034694785.1. Classification (NCBI taxonomy): domain Eukaryota; kingdom Metazoa; phylum Arthropoda; class Collembola; order Entomobryomorpha; family Isotomidae; genus Agrenia; species Agrenia bidenticulata. Next base: position 174,203 of record JAQFYM010000024.1, on the reverse strand, counting down.
ACACTTGTAAGAGACCTGAAACTATGTATTATGGATTGCTAGATTGTTATTTTTCGATTGGACTGTCCAACAATGCCTCGTCTACTTTCCTTTGTTGAGCGGTTTTAGGAAACAAAAATTGAAAAATGTATAATGTATCATATTCTACTGGGACATCAATTCCGTAGAACGCTACGATTCATTCAGCCAAAGAAATTAGTGAAATTAGGAAAACTTCTCACAAAATAGAAAAGAAGGAACTGAATCAGGATCCTTAAAATATTCTCCAAAAAATACGACTCCTTTAATCTCTACCCAGATGTTACGGAAAACATAATATTTTCACCCAATTCACTATGCCATTCTATACTATTGTTATTTCACTTTCCCCACAGGGGCTTAGCACAAAAATGTCTAAGCTTCTCTAGAGTATAACTCTCAAGAGTCAAGAACTTACGAAACTTTACATAGCATAAATAATTCTGTTGCAACCATGAAGTATTCCTTACTCCCTCCCTCCCTAAGGGATGTAAAGAATATTATGCTTTAGCTGTATTATCAAACTAAAATCTAGTATTTTGTGTGACGAAATCTAAAGTGTGTCATGTCGATATGCATATCATAATATCGTCATTTCCAAAAAAAAGTCAAGTGAAAGGCACGTACCCAATACAACTTCAACATGGCAATTTCTCCGTCTAGTCGAGAATGACCATAGGCCCATCATATCTACTCCGTGAAATTTTTTTTTTAAATTTCAGGTGACCACCTAACGAAAATCCACTACTTCACTAACTCACCACATCAATACAGCCACAATCAATTGTCAACTACTAATTGCTTACGCTTCGATCAGTCAAACTTATCACAGCTTTCCACTTTCAGTTCATAGGATCGTTCATATAAACATATAAACCCCATGAAATTCCTTTGCAACAACCCAGTGCTCAGATTAAAAATGAACTTGTTCTAAAAACTCGAATACCATCTCTACACTACAATATTGCTATTTTCCAGGTACCGGACCGGTTTCACCACCACAGCTTTAACACAGATATTAAGAGTTGTTTGTTAACTCTAAATAAGAAATACAGGGTATTTTTTTACGGGAAGCCGATGCCGTAATAGCCAGGAGAGAAAGCAACAACGGCTCACGAGGACTATCAGGTAAAACTAAACTCACCTCGATCATTTGGCTGGTTCATGAGAATAGAAAGCGGAGACTCGTCGTCGTCCAGAATGTATTCTCCTTCTCCCTCACAAACCTGCGCAACATTAAATAAAACTTAGTTAGATTGCAACCTTAACGTTCTAGTCAGATAACACGATACATAAACTGCCTTTATCGGTTGTTTATATGCGAGAAGTTTTAATAATCCTTTAAATTACATGGTAGTAAAGTGGTATAAAAACTTGAAGGCAAATTCTCAACAAAAAAAACCCAGATAGTTTGCAATAAAAGACATTACTTTAGGAATTTAAAATACCTTAATTTAGAATTCAGAATAACATTATACATAAAGTCCAATTTCTACATTTCCATGTGATAATCCTGTATTCGACTTTCACTTGGACTGGTTCAATATCATTAATAAATAAACTGCGACTATCTATGCTGGTAACAATTAGAAATTAGAACATTAAGACACAATAGAAGATCCCATTCCCTTTACGTGTTTTAGCTTAGCATAGCAGCTTAGGCATTCGATTTCGTCGTATTTTTCAACAAGCCCTTTGCAAGTATAAACCAATTTTACAAGTCCTGAGGACCATAAACCTCTTGGGAGGTACCGTACATCAAGACAATGACTGTTGGACAATTCATTGATTATTAACAACGCACTTGAGTGTTGAGATCATATTACCTGGACAAGACAGAAGTTCTGCGGCTCTTGGTTTGTCAGTGCATATTTCACCAGCATTTCTTTGACAACATAAACAGCGGTATCGTTGACAGATAGGAGAAGAGTTTTGTAAGGCACGTCTTCGCACAAGGATTGCCCATAGATTTTCAACGTCCCACCAGTGTCGGGTCCCCCATCACGCGATCGGAACTGAGCCAATTTTTTTTCCAATTTCTGCTGTCTCCTTTTCCTCATCACAGCTTCCGGATTGGAAATTGATCTCGTAAAACTTGTTTCCGGGAGTTCTAAGAAAATAATATTATTCTTAAAAGTCTTGCATAAATTCTTACTCGAAACATTCTACATGACACTGACAGAGGCACCCACACACCACTAAGCTAGTCGTATATTATAAAACACCCCATGAGCAACTCGGAAGAATTTCCCTATTTTCATAGGTTTGATGTTTGAGATTATTTTACAACTGTTAACTAACTGGTACATTCCCACTACTAACTTCCCGACAGCTTGTTTTACTTCTGCATCACCAAATCTTCAATATTTGATTAACCAGAATGAACTGAAAGAATGAGCCATCTCAAATCCAAAGATACAGCGTTACCAATTTTCCACCAATGGTACATCAAAGTAGGTCTAGGCATGTAAATACCGACAGGGTAATTTGTATGCGAGGGCCTTGAATTTCGGAGGATAATTATACTGTCAAAATTGATTATCCCCGCTATAATACAGCTTTCATCGTTTCCTAATATTGCCAATACGATGAGATATGAGGTATTCTAGAGCGAATGTAAGCGAGTAAGCGTATGCTTTGAATACACAGGATTTCAAAACTATTCCAAGATTTTAATTACTACTGTTGAAACAAGAGCAGAGAGTTTTCACTGTAATTTTTTGTTACTTTCACCTGTCTCTGTGCTACATAAGACCTGGGTACGAATAAATGTAGCATAACATGAACATCAATACATTAGCAATCTTATAGCCTTTTATACTGTGCAACGACAAATAACAAAACACGAAAGTAATCCTGGACGGATAGATACTAGACACGGGATAGCTAAATAAATTGAAGGGATGCAGGCAGACTAATCCCAACAAGTACACTTTCTCTAGTTTCTCTAGGATATCAAAAACAGCAAGGACATTATTTAAAACTACGTACCTAGCTACTTAGGGTATCTTTGAACATTTTCCAAACCACGGGGGACATTTACTACCATGTCAGTTAAACTCGTGCCTAAAAAGTCTAAAAGTCTCAAGTGCTTTCTACTGCCTCTACGTAGGAGATAATATTGAACGACATGTTGCAGACAAAACGGTGAAGGAAAGCAGAGATGGACATTACATTACAACTGGTTGCTGATATTGAGCTGACATCTCATTTACTTCAGAGAAAGAAGTATCTCAACACATCTCTACTTTCACTCCAATGCCTCGAACAATCCCCGCTTTCATCCCTTAAGAGTATACGTTCCCTACCAATCTCATTCTAAAACCAATCTATTTCTCCTTAGTACGTGTACCAGCCAGCAGCTCAGCTCTATCTTTGTTCATCAGGCCTTCTAAGACTAGTTAACTTAACAGCGAGTGTCAGATCCAGTCCGCAAGGCTTTTATTGCCAACTAATTGCTTACATTGGGAGGAGATGGGAACGCAGTGTTTGTAGTGCAGGCAACAGACCAACCCAAACCTATAAGTCCATTATCTGCTTGTTAGTTTCTAATATTATTCTACCGAAAGCTCTCCCTGCACCATTTCATTTCAACAAGAGACAACTATTCAGCTCTACTAATACAATTTGATCTAATTATCGACCCACCACCCCTTCCATCATTCTGTATGGGAGACTACATATAGGTTATTGGAATTTCCGAATTTCTTGTCTTGAGTCTACCAGCCAACGAGCCTACTATTGAGTGAGGGAGGATAACGACTAGTAGCTACAACATTGAACGTTTATATTATTTGGGTAGAACATATATGTACACTAAGTTCTTGAATCAATATGTGCATGAAACACAACACATGCGGCCCAACATCGATTAAAAATGTACTATAAGCTGTTTCCTTAATTTTAATTTCTACGTAACTCCAAGATTTCTAGATCGAATCTCTAACTACATAAGAACGAGTAATATTTTGATATAGGGAAACGAGTAATATTTTGAACAGTTTGGATTTTTTTAAAGCTACTTCGGTACTAATTCTCTGCTATACAAAACAAAATCTTTCTTTACGAATCTTATAATTAAGCCCAGGATTGATTGATACAATACATAAATTCATCCTCTTACATTCTTGTCACCTTTCCTGCTTTTTAAGCGAATAAAAACTCAGCTAACTAAAGTTTTAGAATAAAACAAATGAAATAAGTAGAGCATGATGAAATGGGATTGGAGATGAAATTCAAAGGGAAGACGCTTAAACACTTTATAATCAACTACCTAGACCTTCACTCTCCAGGCTACAAATGATTGTATTACATTTTAAAAGGAGATTCTTAAATAGGTTTTAAGTATTGTAGTAAGAAACCCATACAGAACGATTTATAACAATTCCTATTGGATGAAGAGCTTACGTGAGTTTACAAATAATTTTGTTCAAGATTCTAGAATTGATAAGCCCAACAGAATACGGCTGAAACTTTTTACAAGAAATCAACTATTAATGAGCACCCGACTTTCCCACTTCCTTTTTCATACGAATTGGTACAATGCACAATGATGGAAGTTAGCACTTTTCTCCGTGGCGTGTTCTATTTCTCGTGGATGGTACATTATTCAAAAGGCGGATATTTTAACGATCTACTGATAGAGCCGGTCGCGGTTTTAAGTCTAAAATATTTAAAACTTATACCCTATGCGATCAATGGTGAATGTATAACAAAATTCTTCCACCGATGACAAACCTATTGGCAGTATAACTTCGCTAGTAGGATTGTTCAAGGAAGGTTTAATTAATGACGAATATTTTTGTTAAGTTCAACTCACCAGTATATAACTTTTCTGCAGCACTGGCACCATCAGTCTTATTCTTCTCCTGTAGTTTCTTTAGCTGCTTTTTCTCCCGTTTGCTCAGCTTCCGTTTAAATGTTTCATTAGCTGGGGCATCTTTAACCGTGTTTGTCTAAATTGTCAGATAAAACAGATGAAAATTACAGACGAATGCGTCATATAATGTCTTCTTATTTAAAACATAAACAGCAATACAATGCCTTTAAAGCGACGACTATAATAAGCACATACATTATGTACGGTACACGCAACTTAAAAAAGTATAAAAAAAATTGCCATGTTGTTATTACATAAAAGTCGTAACGGACTTGTTCGTCAATCCGCTTGAGTAAAAACCGACCCTCTCGGTCATCTGAGTGCCAGTTTAACTGGACAAATAGGGGCCGTTCTTGATCACTCAAGTGTCTTTCCTCTCCATTTTCATGAATTTCATACAAAGCATACTGAGGAATTGACAGCATTCGCATGTCAGGACGGAATTTCTCCACAAGTGTTTCTATAACTGCCTTGGTTGTCGCTGTGGAAGATATTCGAACGCATTTTGTTGCTACTTTTGCTCCAGCCTCTTGAAAGTAAAATCTCATTACTCCTTGGAACTCTCCATCCTAGAAATCGATTAGAAATACATCATCAATCAACATACCCAACCAATTAGTCATGTAGTCAATCTACAGAGTATAAGAGAAAATCAAATGGTAGTTATGAAAGTACTTTTGTATGAAACTGATAAGATAAAAATAAGTTACAGGAAGCAGGAGGGAAAATATACAGAATCGGTTTGTGTTGTGGAAATGAGCAGGTTATTGTTTGGCTATCTATGTGTCAATATCAATTCTTATCGTGTTTGACAGTTCAGAAGACCAGGGGATCACCGCACAGGCCACTGGGGACAACGACCTTCCTAATGTATCTTTTTTTTCAGTTAAAAAACTTGCAAAAGTTTAATATTTAGACCAATAGACCAGGTTGCGAATTTCAGAAAAATTAATGGTGAATTGTATATATGGTGTGAAGTTCTGTTTTTATTTTACTAAACTAAAGCAAATGCTACTATCTGTAAACAGCTTTTTAGTCTCTTCAGACTTCAAAACATACCCAGAGAAAATAGAAGTTCACAAACTATTTATTGTTTATGAAAAATGATAACCATGTCATGGCGTCATGGCACATGGCAAATTTAATCATCCTACGCGATTGAATCCTCTCGCTGTGGTTATGAATCATTAAATATTACATTTTATGCAAACAATTCGCAATTGAAAAAAATCAACAACTGAAAAAGCTCAGTATCTTTCCCAACCTCCAACGCTATAACCTTAAGTAGTACAACATAGTCTTCCTTTCGACTGATTGACTGATACCATATCCAATTCTTTGTTAGTCAATAATTTACACAATACAAGCACAAGATACGTCAAATTGATTGTTTACAGCCTACAGGGAGCATTTAACCCAACTTTAAGGTCACTTAAAATAAGTTGAAGGAAACAGGGTGCAGGGTAGGGAATTCTACTTTATAATTTAGTGAATTGTTGCTTCTTAAAATTAAAAAAAATAACTTAGACGCTTGACAACTACAACTTGACACTTACCTCATTAGGCTCCGAGATTTCAAAAAGGTCCAGTCGATTCGCATTCCATTGAGCAATCAGCTGCCTTAAGGCCTCCTTGGAATGAGGCATTTTCAAAACAGAACTGTCGACTTCACCATTGGCTCCCATTTTCAAATGTCAATCGGCTATCAATTATATTATCAATTCTAAGTTATTCAACATACAATCAATTCACAATTAGTATTTCCTAATTTAACACTCCAGTCTCCACACTCCCTCTCTACTTAATCTTAATCCATCTTTACACATCCAAAAATCCTCTCGTACTAAAATCAACAAACCTCCCCTATTTACTCGTAAAGTTCCTCTTCAACTATAATCGACATATTATTATTCAATTATTGATCATCGATAAGTTAAAAATCAGTCTTCTCTTTTTACAAAAGGGATGGAATAGCAATAAAGCACATTGACTCTTTCAAGTCTTATGAATCGAATAAGTCCACTTGGTATTTATATATGAGCCATTTCTCAGTCTCAAACCTTGTCTCCCAGTGTTAATTAAAATCCCCCCTAAAATTATGTCGATAATATAATCGATTTGTTTCCTAAAATCTTGTCACACCTCCCCCAGCCGCACAATATTCCCTAGAAAAATACTCTGGTTTTGAAACTCCCACTCTAAACTACATGGGGACTTCCACTTGTTCTCCGAGGATGTTGTTGTCTCTTTTTCCAAACCGAAATTCAATCCACTTAAACCCCCACTGGTCAAGCGGTATTGGAATAAATGCTAATTGTCTTACACCCATTCACTGTCACTCACACGGCCATGCCACAGGGCCATCCCTAATTGAAATAGAATTAGTCGTTGGATTAAAAATAATAAATTTCAGCGAGAGAGATCTTCTCTACTCTCTCGTAGAAGTAAGGAGTAGTGTGTCGTAGCGTAGTGTGATATGTAATTGAATTGAGAGAGCAGTGGTGGTGGTGGTTGAATATGTTCGAGGGGATGGTTGATTGGGAGAATGGATTCAGGTGTGGAATTTTGTGGTCAGAGAGGAAAAGGCGTTCACTTCCAGTCCGGAGGCCACCCTTTCATATTTTTTATACCTTTTGTCTATCAGAGTTTAGAGTGTAGAGAGGAATTACAGGTTCAACTGCTCAAAATCTTATTCCTTCAAGTTTTTTTTCTATCATGATCATTTAGTGGGGAAGAAAGTACGAGGGCCTGTAACCTGTAGGAAGGTGGAGAGGGAAGATGAGATGAAGATTATTTATCCCTGTAACACAGCGGCTTTTTGTGATGGACAGTAGGCTACACAGACAGGTACACACACCTGTCTCGAGTCACCCTGAATTCGGTTTTAAACCTTTAATTATTGGATTGCTATATGAATTGACCTTAGGTTAGTAGGTAGATGGTCATACTAGGACCAATGACTGTCATAGATAAGCAATTAGCGGTTAGCGTCGTTGGGGTATGGTGATTACCGAAAGCTGTTTAGGGTATCGTAGTAGTAGTTAAATTAGTAGGGTAACTTATTTATCGAAAGTGTCGAAATGAACGATCGACACCTATGGCTCCGACATTTATTGAGTGTTTCTCGCGTAAGGATCTTAAGTTTTGACTTATTTCGAAGGAATTATCGGGTAACAAAACAAGTGCCAAAACAAAACCTTCAGACATTATATTACCGAGGGGATTGAACTTGGTAGTGTAAACTTACTCAGGGTTAGACTCTGAAAATTTTTAACCGCAAATAAATGGTATCCGATACCCTCAAACAAATCGTATGAAATTACTTTGTGCTTTACCAACTCATCTCCAACGATAGCAACTCATTGTTGCGTATGGAATGGCTAGATTTGAATTAATTTGACATTTTTTAGAGAACTTAACTTCCACCGTAGTTTTAGAGAATTTTTAGCGCAAGAAAGTTTATTTTTATGTTATTCATGGTAAAGATATTTTATTAAATTCAATTTATGCATGTCATGGGTTTAATTAAGCCAAAATCTTAGTCGTCCATGGTGGAGAAAGTGTTCGTGACAGAAATATATCCCGAGAAACAGTGGACCTTAATCAAAAATTTAGCCCGAAATAATTCGAGCAATTCGTCTGGCCCAAGAAATGCATGAGTTGTATCTACTTGCTATTACTATAATCATGATTCATGATACCTTGATTTTTTGCCTTTAAAGCTCAAATACTTGAAAACTCACTTATTATCAAGAGATCATGAGCTTAAACTATACCTAAATTTTGAGGTATTTCCTTTTTGCCATTCTACGATTGAGACCTGAAAAGAGTAAAATCTAATCTTTTGAGCAAAATCTTTGAGATCTCATCATCATAAATTGTCCGACCGTCACACTTGATCTGCCTGGAGCCAAATAGTTTTGCTCACCTGTCTACATCTGCAGAAGGATTGTCTCTAAACTCTAAATGCATATGGCATGATGATGAGTCTTCCCATTTTATTTTACTACACAGCTATCATCATCATCAACAACATCGTTTTTTCGCTATACAACGTGGAGCATACAAATAATATTTTATGCGATGAGAATAAGCTATCTTATTTCAGAGATGAATGATCCCTCTTGTGTACTACTTGATCTGTTGTATTTGAAATCAAAGTACGACTGTGAGATCCCGAGAGGAATCTTTCCATGAGGGATGAAGCAGAATTCATTCACCTATTTGCTATGGCTCCCCTGGGGGGGTCTTGTTTCGAAATGTTTTTTTAATGAAGACCCGTACCTACACATTCACTATTGCAGGAAGAAACAAATCGGTTTAGGAAAAAAAATTAGGAAAGTATTGTAATACGGAGATTGCATACATATCGAGATCTACACAATAAAGAGGGGATGGAGAAAATGTTATTTACATTTTGTGTTACAAGTTTATAATGCAAACGTCGGGGAAATACAAAGCTCCTGCTTTACGCGAATTCAGAATAAAGTTAGACATTGTAGATTGCTTAAAAGTATTATAGCTGTTGCTGTTTAGCCAGTTTAGGGGTCCGGAGTCGATAAAGTGTGACCTTGATCAATCCTTCATTTATTTTAGTTTAGTATTGATTCAAAATGTTAATTCTCTGTACGCTTAGCCTCCTCTGGTTTTTATAACAATGTCTAGGCAATACCAGCATGATTGTATGCGAGGTTGTAGTTGTAGGTGGTGTATAGATAGATAGACATTAGACATACAATCACAATCAACAATGCGCGAATAGCGAAGACAAAACCAACAAACCATTTTAGAGAGTGAGAGAGGAAGGCTGCATTATTGTAATGAGCATTCAGTCCAAATCTAATCTGAAGAGCTTTACAATAGTTTTTTTTTCATTCATTGTTTGGCAATGCGATTCTCTAAAACTACATGCGTGTCTCTCTGTCAACTGTTTGTGTCCTATAAAAAAATTTAGATTGAAAATAAACTTTTTTCCCAATAGATAAATTATAATAGAGAAGCTGGTTTACTAATTGATTGTACTTCATGATAATTCTACATGGGTGGATAGAAAAATAATTTCTTATTGATTTGCTTAGGCAGCTTCAGTTTAAGAGGGTAGGAAATCTAGATTATGAAATTTGTGTAACTTTTTTAAGGGTTTTTAACATGAATTTCCACAAACTTTTTTTGGTATGGATAGGTAACTTATTCCAACTTGTGTCAACGTTATTTGTTTACAGTTTGATACTTGAGAGAGTTGAGGATAATTCATAATTGATTTTGCATACTCTTCTGGAGTAGCACTCTGTCAGCCTACATAACTTTTTAATAACTTGTTATATATTCAAATTACTTTTCCGGTTGATTATTAAAGTTACCTCTTGTCAATTTATTCCCAAAATTTAATCGAGTTGTTAAGCAGAAACTGAATCACTTGCCTTAATACAATAACGACTATAGACCAGTTAAAAGTAAAAATTCTACACAAGTGTCTAGACGGGAGTTATATTTCAGTCTGAAAATCGTGTCTAACATAAAATAGGGACGAAATTTATAAAGCTGAAATTATAATTTATGTGTACCAATTTAATAATTTGTGTTAATTGACCTTACCTACGATTCAAATATTTCTGTTTCCACACCATCCAAAAAACCAATTACCAAACTTTTCACTACAAAAAACTTTCTCTAAATTACTCCGGAACCACTTGAACGATTTAATGTTTTCCAGAGTGACTCCTTCAATTTAATTACATCTACTTCCCACTAATCCCACTCCCACTGAATCCGCAATTATAAACCTCGAAAAATAATTTCAATCCACTTCTAACACAAAATTGTTTGGCACACAGCTAATAATCCTATGTAGCTTTATTCGCAGTCCGTCTAATAACGTTGATGACGGATGACTGACAAATTTACAACTCGCGAATAATTTAGGAACATATAAAGTTAAACAACTGTATGTACTGCAACGACTGAGCTTACTCGTTCAAATCGACAACAGTCAACATGAATATTCACAGACTTCCCATTAAGAAACCGCTATGCTATATGGAGAGATTAGTGATTATTCAGTCGGAAGACTAAATGGCTAAAATGACTCACCCCTTCTGCCATTATCATTCCTCAAGAATTCTTCATGTTGTTTCAACCAAGATTTGCCTAAGTAGCTTGATCCATGTATGTATCTCCGTGTAATACGCATCGATTTACCACGCCAAGTGTCTAATCCTCTCTCTACTGTGTATAGAATATGACACAACTTCCCTCGATACTTCTTCTAATTTAAAAGCCAGAATGTACAAAAAACGGATGGGCTTCTGGATTCTGGAAATACATTCACAGAACTTTAAAACTGTGTGGGTGACGTATGTTTGGAGGATTGATAGGGTCTCTTGTTCAATCTAATAGCATAAGTAACACCGTCTTCAAACATCTTGATGTTTAACACTCGGAGCACAAATTTGCTATTCACAGCAAAAAGTAAAGATCGAGACTATATTATCTCTTTGGAGGATGTAAGGGAAATAAGTGCACGATTTTTCCTAACTTTTTACGCAATTATTATTTCAAGAGCCAAGACTTCTAAGATTTTAGACATCTCAATTTTCATCCTTGCAGGCAAATAATATGGCAAAAACGGTTTTTCTTGTATGTTGTGTGTCCTAACGTAGCCAGATATTCTATCCCAGTGTTGTTGGGTGACTTTATGTAATCTTCTCATATAAATCTGTCCTCAACTCCCCTGTCCTCTCAACTTTGAAGTTGACAACATCTAACGATCCAACAACATCAGCCCATGGCAGACCCATTTATGTCATTACTTTATGCATGCAGTCATATTTAATTTTAAGAATATTATCTCTCTCTCCCTCTCTCCCTGAACAATACACACGATTCTATTAAATTTAATTTAAAAACATTCCATTTTACACTAGATACTCGCGATCTCATATCTCATTACATTTTTGTGCAAGTACAAGAACACCTCTGCTCGTTAATGAAAGGATTCGGTATAATTATAGTCAGGGTTGATCTCAGGTTTTAGCATTATATTATAGCACAGTGAACTAGAAGTTATGAGCTTTATGGGAGGACTTGTAAATAAATTATTCCATGGAATGGAATGGATCCGTCATCAAATTCCACTTGATCCGTGACGCTGGCCATATCAAATTAATATTACATTTGCTAACATCTACATCCTTCCTCACATTGTTCTCATTTGATTGCCAAGTAAATCTTCAGCCGCTGTCGAAAAAGGATTAGTTTGAAATTTAACAAGAACCGTTGAAACAAACTAATGACCGACTTGGCTGAGTCATACAAAGAATTTATTTTATTTTAACTTGTAGAAATGCCTGGTCACCATTCCATCGAATTATATATCATATTGTACTAAACAAATAGAAAATTGGAATGAAGAACTGTTCCAAATTCTAAATATTAATATGCTGTCATCAGCTATACAAGCCAACCTATATATTAAATGTATTGTGCATTACGTGGTTTGCTTGTTCGATAAATCTGATTCCGGCACAAGTGAGCACTTTATTATGTACGACCATACTTGTACAAAAGCTAATAGTTTCCCAGATATTTTTTGAGGCATTCGTCTCCGATTACGTTAGCCTTGCTTTTGGGTTTTATGTACCAAAAAAATTCAGCAGGAAATTATGACATGTATGCATGTATGCATTTTTTATTTATTCTTTTATTTAGTACCATAATGATGATCAGGAAGGGTAGGGATGTTACCTTATTTTGTAAATTAAAGTTTAAATTTTTGATGACTTACTGTAATTCAGACAATAATCCAACCCTGTGTTCTAAATCCTGCTCCTCGCAATCAATTTCAAACACATTGGTCAATTATTTGATGTATTTTTTTAGACCATTTGAGTTTTTGAAGACTTGTTTTCGAAAGGAATTACATCCTTGATTTGATAAACAAAGATGTGAATATAATATGAAACTGCTTACTTTGCGGACTCCTGGCTCTAATTTCTAAGCTTTAATCGTCTGTAGAATTTGTAAACAAACACGAATTTACATTTGAACACACAAGTTATCATGCCCATAAAGTAGATTTGTATGTCTTGCATAACATACCAACAGATCTTTAAGTTTGTAGTGCAGCACTTACAAATACCTTTTAAACTTTGCACTCTAGACAGTGTTTTCAACTTCTTACAATTATTATGATTAAGTTATCAATTTAAGAGGCCCATTAAGATAAAGTAAACACGTGGAACAAACCGAATGCAATGCACGGGAGGAAAGAATACAAGATGCTAAAAATATTGATGTTATATTTTTCTTGAAACACATCCACAGGGACTGGAATGCAGAAATGTGATCCAATCTGACGAAATCCGACCACAACACAGAGACACAAAGTTTTTTTTATATCCTTCGGTCGGGACTAGTTACTATATGATTGGAATTCCAGAGAATTCAACCACAACACAATTTGATGGAAAACCCGTGCTGATTATTAGGTATATTGTACATGAGAACTTTACATGAGAGAGATTTGTAACAGTCAGGGACTAGGCAATTTTAGACATTTGTGATCTCTCCAACATGCTTTGGGCTACAAAACTGTGACTAAAAGGCTGGATTTGTTGCGTGAAGATTTTGAAGGTGGTTCACCAGATAGTAACATAACATCATCATTAGTAGTAGAAAAAATTAGCACCATTAAGTAGACTGGGACTGATGGATAGGCAGGTTTGGGTAATTATAGTAGCTCAGAAAACATACAAGACTGTGATTGGGGACTCTCTGGAGTTCTACGCGTTATCTTGCCATGCCAAATTCCGGTTTCTGATATAGTTCTACCGAATAAGTAATGTAAGTAGGATATTTACATTGCAGTGTTTGCCATACAAATCTATAACAAAGATTATTATGAATCGGACAGAGTTACGTGTAGTTCGTTACTAGACTTGTAGGTAATTTGTGAGCTTTGTAGGTAACAGGAGAAAATACGATTTCTATGAATTGAGAATGAGCATGGACGTTGGTGCTGGATGGATTACATTTGTTGTGATTCTTCACAAAGGTTAGAGTATGGAATATCGAATTTGCATACACATTAGCATTTAGTTTTAGCCATAATGTTTGTATTACGCTTTGTTATGTTGTACTATTATTGCGATCCATACCGGTAAAGGTTCTTACAGATTTTGCAATTTACCGTAAGGTTCTTCAAATGTTCATCTAGTTTATTTTGCTATACAATTGGATTTGTTGGAGAAAAGTTAAGTGCGTTGTCAGCAAGTAGGGGATTTATTTATAATTCGATAATAGAGTTAACACTTATTAAAACAATGTATTAATATTTGTTGCTAATCTAGATTGATAATTTTATTATGGGTGTTATATTAACTTAACATGTTATGTTAATGGTATGGAAATAAACTTGTATTCATTGAGTTCACTAAACTGCTACAAATATTACACTACATTTTTTGAATCACTTTTCAAGAGTTTATTATATTAATTAGATCCATAGCTGCCTCTGCTGTAACTGAATGATGTGGATTATGATGAAAATATGCTTAGAAAATTGAAACCCTTGGGATTGTGATTGCTAAAATAAGTATGAAAAAATTTCTTCCTCTCATAATGTGTCATTTAGGATCAAGTAATAAGGGGATCTTTAAACGCTTTAAACCCAAAGGGGATACAATTAAATTGTATCATGAAATTCCAGACATCTTCCTACTAACTCTTTTATGGTATATTCAATGTTATAGTCAATTAGACAATTCCAATTATAACCTATTAAAAAATTCCATCATCTGAATTTTTAGCATACAATAATTTGGAGTCCGGGGGGTACAAAAAATGCGGGACTCTAAAGCAGCTTTACCCCTTTAAAATTTAGAAGGGTTATTGGTTTCAGTTGTCATTAATACACTTTACGAATTAATCTGTTTGCTTAGCTCGTTTAATTGTTCCACAATCATTAGGTCTTGGTCTTATCCCTTGGAGCCTGAAGGCCTGAAAATATCATTTTGAATGTACATAATAGAGGACGGAAATTTTAAACATTCAAATTTCAAACAATGGACATGTTAAAACTTAATATAATGGAAATGGATCAGGAAGAAAGAGTATCGATTTCGTCCATACCTGAAGAGGTTTGTGAAAAATTAAATCCTAGTCGTCGACTTGGTTTCAACTTCAAAAAAACTTAAATACATATTATCGATGATTGTTCTATACAATATCATGACAATATGTGCCAATAATGTTTCACAACTTAATAACAACTTTACAAAGCTGTTTATTATTACAGGTTCGTGGATTCATATTCAACAAATTGTCGCAAAAAGATGCTCTGAATCTTCGGCTAGTGTGTCAAAAGTGGCGAGGCGAAATCGACCATTTCTTCAACTTTGCAATACATTTAGATGAAAAAAGTCCTTATCTACCGTGGATCCTTCAATTACGAGTACAGGAATGTAATGTCATACGATTAATATGCACCCCACCCCCCAGGGGTGACGCAAGGATCTTCAAATATCCTCTTCTGATTAAAGATCTTGTAATTTCACCGAACTTCCGACCGATATCAGCAACGAGAGGGGTTAGCTGCGGTGCTAATAAGGATTTTATTTCCCCAGAAAATTTTCAAAGTTTACTAAGTTCCTGTGCAGAGCATCTGGAACGATTTGTTGTGTCTCTAACACGACCATTGCTCACTCAAACAATCCCAAATACCATGTTCAATTTTGAAAACCTTACTAGTCTTGCCATATCTATCGACCTTCCCTTACCTTCTAACACGATTACGACCTTTGGAGAAATGCTAAATGCTTTTAATGTCATACAAGTGGATAATACGTTCAAACAGCTCCTGGAAGATTCTACAACGCCTCACCTTAAGAAGATTATGGTACAACTTAATTTGGTTAAGTCTGAATACTGCTTAAATTTTATGACTTCAGTATTAAGATGTATTTCTATACCAAGATTGAGGCCTCTGGAATCATTGAACTTATCGCTAACATTTATCACTTCAAGTATAATTGGTCTTCCAATCGAGTTTGCTATTGAGGATCAAAGTCTTGTCAAAAATGTGGATGCTTTGAAAGAAATTAGAATCAGTCTATCAGTGCCAGAGAATGTTGGATTCGAATTGTCGTGGCTTCAGCTATTAGGATACCAAAGGAAATTGGAAGATTTGGAATTTGGGGACGGCTCTATCCCTCTCCCCAGCTCTTTGCTAAGACAAATAGTTTTAAATAATTGGGAAACTCTAGTTTCGATAGATATAGTATATTTAGAAATCGGAACTGGGAACCCAGGAGGTGAAATGTTAAACAAGACCTTTGACATGTCAATATTTCAATATTGTCACAATCTTCAAAAGCTTAGTTTAAGGAGCCGTCGAAAACAAGCCAATCTTCCTGAGGAAATCCCAGATTTAATCAATTTATTCTACTTGCCACTATTTCTCGTCGAATTGCAATTGGAGAATTTTCTCATCTTAACTGAAGATCTGTTGAACTTTAGCTCTAGCTCTAGAGGATTGCGAATGTTAGTTCTTCGATACTGTGGGGAAACCGGGTATTACGGAGTGACCGGGTCAGTTCTGGAAGGAATTATGGCTTTTAGTTCTCTAAGGCATATGAAGTTGAGACAATTCAACACGTCCTTGACTGCAGAAAAGAACAAATTGAGAGCTATATTAAGTTCTAAAGAAATAACGAGTGAAGAATTATCAAAAATGACGGGTGGGGGAGATCAGCCTCTTCAAGATTATATTACCTTGTGCAGGAATTCGGTTACCGACACATGGGTGCGTGAAGTTTTTATGTGTCGAAGATAAGTTAATTGAGATTTAATTAATTGTAATTTATATTTATTGGGTTAATGTAAATTATTCGAAATATTTATTGTGGCCGTCAGATTTAATATCTAGGATAATATCAAGTTCAAAATGCAGCTGCCCATTTATGGGCCAATAACGTGATGAATTTCCAAGGTACATTTTTTACAGCGTCGAAATTAAGAAAGTATGTTTACTTATTAGTCTAGTAATTCGAATGAGCTAATTGAGCTTTAAAATCGGTGCAGAAGTATGCAGGATCAGGGTAACAAATAAACAGCAAAATTATAGAGAGTATTGATGATTTTATTTGGCAGTACCGCATTTAGTGAGTTTAGAAATAAATCATGTTTTTAAAGATTAAATGATAGATTTAAAAAATAAATCATGCAAACTTTAGTTTCTTTTCTTTAAGTTACAAAAGCTCTGTATTTGAAAGTTACTCGATATTATTCGTTCGAGTTGTAAGGATTATCGTTACATTAAGTTTTACAAAATGCAAAAATCTACATTATGCATTACAGTCGGGATATCTCGAGTAATTCTACTTCTAAGTTCACGAATCTACCTGGTCCTATCAATTATGATAAAATAATCGAAGTTTGAATTAATTGTAAATCAATGTTAACATTTGAATTTCTATTTAAGTAGATTTGTAATCATTGAAGTAAGATGAACACTATATTGTCGATTTAAAAAAACATTATTTGTTTGCATATTATTTGTAATAAGTCGGTAGTTTAAAAAAATTGTAAAAAGCTGTTAACAAATCATATTCCTAAATATCCAAGTAAAGCCCCAAGTTAAATATCTAAGTTTTGTTATTTATTTTTCATTTTGGTATTTAATATCATTTTGAAGATTCCGGGAGCTGTAAAACGGCTGAAATAGACATTTCTTCGTTTCTTGATAAACAGTATAGCCTTCGAGCATCTTTGGAATAGCGGATACTGTGCAAAAAGAAAAAAATTAGATAAGCTTATCAATTCAAAATATTATAATTGTATTCTTAAGATTAGTAATTAATGTTGGAGAAAAATCTTGCTAAACTAACCTGTGAATTGGCAACGACGCTAATGGCACGACTTTAATTTCATTGATGAACTTCAAGTCCCACGTTGAGTAAAATCTAATAGAATTACGCAGAAATATAAATAATTATTCCAAAAACTACTCAGCACAATTGACAATTGTATTTTGTATCAGTTTTTTTTTTTACCGAACATGTCCATAATCACATCCAACAGCCATAAGATTGACATTCCTGCCAGGATCAAGATTGCTCAAGCATGCAGATTCTACCTTCTCGTCTGGCTGTACTGTTCCAATCTCAAATCCATTTATTGTGGTTAGTGTCACGGTATTAGCGGAATTGCTAACTAAAGCTACATCCCCAGTTGACCTGGACGAATAGACACTATCCACACTCGATTTTCGTTGAATAACGTTTATAAAGGCGATTCTAAATTAAACAAGTTTTTGTTAAACTAAAATTCAAGAATGTATAGCTTAATTGGAATATAGTATGCATTTGTCAATACCTGTTCATGTCCCAAATCAGTGCATAATCCTCGCCAGAACAGGAAATGGCTGTAGAGAATTCCGTATTCAAATCGATATGCTTTATAGCTTTATAATGACCAACCAGTTCCAAAGTTTCTATCACTTTTTCCAATTTGTGAGACAATTTGAGTACAGTAATTCTGCCTGACTGATGCCCCACCCAAATGGAAGTTTCAGTTGTGACGCAAACAGTAATCTGAAAAATACATTGAAGCTTGATTGTTTTGCACATTCTTCACAAACCAAACGCTGTCTAATTTTAAAACTATCCCCAATTCTTGTACTCACCTCATCTCCAATGCAAACATGGACAACGTTAGATTTAATTAGGATTTGAGAAGGTTTCCAGCTTCCTACAATAGTGTCTCCCATAATTACTGTGTTTTCAGGCCAAAACACAATCCTCGTTGGGTTCTCAAACAAAGCCATCGTATCATCGTACTTCCTTGTATTCACCACCTCTAATTCTGAACATGTTGGTGACCCGAGAAAATTACCCCATCGGATGCCCCATACAGTATCGAGAACCTCCTAATTAACAATAAAATTTAGAAATTTAACAATTTAGATTTGAATTTAATTGCTTAAGTATAATTGAAGCTTTCATATAAAACTTATTGCATACCATATCACAGTTTTCCGTAGATACTGTTGTTGACCGCAAGTGAGGGTAGGGAAACAACTGCTTCGGTGTCTGACCATAAGTGGACACCATGGCTTTCCGGGCCCTTCTAAGAAGTTCATCTTTTACCCCTTCAACTTCAAATCCTTCATAAGTCTACAAAAAATTAATTCAATTCTATCAATTTTCGCTCAATTTAAACTCGAGTAAACTTCTTAAAGTTACCACTTTCAATAATAACTTGAACTTACGGAAGGATGGAACACATTGATCGCTTGAATAGCTGATTTTCCAGTTTGTTTGTACCCAAAAATCAAATCTATCCAGTCGCTCAAAAATCTCCTAACTTGATTACTTTCTAAAGCTTGTCGATTAATAAGGACAAACAGTCTAGGATCTCCTTTAGCCCATGCAGGCAGTGCTACGTCATCCACCCGTTTGCCATTCTGCCTCACCCCGAAGTCAAAATGCTGAAGATTTTGGAGGAACTCGGGTAGGTAATAAAATTCTGGTATTGCTTCTTTGAAATCTGTGTTTGATTCCCTAGAGGCCAGTCTCCATGTCGTTTCCAAGCTGTGAAAACTTCTGTCAGGAATGTCAAAGCTACCATCTAAAACCATACATTAAGAGTTATTAAATGATTATAATTAATAATACAGATAGCCATATCATTTTGAAATATTGATTACCTTGATATGTAAGAAAGTGTTGAGTATACGGAGGTAGACGTATTAGAAAGTGTAGAGCTATTCCACTATTGGAGTAGTGGCTTCCGTAGTGGAATCTGAAATAAAGTTAGAATTAATTATAATTAATTAATTAATTATAAAGAATTAATTAATTACTAATAAGAAAGGAAGTGGAAGCTTACGGAGCTGAATCGCATTCCCTTTTGAGATACTAAAATGAATAATTATTTTATAATTTAATTAATTGTAATATGTACAAAAAATAACAATTATTGTAAAGAATATTGAAATTCGAAACTAAAACATCAAACTCACATTATAAGTGGCAAGAAAATGGTCCTCCTTGGAAGGGTCTTGTATAGCCATAGGCTTTTTTAAATCTCGATAAGACTGGGGGGCATGGAGGTCGAGAGTAGGGCTATCGTATTTGGCAAGAACAAAAGGGAATACTGGGTACTGCATAAGGTCACAATAAGTTCTTCCAGCAGCCGTGTTGAGGTACATGAGATACTCAAAGTTAGAAATCTGTCCTTTGTTCCACTGAGCAGTCATGGAGGTTCTACTTGAGTTCATTAGTGATGAGTTTAAAGCAGTTGCGGAATCTTTGATTGTTATCAGATTGAAAAATTCTTCTCGGTCTCTCTGAGTCCTAAAGACAAATAGGAAACTCCTACTTCCTACGAATATCTCTGCTGCTCGGTCTTCGAGCGTGTAGCGCCGTCGGAGCATGTGAATCAGAGAGATCAAAGGAACTTGTACGAGTTCGAATCGCTCTGAGGTTGAAGTCGATACCTCAGGTATGAAGTAGAGGGTATCGGTACTTAAAATTATTTCTCCACAGAGTTCTTCACCCGGGATAATTCGGGTGCAGAATCTCATGAATTGGATTTCAGACTTTATGGAAGGGAAGTTTGTAAACTCGTCGTTATCAACCTGGAAAATGTATTCAAGGGGTTGTGGTGGCCCTTCTGAAATTTGAAAAAGATTCAATTAGCTCTGCGAATATTGGCTTGAAAATTAATAAATTTCCAAATTTTTACCCGTTGTTCGGTACTTTGGAAGAACAAAACGGTTATTAATCTTGAGATGCTCTCTTCCTAACCTGACCCTAACCCTTCCTGGTCCTTCTGATTGATCTAATGACCAAAATCTGGAAAATAATAAAACATTAGACTCACCACAAATCACAAGGAACTCAAAAATCTCATAACATAACAAATGTCTTACTTTGGATAAGCTTCTGGGAAGTGCCACGGTGCCTTTGGGTGGCTCATGTGCTCTGTCAAAGCCCACCATTGACTCCTTGCAAAGATATCGTCTTCTCTGGTCGAAAGCTTTTTAACGATATCGATCTCCTGTTTAGTCCTTATTCTCGTAACACAATCAAGGACCTCGACTGCAAACTTCATCACCGATTCGAAGACTATTTCAAAGTACACTGCACTAGAGTAGTTACCCTTGTTGTACACCATTTTCGTGCCCGCATCATTGGAATTGATCATTCCAAATGGAACATGAAGACTTTTATTCAGCCCCACTCTTAGTTTCTCAAGGGCTACAAGGCACTGTCTAAGTTCGTGGTAAGATACTCCACAAATTGGAGGAGCTTCGAGTAAAATTTTAAAGTTTTTGAAATCCGTGGAAAATGTGGAAAAGTTGTTTGTAGGGGAAAGGATTCCAGAGTCCACTAGGATATCTTCAAATTTGTCTCTGATAGTCTTATTGGAATACTGAATCTGTCCAGGGCATATTTCATTGTCTTGCAAACTAATAAAATCCTCATTTTGGGATAAATTTCTATCTTGGCTTGCAAGGACGGAGCTCATCTGCAAAGAAAGTAACCCACTACCTTCAGACATAAGAGATTGAAAAGATGAACTTCGAATCCCTCCTTCTTCATGTTTGGGACATTCACGTTGTAGCGAATCCGAGAGGAATATTCTTAGGAAAGCTGTAAAGCATCGTTCTATGGAGCCGTCTGACCTCAGGACCTTTGGTAACCACGTTTTAAGGTCCTTAAGGTTAATTAACGCTCTTAAAACTTGTTGTTTGAGTTCAAAGTAGTCTCCCTTGTTTGGGGCAAAAACTCGACATAAAAAAACTCCAAAGAGATAATACAATCGTTTCTTGTTTTTTTTAACAAAGTATTTCCAGCTATCGCTTGCGTCCTCGTCCACGCATTCCATCAAATGGTGGGTAAAGATGCTCAAGAGCCATTTGTCAAAACTTACTCCAAAGCGAGAGGCGGAACTTCTCTCCAATAGCCAGAGGAGTCTTCCATTAGCATCCCCTTTCTTCAATTCCTTCCCCCGGTAGTTCTTGAGAAATTCTACTGATTCTTGATAAAATCTTCCCGTCAAAATACTGAATATATTAATTATAACGATAATTAAAGCCAGTTTTTATAGTAATTTAAATACATGCAAATTATATAAATAAATGTAGCCCACCTGTGGGGTGCGGATTCCAATGCCGGACAAAACAACACTTTCCAAGGGTCCCCTTTAGGATTAAGCGTGCAGAACCTGACTACGTGAGAAATGAGAGTATTCAAAGGACGTGGTAGCATTGCTGTTGAACTCGATCTGTGAATGTTCATTATTGCCGGAATAAGACCCATGGACAACAGCGCTGGAATCACCCCGACTTGGTCATCTTGAACCCATTGAAGAACTGTTGATAGGATAGCGTTCGACTGCAATAAGCCAACTACAAGGGGATATGAAACCGGGCCAAATCCTTGACAAATGTTGGTTACCACGTTTGAAGTTTCGGGAGCACTATATAATTATATTAATTTAATTAAATCAATTAAAATTAATTTTAATTAACATTAATTAATTAATTAATCCAAACCCACCTGTGCAAGTACAGACTTGCAAGAAAGAAGCCTTTATTCGTTAAGAATTCTGTAATGCAGGGATTCTTAACGCGACTTAGAAACGCTGAGAGAGATTTAAGAGCCAAGATCTTCACCGTGACCTTAGAATGGGAACAATAAGCAACAAAGAGGTGGGAGCTCATGTGTGGACGCAATACAGAAAAAAATGCCCCGTCCGGGATTATCGACAGCGTATTTAACAGGACAGCCATTAACGCTTCTACAAGAGATTCCTGGAAGGTTTCTCGGAAACCGTCCAACTGCGACCTGCCGAAGGTTTCCTATTTAAAAAAAAAAAATTTAAATATTTTTTTAATTTGAATTTTGAATTTTTAGTCCATCCACCTACCTTGCTGTAAACTTTTTGATGGTTGTTTAAAACTCGACCGACGATCTCTGGAATATCCTGATTCAATAAACCGTTTTCGTAAGAGGCTTCGTTATTTGGTCTCAAAGACTTGAAAATTTGCTGATCTTGATCCTCGGATATTTCTTCCGCGTCCGCAGCTGAATTTACGGATCCTGGATTTCGATTTTGGAATACGAAGAATGCGTCTTCTTTCCTTGGAAGTGGGGGGAATTCTTTAGGGAGTAGGGGATACAAGCCATACTTTACAATAGAAATTCCAACGTATGCATCGGGTGGGGCCATAAGCTCTGAGAATATTGAACGGACCAAGGCTGATATCCTTAAAGCGTCCATAGAACTTAAAGCTGACGCGGGTTTACCTTCAGGAAGCATAATATTGCTACTGCTGTCGAATATCATATTGTAGCAAATGGATAAAAGTGTGTCCGCGAATTGATTAGCTTTCAGGGATGCTATGTTCGTAGCTCGGTGGACATTCTTTTCAAGCAGAAGGTCCAGTAAAACGGTCAAGAGACACTCAAAAAGACTTCTTCGTCCGGTCGGAGCTTCTGCCTCGGTAACACGAACTCTGATTAAAGCTCTCCATGATGATAGCAAAGTTGATTCAAGCAGCTCGTAATCTAGAAGCTTATTTCCGCTAGGGGTGAGGCAGTGATGAACGAGGATGATAAACGTTTTGAATCCGAATGAAGATTTACTAGAGTTTAGTACGAAGCGGATAAGGTTGTACTGCACCTTGGGTTGGAAATCTGTCATTTTCGAATGGTTCTTAATTTGACCCAGGACAAGAGAAAGACCTTTGGACTGAATTTCATCCTCTTCACAAATTTCCACAACCTGAATTGGACAAAGACAATTAAAAAAAAGTAAAACAATCTGCTTTTAGCGAGGTTGGAGGTGGATACAAAATTAAATTAAATAACAATTATTAACAAACAAACAAACAAACAAACATACAAAATTAAAGACTCTTACCCTGGCATATAAGAACAAGAGTGCATTAAAGCCCCCCAGTTGATGAAGAGCCCATTGGAAATCATTTCGACTTTGTGAAACACCCAGAAGATCAATTAGCCTTTCCTACAAATCCAAATTTTACATTAATATAAAAATATAAACATCAACCTCCAATATTTTTTAAAGCTTCAACTGCTCGTAAAAACTCACACATTCTTCAGGACTCGGGTTACTAGACTTGAAGCAATCAAAAACGGCTTGAAGTTCATGTACTGTAATCGGCCTTCCTTCTGTAAATAAAGAATCCATTGATCTGAATTCTTCCTCGTCGTCCGTAGACACGACAGAAATCCCCGGTTTGAACCGACTGGGTCCTTGTGATGCATCCGACACATTGTTATTCACCCAGTTCGGACTAGTCTCGTATTTCTTCCTAGTTTCGGCTAAACTGTTGCTGTTCTTGAAACTTGACGTGGACTGGAGATTGCTTACATCAATAGTTTTTATTAAAGAGGAATCATTGTTTGAATCGTTTTCTTTATTTGTACCGGTGACCCATGTCTTAGTAACTGTTATAAGAGGTTCCGCTACGATATTTAAATCAGATTCATCTTCTGTTGTGGTCTCAAAGTCTTCGTCAGCTGTGGAGTAAATAGATGAAGAGGATGAGGACACCACTTCTGGATCTTTTCTGAGATTATCTTGCTGAACCTTCTCCTAAAGCAAGGAATGCAAATAATTCATTAATAATTAAAGAAACAGAGTCGAAATGTTCTCTTTTATGTCTTTGAATCAGAATGGGAATTAATTTCGAATTGAGCATGGCATTAAAAACATTTGGCATTGAATTATCTATAATTGATAATCTTATCTAGTTTATTGAATAAAGCGGATATTGCTATGATAAATAAATTAAAAGGGGAAATCAATTTTTAATTCAGAGGATTTGCATATTATTTTCTCTCTTGGTTCATCTCATATATGCAATAATCTCATCTACTTATTAGCTCAATTGTATAAAATAGGCTTAGGAAAGTTACAGAAGTCTACTCAGCAAGTAATCCTAATTTATCCTGAATGAATTATCAATTACCATAATTACTCAGAATTGATCCCTATTGTTCTGTAAATCAGTTTAGAGGGTTTAGTGACCCCCTCTGTTCAATATTTATGTGCAAACGCTTATAACAATGACATTTGGGCCATAATGATTGAAAACGTGATTTTTTTGACGCTAACTATCGTTATATTCCAACGGCTATCTTATTATATACTTTTCAAAAATTAACAGATAGTAAACAAATCAAAACGATTAATATTTGTAATTAATAATTGGGAAATATCTTTCTATTTTTTTAAGGCACTCCCTGATTTTATCAAAACTAAGAGATTCCAAAAGTTGCATTCAATTGGCTATGCAAGATCCTTAAGAATGTGAACTTTCCTGCTCGTCCAGCGAAACAACGATTTTTTTGTCCATCTACCTACATTCTAAAACTGGATAATTCAGTTCTCATTTCGATGTGCATTGCCTTTTCTAACTTCCTTATCAGTTCTACCTGCATGAGATTATGCAAATAAAAATAAAAATACATTTTAAACATTTAAAACATTTCTCTTACCTCATTTTTCTCAGTGTAGCACGTTGTCTGCTGAATAATCTGGTTATCCAGATCTTTTAAAGTTTTGGGATCCATTATAAAGCTCTTCGTCACAGGTTAGTAAAATCTCTTATTGTTTATCAGTTTGTTTCACTTCATGATCACAGTTAATCTGGTTTAATTATTACCACCTTTTCACGACCTATTTTTCACAGGAATGTTTACTACGAGGTAGATTTAGGTAGAGGAATCCGCTTCAAAGTATTCAAAGGAGTACTAAAGTTGTTCATTGATCAGATACTCGTTCTCCCTCAGGTAAATACGCGCACCTGACCATCAAGAAGATGGACTGCAATTGCGTTTAGCGTAAATCGTGATCATATAATCAAACTTCAACAAATGGAAGGGGTAAGTGAAAAGGTGGGATTGGCCAGGTGGGGTTGTGATGTGTTATGTTTTTTGTACTATACGTCACACATGCATATCAATGGAGAGACATAAGCTAATAAGCATTCGTATCTGAATACTTAGAGCTAGCAATGATAACTTCTGGCAACCCCTTCGACCAGTTAAAAAACATAGAAATGCACTAACTATTCCTCCTTAAACAAGGTGAAGTCACCATTGGAACCAGACTAATAGTATTATGTAGATATTACAAAAAATCTGGTTGCATTTGCATGTACGAAAACAGAGTTGAGATTTTTCCGGACTCTTCTCTGGACATGGATAGACAACTTTTTTTACAGCTTCAAGTTTACTCAAATATTTAGGTATTCTCGTTGCGTAAGGGTCACTTTTGAGTCTAGACACCTATTTGTTACATAAGTGTCTGTGTATCTATACGCACTATTGTATTTACTATTGCATGTGGAAAAAATTACATCTAACCTTGTAATTTTAATTTTACTTCAAGTTCCAAGCAAATGTCAGAATGTCTCACGACTTTATTCAGCTTTTCTCAGTTCTGGATAGAAGCCCTTGAAACTATTTTGTACCAAAAAGTTAATAGCTTCCTTCTAGTATAAGATACTAAGGTTTCAGGAAATCTAATATTTTATCCTTCTCACGGAAGGTTTCCTTGCTGATAGTGTTTTAAATTGATATATCCTTCCCAAAGGGGTGTCAAGCTTGGACTGTCGGACTGAAGAACGACCACATGCATCTATATATCTTTTTTTTACCTCAGGATTCACCTTAGTCCCTAGATGATCCAACTAAACTATACTTAATGACAGAACATCCTACTTATTAGCAATCATATATGTATTAACTATTAGTAATATTGATCCAGATATCCAATCCTGATAAGCCTAAACATTCCCCCAGAAAGAATGTTCCATCTACATGTTCCAATTGCACATTTCTGTATCTGGAATAATACGAACAGTATGGATACCTAGTTTTAGTTTATGAACGATGAATGATGTCTGTTATTTCCCATTACTGCTGCAGATTATTGAGATTATCACAATCCAGCCTCCTCCAGTCAACTCAATTCAGCCATTAAAGAACTGCTCGAATATAGTACACCATAAGAGGCTCGGCTCATACACCAGGTAAAAATGACAAAAAAATAGTTAATGTACAAGTAATTTTTTATGGATCTTTATTAGTGAATGATCGCCCTGTCTATCATCTATCTCACCTGCCGTATCTCTTTCCTGGGTGGAGGTAATTTGAGATTTAAGTGCATCAATTCATAACACATTTCCGTAATGTAAATAGACTTTCTCGTCAAAAAAAATCTGTCGCTTCACTAATTGCGTCATATATTATCTTATCATAGTTGGGTAGCACAACTTTTTGTTGTATTTTGTACTCGTAATGTAATATTGTAAGGGCTCCAATCACCAATCACATTATCTGTAACAATTTTCCACTCACTCCTCCACCGCATTTATTTACTTTGCCAATCAGGGCAGTAAATTGAGCCACTTTGAGCGTTAGGAAAACAATTCCTTGGCGAATCTAGTATCTTATAGGAAAATTAATTGGGGAAATTTTAATCACATTTTAAGACAGGAATGATTCATCATTGTCTGTAACTTCATTTCATATTGTAAGTTGTTGTTGTCGGTGATTTAAGACATCGAACTAAATTTATCCCTTAGAATTAAGAGATTGAACTGTATCATGGATGGCTACTGCGATCAAAACTAATCTGGGGTCCCACGGACTCAATTAAGAACCCAATATTATTAATTGCATTGGAAGGATTCAATTAGATATACGTTACGATTGGGTTATTCTCTGAGCTTTTCAGGGATACTGAATCCATTCCTCTAAGCTCAATATTAATCTTTTTAGGTAGTTGTCCTATTGGTAGCTTATGAAAGAATAAGGAAGGAGTGTCCTACCAGTCCTGCAGCAAGGAGTTAATTATTTGGGCCAGGGACAAATTAAGTAATGCTTGATAATATAAAAAAATCTATAAAATCTATAGCCACACATCAAGTCTTCTCCAATGAAATCCTTTAAAATTGCTCTCCCTTTCTCAGCAACAGTTTAGATCTCTGCGTCGTGTTGAGACTGCCAAAACGGATTTACGGACTACTAACGACTAAAAGATGTGTGGGTGTCGTCTGCAAAAGATAACCTCTTGGACCAAGCGACTTAACAACATGTTTCTGATTCTTTTTAAGAAACATATCTTATGTAATCTCCCTCTGTGCCACATACGACAACAAAATAATCTGCTCAAATCTGGAAATCCAGTATCTACTTGTGTATTTAATCAGTATTCAAAGAAGTAAGTCTCTGAAAGTAGATATTATTTTATTCAATAAAATTAATTCTACATTGCAAATTACTTCGTAGAAAAAACACTAGCCATTTTAGAAGGACGTTGAAGAGAAAGAACTGAAAGGCTCTTTGGAGGTTACAGAGCTTAAAAAGATTCATGGGATCTGTCCAGCAGATATCTGTGGCTCTTATACTCAGCATCTTCAAACGTGATCCCAAATAAACTATTGCAGATACTTTGTAGACAACTATGAATGTCTATGCTGTTAGGCCAAGTTAATGATGTTGTGATGAAATTCTTCGAGAGAACTGGAATTAATTATATTGCGTTTTTAGACGGCGGTGGTAATCCTCTAAGGAAGAATGACTCATATTTGTCAACAGGTTGACCTCGCACTAAGCACAGAGTATTTTTGCTGTTCAATACCATGAGTGCCGCATGTCTTTGAACACGTATAGTTTTCTGGTGACCAAAGGTTAAGATGATCTGCCCATATGGTACGTCGTCTTAAGACGCGGAAAACAGTTGGTATTGGTGCCACAGAATGAGTTAAGGTTTCTAAATCTTGTATCTACATTCTGGTTGGTTATTCAAAACGTTACATTTGGGGAATTTTTCTTTGATTGGTGACAGAACTTGGTAGGAGATTGTCCTCGAGATTATTCTGTAATACCCTTTTCGAGGACTAAAGTATCACATTTTTTAAGCCTTGCTGACTTCCTCGGATCATTCTTTGGCAACCAAGTAATCTAAAGCGCTTTACACTCCTTTCCAGACAGCTTAAATCATATTTATTATTAAAAAATATATTTTATTATTAGTCTAGCTGCAAACTGCACGTTCCCAGCACCCAATCCATTTGGTAACTTTTCATACAATTACGAAAAACCCTGTATTCAAATAATTTCAAATGTTTCTAAAGTAATGAATAGCATGAGCGGTGTTGCATCTTATGATGATGATATATTACATTTAGGATGAATTTTTGTTCGGCTTGAAAAACTTATAAATTAAGATACCATGTGTATATACAAAGAACAGATTACGGGACTGTGAATGAAAAATAATCAACATGCGAATTATCCTATAGTAGATCTACTATATGAATTATTACAACTATTTTCTAATACAGAATGAAACCAGTAGAGTAAATTAATCAACTTTACCGAACACTTTGTTTTATGTCTGTTACATTTACGTATGAGACGGACACGCTTATGATATGGTATTCGATGTAATTATATTGATACAGCTTATTCATGCAGAAAAGAGTTGCGACACCCAGTCCAAAATCCAACAATTACCTATCGACTTAAAGGAGCCTATTAATTATTTTAATTAAAAAATAATTGAATCTGATCTGCTATAGGTTTATTATGAAGTGGATACAGTAATATAAAAAGAGATAAAGAAAGTATTAATAGATCAAAACGACGCACATATATAATCTTTGTTTACAAATTATTGTAAACGGTTGACGTAGATATTATTGAATAGAGGTTTCTCTCTTAATTGAGCCCTGAAGTTTAAACTAATTTAAATTTAAATAACAGTTCTAAAATACTCTGAAGCGTTTGATTTGAAAATTACATGTTCAAATTGTAATTCTAAGCGGACGAATAAATTTATTCAAACTATTTTCAACGTGGGCACAACTAATCTAAAAATCTAAACCAAATCTAAACTGCAAAAGAAAGCAAATAAATCTATTCAAATAATATATTTCAATCAAAATAATTGTATAGTTTTTAATATTTTTATAAATTATGCATGGTTGGTGATAGTTACATTTAGTGCAATTATCTTAAGAGTTACAAGTACCTCGTATCGTGGATCTTGTATAATTTGGCTGCTCAATTGTGTAGATAGTCCAGGTTTCTCAGGATTAATACATCTGAAGCCAGGTCAGGCATAGACCCTGTGACTGCGTAGGCGAAGTTCTAAATCACATAGTTGCTCAAAGAATCCATCATTCGGGAATATTTGGCGTTTATTCCTGTTGATATCAGTCCAAAGTATAATTAACATTTTTCTATGGCATCAGTCATCCAGTTCAAAATTACAAAATACGACCATCTTGGCTTACCTAACTATCCTCACAGCCTCCTTGACACTCATTCCTCGCTTCATCATAAGATAGGCTATGACAAGTGTGGCTGATCTACTTATTCCTTGCTGGCAGTGGACATAAACTCTTCCTGTGGGTCAAATATTTCAAATGTTCTGGATCAGCTTCTCGATCATACTGTTACAATTACTGAATCTTCAAAATATGTAAAACATACCTCCTTTGGACAAGGATTCGTCAATGAATCGAGTGCTTTCTTCAAAGAATCTGTAAAGAGGGAACCGCGTCTCGTCATGGGCTTGAATACCCTTAAAGGTAATGTCGGAATGTGAATAGTACGAGGGCTTCGTTAGAACACATGTTCCACAAATATCTTTCCTGAGACAGTCTTCACATGCCATAGCAGCATTCAATACGTGGGTAACACCTTCCCGAACTAAGGTTCGAGCGGACAAGGCCGTGGTCCTAAAGGTCAAAATAAGTCGCATTTAAAAGTTAAATAGTTTTGAAATGAGGATTGTTAGAGATTCGATTCATGATTTTGTTAGAAATCTTCAAAATACTTACGCGTCACCTAATAGGATTCCAGGGTACACTTCGTCAAATGCATTTCTTGGGGGACACCACTTCTCCTTGACAATCTGCCTGAGGTCCTCCTTTGTTGTTGCATACCTTCTCGAATACATATTGATTGATTGTACTTTTGACAGTGAACTTTTTTAAACGCGTTGTCTGTAATTTGGAATAAAAAGCAGAATTAAAGCTTCCAGTTAAGAAATTAAAATTCCGTAAGTGGGTGAAGCCTAACTCGTGTGACAAATTGACACTGCGAGTTGATACTTCGGCAAGGAAATTTAGAAGACTGTGAGAATCAGATCACAAAACTGGGTTTTGGTTAAAAACTGTGTCGTATGAGGAGTGGGCTTGGAATAAACAAGTCTAAAGGACCTCGATCCGCTATCTAATGATAAAGAGATTGAGTATGAGATTATAGGCATTTTGAAATCTTGCATATAAGATAGTAGAGGAAACTGAAATGGGAAGTTAATATTGCATAGGTATTCCGGGAGTTCATGGCAGAAAATTCTAAAAATACGCATTTTAAACCCGTTTCCGCCATGACCAAGTGCAGAATATCCGAAAACAGTTTTAGCAAACTGCCTTGAGTTCTTGTGTAAGGCTTTTCATGCTCTTATTACACTTTACGGATACAATAGACGTCATCGTCTCGAGAACTTTGTGGGGCTAGAAATGGAAAGCCAAGGGGATCACCACGGATCGGTCAATGATTAAGTTTCTTTTATGCTAGAACATGTGGCAACCACAAACTAAGATTAATTGGAGATCTGAACTTCTGTTCTTGTTGGCTTTAGTTCGAGTAATACCCCACGCATTCTAAACGTGACTTTGTGCAATGTAACTCTTAAGACGTTATTTTTGCAATCTAATCTATCATTCATCATTCAACTAGGCTCTCTACAGAGCAAGAGACAAATCAGATGTCATGATATAAGATTTCTAGTATCTAATTCTATGTATACGAAATACGACTTCTTTTACTGTGAGTGGATTTTTCACCACAATCCCATGACAATCAAGGATTAAATCCTGACTTCTACTTCTGAGAAACCGATAATTTGTAATTTTAATAATTTAAATAATTTATTGCTTCATCGATAACGATTAACGAATGCATATGCTCTTTATTGTTAATCATCGGTGCGAAATTTATGATAAATAAGGAAGGCCTTCAATAGGTGTGAAATGTCCCGATTACCCCAGAATCACCATTTATTTTTCTAGGATAGAGCCTTCTTTGTTCAACGGTGTTATCTGTTGAGTTTCATAAAGCATGAATGTTTAATATCTTCTGACTTTTAGAGGTTTTAGCCTTCTAGCTATTGGCTTCGTTTCAAGGAGGGTTCTTTCACATTTAACTTTCAATGTGTGTCATTGTCAAGATTTTAAAAGTTCGTAGAATAAGCTAAAGAACATCACCCAACTAGAACTACGACAAAATACCTGCTTAAAATAATACTAATACAATAAAATGTAAAGCAAGAGGTTTCATGTGTTAGGAGACAGAGCTGAAAATAGTCATGCGAAAACCTAACAACAATGTATCTATCTTACATGAAAACTAAATGTCGCACTAAGTATCAGTACTCAATACAAACAACATTATTTGATTGAAACAACTAGCATAAATTAAACTGACTTTTGTTTTTCAGATCTCAAACTTGGCTTGATTCCATTTCGTCATTGAGTTAAACGAGTTAAACTAATACAATTCCATTCCAAAGAGGTACATCTATTAGTTTTTTGTGATACTTTAAATCGTTAAATGATGTACTTAACTTTATAAAATTAATTAATGCAACGATCGTATGTGTTTGATGCTCACAAATTCAAATTAACATTAATAGAAGTTTACAGTCCAAATACTTTAGATTTTGGCAGTAAAACGGGACTAAACTTAGATTTAAATTTTAAGGGAGAAAGCTGAGAAAAGAAAGTCTTAATTGAGTGAATGAACTTGAACAAAAGACTACAAACTGCGCTACATTAGTTTATAATATTTGGTGGGAACTATTCGAATTCAAATATTCAAATTGCATAGCAAAATCATTTACAACTTCTTACACTTTCAACCTCACTCTTGTGTATATCTGGAAAGGGTTAAAGTTAAATAATTAATTGTTATCGGTAATTACTTTTAGATTGTTTGAGCCTCAACAATTTCTATTCTTGCCAATAAATATAAAAGGCATAAGGCATATGAATAGCTTTCTGATACCTAAATATTATTTCCAAAAAAAATACATTTATAAATTAAAATAACTTCGATTTATCATGGGAGAAAGTCGAGAAAGAGTGAAAGTGGACGCGGATGTTTTTCTTGTTCTTTTCATTCCTATGCTTATTCTCATTAGTAAGTTTGTTCCGAAGTTCTCTGGTTGGGTAAGTACTCTGATTATGAAAAGTAGTTGATAACATTGGGAAAGCAATTAGCTATACTAACATTCTGACGGTATTTTGTTTCATTCCATTATTCAGATATCGAAAAGATTTTTCGGATTGACTAGCAAAGAGGCTGAGCAAGTTACTACTGCTTTAAAGATCCGCAAAGAGATGAATTCAATATCTATGGTAGCCGAGTTTGCAAAATATGCAAAGTTTCAAAGGAAGCTCAATCAAGTTACACTAGATTTGGAGTCTAGTGGTAAGTTTTTTATTATAATCTTTTAATGAAACGATAAACATAGGAAAGGCTGCCTAAATTTATTTGGGATGACAGTATCTAGTTCCTGGTGTCAATTGATTAACTAATGCTAGATTAAAATTTTCTTTTGCAGCGGATTGCAGAAAGTTACTCCAAGATAGAATGTATAAATGGATAGTGGCTGCCTTATCCATTACAGTTGCGATAGCGTATATTTCACTGCTTGCTATTGTTGGTACCTCGACTCCCGTGTTTGTAGTGCCTAAATACTGGTTTTTTCCTATACATTCGATCCTTTCCTACCCAACTGGAATTGATGGAGCGGTCAGTATTCCTATTTGGACAGTTCTGAGTAGAAATGTTGTAACGTTTTTGGTGAAAACGTAGTTGTATCAAGTTAAGAAGCTGCCCCCTGTTCTAATGATTAAGCTGTGTATGTGTGTTCTTAAATGTTTAGCTATTTGTAGATGTACCTGATTTTAATACATGTCCAGTATATACTTAAAAGTCTATTTGTTAGAAATGTGTTAACCCTGAAAGTTGTAGCATTTGTTAGTTTGTGTTTGTATAATAACATAACATTTGGCTGTATATTAGCTCATAATTATAAAAGATAAAATCAGTAATTTGATACCTAATAAATACTAAATACAATACCTCTTCTCGGTTACAGACAACACTACCAATAACCAAACAATTTTTAAGCTATCAGAAATTCCACATGTCCATATCAAATCTATTTTGCCTTTTTTAACCAGAAGTGGTTATGTACAGATATTGAATGTATATATTTATTATTTCAAAGGAAATTGCTAAAAAACTGGCTAAAGAGTTTATATTTTAATCGGGCTGATAGCTATGTTAATTGAGTAGCTCAAATTTATCCATCCTGTTCTAACACTATTTGATATTTGTTAGTTTATGCACAAAATACTTTTTTATTGTATCTTTGTAGTGATCATATAACTCGATTTGATTTAGAATTTGACAAATATATTTTTTAAACAATATAGCATTGCTAATCATTTTCAAAAGATATTTAATTTAGCATTTCAAAGATATGACTTTTCCTTTAAGCATTTAAAATGTACGGCCAACGCGTTTGGAATTATATTTTCAGCAGTCGTCTGTAATTGATATATTTTTGACTAACAAATTACAGATTTCTATTATGTACGTCCTTCCCTCTTTACCAGTTCACTCCACTATAGTTAGTGCTGGGTAGTGAATTGTTTATTTTAAACTACTGTAACCGAATTGTGCATAACCCTCCCCCGCCCCCTCCCCCATCCCTTAATTTACGAATGGCCAAAAGTTTGTACAATAGAAATAATGCATATATTCCTTAATCATTTCAGATAACTCTCAGAACTTTGTAATCTATATCATTTTGTGTGTCCAAAATATCAGAAACAACCCAGTTTGAATTCTGATTGTTTAAAAATAACCTTGAAGATTCAAGTGGGTACTTTTGTTAGATTATAAATTATCTCTACTATCAATTTTTTAAATACGACTAGAGGGAAAGCTGACGAGAATGAGTGAAAGCTCGGATTATGTTATGAGGATATCCAATCTGTAATTGTAAGTGGAACGAAGCACGAGAACTGCTTTCAGGGAACAGCTTAGATAATACCGCTCGAAAAATGAGGTCAATGACTATTTGAAATCGATTGCTCCATTTTCAGCTCCAAAATTTATATTATTATTGGTCAATAACATCATTAGAAAATATCTATTTTAGTATACGTCTAATTCATACAATCATGTGTCTCGAGGAGAAAAAAACTAATTAGGGATCGTTTATCCTATTAACTGTAACTAGAGGTAGTACAGTGGCATTTTCCAGCTCTGTATGTTTTCATTTGTATATGTTTCCTAGCACAACTCTTTGAAATAAAATATTTCCATTCCAAAAGTCCCGAGGTCCCTGGAACCCCTTTGATGTCTATTGGCCTATTTTCCATTGAGCTACCTACGCCTTTCTATTTGCAAAACAAGTTCCAAGGTTCATTTCGATTAATCATCCACTTAACTTGTTCATCGTACTGTAGAAAAGCAGGGAAAGGGAGGGAGACTATATATCTCAAGTGATAAAGCCTTAGCATAATCAACGCCATCAGCCTTGAATTCCTCGAGACGAATCCATATTGCATTAAGTCGCAAAGGGAAAGAAAAACAAAGCTACTATAGGATTCCATGAAAGGGGTCATTTAAAAAAATGTTTATTGGATACAATTCCAACAATTACAAGATATCCAAAATGAGAGCGGAGAAGAGGCAGGTATCAAATATCAGAGTGGAAGAAGTAACGAGATTTTATACTTTGAAAATAACAGATCGATAAAGTGGTGACATGGATTTTGTCCTTGATGCTCTGTATGCATATGCTCAGTCTAGTAGGGTTTCTTCGTTTTACGGATCAGATATTGTTGCGATGACAAGAAAATACAATCCTCTACATAATGATCTCATCTTACTGAGAAGGAAAGCAAAAACTTCGTATTAACCAGCGAGAGGGGTAGCTCTAATAAATATTACCACCACCACACCGACCCATGAACCAAGGTCCTTTATTCTGCCTCAGAAAGTAACAGAGTTAGCAAGTAGGGATGTAGGTCACCAATTTACAGTCTCTTATTACAATCCCCGTATTATTACGGACGGATTTGGACACTTTGAGAAGAGGGTGTTTTTTATATCTATTTGGACAGTACTGTATGGATTAGGAGTTAATAAGGAGAAGGTGGTCGTATTTGTAATGCTGGAGAGGTTAAGTATTATTGGTGTGTAGAGGAATGGGGCTGAACCACCTCGGGTCCTTATGTTTACAGTTTGAAAAAATAGGACAGAGAAATGGATTGGAAAATAGGTCAAAGTCTCAAAAAGTAGAATGGGATGCCCTTGTCTTATCATTCCTAGTCTCTCTCTCTGGTCGGTTGGATGTTCCTCGAGAGTTAGTAAATTTCTCTCGGAAATCTAGGTGAGTTTGGTACTCTGGGATAGAAATGGCCCTGAAAATTAACTGGGTTTCTGTTGGGTGAGAGCGCGTCTGTCTGGTTCCCCCATGTTTAGTTCGTAGAAATGTTTTATTGAGTTTTCTCCGAATCGGATGAAGGTCGACCCTCCTCTGCGTTTTATATAAAATCAAAAGCACGGATATATATTCTGAGTTGGAATGAGAGCTCCAAAGCTTCGAGTAAGTATAAGCCAAATAAGCCTGTTGAAGGACATTTAGCTACAAGCCACATCCCACAGGCTGAGGATTCCATGTACGATGGGAGGGAGTTAGCCGATTCAACCCATCATGTCACGCCAGTGATGGTGATCATGGTGGTCGTCGTATCAAGGACCTTTACTTCAGCAGACCGACCCGGGCTCTATGCAAGGCAACCTCGGTTTACATAAAATCCTCATTTTATTAATAACACCAAATATCATACC
Organism: Agrenia bidenticulata; assembly: GCA_034694785.1. NCBI lineage: Eukaryota > Metazoa > Arthropoda > Collembola > Entomobryomorpha > Isotomidae > Agrenia > Agrenia bidenticulata. Next base: position 137,312 of record JAQFYM010000024.1, on the reverse strand, counting down.
ATCACCTACCTGTCTACTAACTCTTAAGGCGAGTGGAATGGCAAATGACATTTCAAATCGGGGCCGTAGTCAAGGGCATCCATAAAAAAGAAGGATGTCCATCCTATACATTGAACTAGATAACTGATACCACACCTCATCCGGTAAACCAAGGGGAGATTGGGAACATTAGAATTTAGAAAACATTCACTTCATTTAGAATCTATGAATTTATATATTTATTTATGAATTGATTAATAACCAAATAACCACAGTCAATATTAATTGTAGTTTAGTAGCCGTCTTACTTTTTAATCCTGTCCAGACGGAGCCTAATGGTATTGCTTGTATTGTATGCAAAATTTTCATTAACGTGTAATTAACTCAGTTTCCCTTGTATAAAGTCTCATTTCTGAGAAACCCTTATGTATGGATTCTTGTTTGTAAATAGCATTCCTTAAAAATTCATAAGAAAAGGAAATTGGCACCAAGTTGTAATTACGCTTATTATTAAAACTCCATCGGGTCTATTCCCAACGAGTTACGTTTCTGCCTTTTCATTCCTTTTTAAGACAAGGGCACAGACCAAATGGTATTCATGGCTTATACAGCGTCGTAGATAATTTCCATTCCTACATGCAAATATGATGCACCCAGTCCTTGTTCCATCTTTAAATCTTGAAGAACCATTTCACCCATGAAATACACCTTGTCTAATGTCTCATGGGACTCCCAGTGTCAGCGGAATTGCATTTAACCTCAGTCGAGCCAATTCTTCTATGAATCTAACCTCTCCTCGTTGTCATCAACCTTCTGGATCTACCACTACCACTCGGCACTCGCTACCCTCATTCATCCCTACATTCTACATATAGTACATCACAATGCTATCCATCACCATTGAACATTAAGCTAAGGACATGGACGGAGGGGAAATCAGGAAGTATTTATTTAAAGCTTCATCCCAGCCCTTGATAATTTAATCTGTACAACAAGTTAACCTTTTTTGAAGCTGAAAAATAAACTCATGGCTATGGCATTGGATAAGCGTGTCGACTGTCGACTCTTCCTAATACACACCCGGCTCTCTCTAACTTTCCTCGATCTATTACGGCACTGAGGACTCGGTCATGGTGTCCTCGAACAAAAAAGTTCCAAACCAATAACCCAAACTTATCCGTCCATCCGCTCTGACTGAACTGAACTGTACTGACTGAGATAAAGAGTGCATTGGATGATGATGATGATGGGGAGTTGTTCTTGTAAAACTAAACTCTTGTATAAAAAATAACCCAAGCTCAACTATTGCGACCCTGTCCTAAGCAATGTAACAAAGAAGGCTCAATGAAAATGCTATACTTTTAACTTTTATGAACTTACATCGGCCATCAAGCCGACACACCACCACCACTATATCCCATAGACCTGTACGTAAGTAAAGTATTACGTGCATACTAGCAACATAGTTGGGCCCAAGGATTCTATCATCATCACCATCATCATCAAGGTCTTTGGTCTTGCCCAAACTCCATGGAATCAAAAACACAGGCTTAGGTAACTTAGGCTTTTGCTCAGACCCCCCCAAAAAATTCGGCCTCTCTCTCAATCCCCTTTCTAGATTCCAGTCATCAGATGCACTTGGCTCAAGGAACATCATCCCTGACAAAAAACTACACACATACCCAAGTCTCTCTGGATCTTTAAAAAACCATACTACCATGGGGGAAAGCTATTATCCCCTTTTTTAAAGACTAACTAACCATACGAGTTCCGTCTCATTTAGGCCCACAGGCACAAGCCACAATCGGCTTTTGTCTATTAGATAGAGAGTCGGTGGATATTTTTTGCTAGTGTTGCTGAAGCCAGCAAGGAAGATAGGAGTATAGGCAGGAATATCAAGAGCGTTTAACACCTACGAAGACAAGAGGAGAGGAGACTGTATAGGAGCTGCCTCCCATGCTATAAGAAAAAGTGGTGGTGGTGTGAATGCCATAGATGAATTTCTAACTTGTATGAATAGCATTGGATTAGGGCTGGTTGGTAGGGAATATTGGTAGCCTCGTCCGAGGAGGTTGGCCAGAGCCATTTTATTTTGGTGAGACAGGAGTAGTAGTGAAAGGGAGTTTGAGAGCTTGTTTTCTCTCTCGAGAGTTGGTGGTGTGTGTTTGTGAATATTTTTTAAATTTCTACACCCCCTATTATAAGGTCAGAGGTGATGGAGACTTTTGTTGAATGTGGGAAGTGGTCAGAGGAAGGAGTGACCTCTCAGGAGGGTTAGCACATCCCTTGGAGAGTGGACAGGTCAAGGTCGAGGGATACTGGATGTGATTAGAAGGTGAGAACGACTCCCCTTGTCTAACTGAGGTTGGAACCTTCCTTCCATCCATGTGAACCATTGACTTCTGCGGGGGAAGGAAGGATCGAGTGCCTTTTCTCATTTAGTTCGTTTCCACTTTTCAATGAACTCTTCGCATGGATCACTCCACATCTAAACGTTGACAATAACAACAGTTTAATTAACACGACCAGAGGACAGCAGTTAAATCGTTTTATTCAGTCATTTGTTATGGGGCGCGAGGGGGATTTGTTGTCGTTTTTAATTTTGTGGAGTCACGACGAGTCGTTAGAATTGGAGGGTATGAAGGGATTTGAATTTGGGGGATTGATGATCATCTGGAATGTGGATGTGTAGAATATTCATTTTGAATCTTGGGGTTTATTGAATCAAGATGATTAAATTGTTAGTTGTTTTAATTTTTTAAAGTTGTTGAAAGTTCAATAGTGTGGATTTGATTTGATGGTTTGTATGGCGTAGTTGGAATATGAAATACTTTGGAAAGATCATATATTACACAGACCTATATTACGATAGGAGTATGGTTGGACCTCTACACTCTAGCACTGCCAGCCAAAAAGATAGAGCAGCTGGATATAGAAAAAGTGCAACGTGCAAAGTGCAACGAACTCACTGAATCTCAAAGTCATTAGGTCGTTGCACCTATTAGGTAGGTAAGTAGGTTCGGTTGATAATATATTGGATTAGATAGATATTAGATTTATTGGAGGAATAAGGGCCAATTTTTATGATAACTTGACTCCTGAGTATTCACATGGAACGATGGGAGGAATGCATTATTTCTCGAATAATTATATGGGATTTTCTGTTTTCGAGTTGATAAGGTTAAACGAATGTTTGAATCGGTGTATGGGGAATGGATTATACGAATATTTCCATCCTGTTCAGAATTATTATTTATCGCATATTTTTATTAACTACTTGATATTCAAGTTGGATTAAGTCTATCTGAACTGAGCTGTTTAATGTTGGTCGTAGTAATTTTTTTATTTTGAATTTAATATTTAATGTGTGGTCTCATGACTCGTGACCACAGCATAGATTGGAATTTTGAAGATAGTGGACAGTTGAGTAGTTAGACAGTTAGAGAAAGGCAAATGACCGTGGTTAATCTAGAGGTTAAGTCAATCAGTTAGTATGTGTATTAGTTGGTTGAAATCAAATAATTATATACTGCTGAAATCGACAGTCTTACGTATTCTGGATATCAGCAATTTTATGCATTTATGCGTTAAATTAAGAAATCTTTGAGTATAAAGGGTTTTTTACTCCAGTTTTATAATTAAAATGAATTCTGAATGATTTAATTTGATTTTAAATGTTAAAGAAAATTGTGTGATAGGAATCATAATTTTGAAAATAACCTTTGACACCACACCGACAGAAAACATTTAACAGGATTAGACAGGCTTTTTTCAAAATTAAATGTCAAATGTGTGGAACTGAAGGTTCTATTTTTAAGAACTTCTAATTCACCCATACCACATAGTTCTATGATTGAAGCCAAAGAATTAAAAGGTTAAAAGTAATAAAGTAAATAGTTCATTGGTTGATTATATTGTTTATAGTGTAAAATCTTAGTTCTGCATCACGATAAAATATTTTCCTTTTTAGTTCCATGCTACGGTGTACATAGATAATCGAGTATGGATTGTGATTGTGGAATGGGTGTCAATGAAAATAGTAGAGAGAGATACAATAAAGGAAATGTCTAAAGTAGTTCAAAGATATCAACTTCTCCTCGTCCGATTGTATTTACAAGAAAAATAACAGTTGACAGTTAGTAGTAATTAAGGAACTGATGGCTGATATTTGTAATTTGACTCTTATTTTTAAACCAAAACAGTCTCGATAAATATTTGATAAGATTCTCTCCCTGCCTTGTGCCTTAGATTTATGCCGTCCATTCACATTAATTTATTCACCATTTTTTGGGCATGCCTGCAGTATGCAATAGACTCTTAAATCATAAGCTCAGTAACCTGTGACCGTGAGCCATAAATTACAAATTTATCGACCAAGATATTTTGATTAAAAAATTAGTTTCAAAGTTAAAACAACACCCAGAAACTTAAGTCTTAACTTAACTTTCGTTATTACAATATTACACATTGAGAAATAAATTCGAATTAAGGACTCTCTCGCTGGGAGTGTAAGTCTTAAAAGCAGGTTAGTAACTCGTCTCCCTCCTGCCTTTAAAATCAGGTTGAGATAAAAAGCGTAAGTAAGCTCTACTCTACCTACTTCGCACGTGTGTAACAAAAGGCAAGGTAATTTTGAACTTGTTTACTGCATATTGCATACATACAAAAACTTTGCAAGTATCTATTAAATAGGATCAAAAGAAATGTATTTAGTTCGATGGAAAAATTTAATATTATTCAAAAGCTCCATTTATCCATCTTAAGTCTTAGAAACAAAAGGAGGAAAAGGGAAGAGAGGCAGACAGACAACAGAGGAATTGAGGAATAATATTTGAATGTTTCTTTGTTTTACAAGATAATGAAAAATATCATCAGCAGAATAGATCATATGAAAATACCTTAAGTTGTCTTAAAACTTAAAAGGCCATCTACTCAAATCTGACTGAGTATACTAAATGCAATACTGCACTGAACAAAGGTGACACAAATGTGCAGTTTGCGAATCGAGCTGTTAGAATTAGATGTGTATATCTACACTCAATTTAGTAAGTAGTATCATTTATTTAGCAGCATATAACTCTCTTGAGTTATTGTAATAAGTTTGAAAGGTTTGTGAAGTACAAAAAGGCAGTATATTTGATATTGTGACGCTGTGTATGAATAAAGTTAAGAAGTTAGAAGGGCTCTCCAACTCCACTTTAGTTAATAAGCTTTTTTATTGTTAAAGTTTTAGTTAAATGAGTTCTTTGTGAGGTTACTGGGTTATATTTTTTGCATTGAAGATATCTCAGTAAGCTTTTGTCTGTCTGACTGACATGGACTTATTTATCCTATATATAAGATTCTGAATGAAAGCATGCATGTGAATGGTCTAGTATTCAAGCTATCAGGAATTAGTACAGTGGCACAAGGCACACACGATTATTTCTAATTCTAATTCACACTTGCATTTAGGCTCTCAATGTTGCAGCAATGCCAGCAATAAAATAAAATCAACTATCAAACAGCCAACGCCAACAGCATTAAGGAGTGACCTTTAAAGCCAAGGCATGTTATAGTCATTGACATTAAATCGGTAATGCAAGGAGGAATGAGACAGGCAGGAAGAAATACAAAAGGATGGATTGATGTGCATTGTGTGATGTGTTCAGGGCAATTTGGAAATAGAAGGAACTTTGTTGAATAAGATTGTAATATTTGTGGTAGAAATTTCTAGTATCAACGGAGATTGATTGATTCATTTATTTCTCCTGGTTATTAAATTGATTTGATATTGAGGAGTTGTAGAAAAAATGTGACCCATGACCTTGTGTGTGTATATAGGTATAAGTAGGTATATAGGGAAGAGTTAATTGAATAGATTAATACAGAGAGAGTATTTTAACGATGTATTGTTGTAATGTTGATTGAACGCACATGTGTGGTATTATTGGTGTTGAAATCCAGAGGCTAACTGAAGTTTAGAAATGAGGTATTCTGCACAGTATGAATTTGTGTCACAATTACAATAATTGCAGCTCAAACTCGAATCCAATGGCAGTTTTAGTAGTTTAGTGTAGACTGTAGCTGTAGTTAGTTGATTGTAGTGTGGTAAATAGGCAAAGAGTACAATAAAGGTCTCACCTGAGGTTCTGAGGCTGTGTAATTTGTATGTATTATCAATGCAATGAGTATGCTTCAGTATATTAGAAGGTTAGCAGTTAGCATTGGCAAACATTATTCAAGCATCCCAAATTATTTTGGTTTTAATCTCACTTAATACTACAGCGATTGCAAGTCCTCGATGTATCACAATCACTGACGTTTGTCCTTCCAACAGTAGTCCAACTTGCTACAATAACAACATAGAATAAATAAAAAACGGTATGGACGTACCGAAGCAGAGGAAAGTTTAGACATGGAACGGGTAGGATGTTTAGTTCAATTCATGGATTTCTAATGAGCCAGAACCAGGCCGTGTGTCATCATATCATTCATATCGCAATGTAAAGGTCACAGTCAGTACACTTCAATTTTATATATAACGAAAGGATATCATCACTACATGGCGTGTGTCATCTTATTTTTATCGTCACACTGCTTTCTCATCCATTTTTATTACATTGAGGTAGCAAGGATCTAGAAAAGGCAGATGTTCTCAGCAGTACTATTTCATGGACAACCGTCTAGCCTGTAGCCACCGGTGATATGCAAACGATCCTTGTATTTCAAAGTCAATAAGTTTCCTAACCGGTACGGATCTCCTTTCTCGTTTATTGGCACAGTCAACCAAAGCTCTGGGGAAGGGGAAAAATTGCATAGCAGATGCAGAGCAGCGTCAGTTTGCCTTGTCAGAATGAATCCAAGGTCCCTTGTGCAAAAGCCTTTGCAAATATAATAGCTTTCCCGACAAATCGTTTGAACACCGGGATTAAAGTAACTGTGTAATTTGTTTGATGTTAAATGGTTTAGTTTGGATGGGCAAAGACGAGTTATTTACAATGGTGGTAGCGCGTATTTTTTTTAAACTATCCATCTATATTATTCGAAATGATATATGGATAGGGGTGAGTCTGGAAAATAGGTTGAACTGCCCGAATCAGGGTCAACATTTATTTTTTTGAGTATGATTTGTTTTTTCTTTCTTCCTCCTGCAGTTTGGACTTCGGAGAGGTGGGCGATTTGGCATTTCGCAGCTTGACATTTTGCCAGGGTTGGGAAGAGTTGACTTTGATGTGTAGTTTGTACTTGGGTTATCCGTATGCTGCAATGTGAGGTATAATGAATGAGGCTATTGTATAGTAGTTCTGTGCCGTTTGGCCATGCGTTAGTAAATTGTTATAATGCATGATAAACAACTCTTTAGTGAATTCCTAGTGTTCCTGTTCCAATAAAACCTCCAACCTTACCCAGCAAGAATACGATTATGAACTTTATGATGAAGGCAAACTAGTGTTGGTGGGTTTCAGTTAGGGCTTTCATTAACAGACTTTGTAAGAAAACAATATAGAGATACCTACAAATATTATGCGTCCACATGGATGGAAGTATTAGGAATGAGGGAGTAGGTTGAAGCTGAATCGTATGAGTGGTTATCCTTTACAGTATATCATCATCTGACGGATGACCTTCCCGATTAGCTCAGCTTGAGCTATTGTATAGCGATAATATTCATGATGATGATGAGCAAGGTATTCTGTTGAAATTCGTCAATTACTCATTACGTAGTTCGTATGAACGGAGATTAGGTAACGAAAAGTAAATCCACCATCCACCATGGTCGACTCTCTTGTGCATAATCTGCCTATGTGTTATAATATTTATTAAAATGTGTAGACAGAGGATCACAGGACTGGAATATTCAAGGGCATGCTCTTGAATCAAGAGTTTTTCCATGTTTTTCGAACCTCTAAATGAAAGGGGTAGAGATCACAGTAAGCACAAGGCACGTAAAGGCAGATATAAAAAATAAATGGGATCCGTATCGTCTCTGTTATGTTCCTCCTAATCTGTTGAAAAATAAATTTTTGTAACTAGTCCATGGATATTTTATTGGTATTTGGTATGGATTAATGGGGATAGGCCGAGGCTTTACTCGAAAGCTAAATAATAGATTTGACTCTTGTTGTGTTGTAGTCAGTGATACTTTTAATGACTGCGTACCTGCTTTGACTTTTTTTGGGTTGGCATAACTGACTGAAGTAAAATGGAATTAGGTTAGTCAGGGTTATCCTCTTTCTTATATCATATTCATATCACTTATTGACTCTTTTATTCCTCGCGTATACACATTTATTTATGCATGTTGCCTCTACCATGGCATGCCAGAAGGGAACCAACCTTGAGAATAGTCTAATAGGTTAATAAAATGTAGTCATTTACCTTGACTTTGGCATTGATGCAAGTATTCATGTGTATTTTTCTTTCCCTCTTTGCAGACTGAATTTTGAGTCAATCAGTACAAATCCAGAAATCGTTTCGTCGACAATAGCAGTACATCAAGATCAAGATGGAAGAGGAGAATCAGAATGGTAACCTACCTCCACCTGGAAATGGGAACGGATATCCTCGCCCGTCACACAGGATTCGGAGACCGTCTTCATCGATAATTTCTAGTACAACTTCCCCAATGTTCCAGGCTCCGCAAAACCCGAATCCTCAACCCCTTCCAAGTCCACTGGTAACAGCCCACCATAGTCGACAAAGACAGAATGTTATCAGTAATAATCATTTGGGATCCGGGGATATTGATGATGATGTCCAACCTTCTAACTCAAGGGCAAGAGCTAGTGCAAGTAGTAATTCCAGTGCCAGTTCTAGTGGTTATAATCACAGACCTCAGTCACCTCTGGGAAGCCCGGATTCTACTTTCTGGGGTTCGGGACCTTCCCCGTCCCCTGCTGCCAATAATAGCTACCGGGCACCTTCTACCCCTTCTGGAGGAATGTGTGTTGTGTCTTCCTCAACGTCGGATGATATTCCACAGTCCCCTTTCTCTCCGGAGGAAATTGGAGGAGGGAATGGAAGTCAAAATAACCACTTACCTCAAGCTTCAGGTTCTGTCCCCGTATCATTGTCGGGGAACAGTAGGAATTCATCGCACATAAATATTAACAATAGTGGAAATGTGCCACATGGTGGGAATTTGCAGGCTCGTTTGGAACGAGCTTTGACCCCTGCGACCCCCTCTTCAAGCTCAAGCTCGTCAGCGTCTAATGCTAAACGAAATCGCCATCATCATTTAAATTTGAGAAGTCATCAACAGAATTTAAACCAAGATCTCAGTCTCAGCGCTGCCGCTTCCAGCTCTTCCGCCTCTTCATCATCATCCTTCAATATATCTCCGTTGAGGAATAAGATTAAAAAGGCCTCTAGCTTCGAGCGATTCTCTTTAGCACAAGCGGCAATCAATTCTAACGCAGGACACACAAGCTCTTCGAGCGTAACAAATGAACAGTCGATCTCTTCTTTACCTCCAACAACGGGAAATGTTTCGATGAGTACAAACTCTTCATCGGCTACAATCAGTGTGGCAGGTCCCTCCAGACTTAGCTGGGACCCTAGTCCTCCACCACATTCTGCTCCAGAACCAAGTCCGTCGACGTCCTCGGCCTCACTAAGATCTTTTAGTGGAACTACAGAAAAATTCCATATCAAAATTCCAAGTAAAAAGATGGCTGCCAAAATTGCAAGCGTTTTTGAACAGGAACAACTGAATGAATCCTTAGCAGCAGCTGCTGCTGCGGCTTCTGTAAACAGTGGTTCCAGTAGTAGCACCACCCCAACCCTAAATCAGTCACAGAATCAAGGGCTTATAGCTTCTCATCAAAACCAGCATCATGCACCTCCCACGTTAGTTCAGATGCTGAATCAATCTACGAGCAATATCAACGTAAATAGCATCATGAATGACGAAAGTATTATGAATTCTTCATCCGTTGTAAATCATGAAAATCTCATGAGGGAACTGAGCGATGCCCCTTTGAACCTTACGGAAAGCTCTAGCACTGCTACAGCCAGTCATTCTCAACAACAGCTAATGCCTCCAAGAAACCCGGTGATTTCGAGGAGTTCTCTTACCTTGCAGTCGAAAAAGATTCCTTTGACCCCAAAACAAAAGCTCTTGCATCGAATGCAAAGTGCTGAATTCATGTCATCCATGTCTCCGCCCCCTCCATCTCAACCAGTACCGCAAATTCAGCAACATCATCAATCAATTCCAGTGCAAACAATTCAGCAACAGTCCACCTCTGTTCCTGTTGTTACGCTGCATCAGAGTCTCCCGACAATGCAGGACCCACTGCAAACCTGTAGTAACAATCATAATCTCATTCGCCAAAACGCTCCGCATTCCCCTCAACAACAGCTAGAAGTTTACGGTTACGATTCTTTGCTACGTTCCAGAGATGACTTTGGTGTTCAAGATTCACTTCAGAAGGTTGTGGTGGAAGATCCTAACTCCGAGTCTCCCATGCTATATGATCCTGATGGGTACTCATACTATTACCAAAATATTTTGAATGATGAGATATTCTCCGGTAACCAAAGCTCGAACAACACATCTTCACGGCCGATGTTAATGATGCCTCAGGGAAATCTCCAAGATGTAGTAGATCAGCCCCATGGGCATTTAGAATTTGTCTTAGGTCTTAGCAGCTCGGCAGATGAGCATGAAAACGATAGAGGTAGAGAGGATGACCTGCAGCTGAACAATGAAGGAAATTCAGGATCCCAACATCAATTTCTCGATCCTAATGATGCATTAAGTGCAATGAAATCACAAAGCCAGGCGGACAGTACACTGAGAAATCTTTTGATGATGGAACCTATAAGAAATAGTCATCCAGATGATGCTTGGTTGGCACTAGCTGCAGATTACCAAAATCGTATTAACGCTTCTGATGTGATTAACCGTGGGGGAAGGAGTAACTCAACCTTAGTTGGAGGAAATATTCCCTCTGCATCCTCTGTGGTGAGCGTATCTTCCAATATTAATAACTCTTGGATTAATGAATGGCCAAGGACATCATCGTGGCAGCCTCTTCCTTCAGTATCAGTCTCAATCGGAGCCGGGATTCAAGATCAGGATGAAGTCATGGACATGTCAATGATGGAACAAGACAAAGGATCTGTGTCTAACCAAAATAAGCGATTGCAGATTCAGTTGCAATCAAACAACGAGCATGGAATGGATGAGATGGATCTGGCTAATGGCCTTCCTATGTTATCCTCAATGCAGATGTCTATGCCAATGGATCTCCAGCAACCTATGAACATGATGCAACATAGTTCATCTTCAAAAGGAAGCTTGCCCATGGATCTCCAGCAACATCACCGCATGGAGATGGATGATGAACCGGTGAATTTAATGTCAGTTAATATGGAGCAGGAATTGGCTCATCACCACAGTAGTCATCATTCCCACCAAGTTCATCAACAGCAGGATGGTGTCAAAGCGCAGATCCAATTGCAAAGCCACCATCAACAAGGTTCATACACATTGCAGATTCAGAATCACCACTCTCCATCAGATATGCAGCCATCGATGACAGATATTAATAATGGCAGCAATTCATCGTCCGATAACATTGATGATAGAAGGATAATCCGTATTAAGAAAAACAAAGACAATATAAATCTCATAAGTTCTCTGGATGATGGTACCCACAGTCCAAATGGCCAACAGCCACATGCTAATGTTATCATGGATAAACCTATCCAACCAAAGTCGTTTGCGTCTCTTCCCTCACCTTTGAATCTTTCGAGAGTTTCTGGAAACGGATGGGCAGTTTTTACCACCAGAGATAGCACCATACCACCTAATACTCGACTGGGACCTGTTGAAGGTCCATTGAAGAAAGCTTATACAGATGATATTAGCAACATGAACAACGTTTACCCTTGCCTTGTGATGGCAGATGCATCAAATGTTCTGTGGCAGTTGGACAGGACGGATGACGAACTCTGTAATTGGATGAAGTTTGTTCGACTGGCCCATTCCATTAAAGATCAAAACGCTCTTATAGTAGAGAACGAGGGTTACCTCTATTTCATGACTTGTAAGGCGATAGCACCTAAAACTGAGCTCCAGGTTAGTTACAGTTTGGAATACGCTCAGAAATATGGATTCCCCTACTTGCTACCCATGGCTCCTGGAGAAATTGTTGACCAGAATCGGTTGGTTCGAATAAGCAACAACAGCAGCTCATCTCCACCGTCTCCTGAGAACGAAGTTGAGATCGAAAATGATGAGGAAATCCTGCCGGAAAGCAAGCATGTACTCGTAGAAAAGTATGCATGTTTCGAATGTGACCAAGACTTCTTGTTAGTTGAGGATCTCAAAGAACATCTAGAAAAGTCTCATAGAGACCCGTTAGAAATTCGCAAACCTAAAAAGAAGGTTATCAAGAAACTTCACATGCAAAATAATCTTCAAATTAATGGCAATGGGCTGTGTTCCACGCAAATTTCAAATCACTGTAGTACAGCTAAAGTTCAGTCTGGTCAAAATCAGCTCATGAGTGCTGACAGCAGCATGGGGACCGTCGAGTCTTCATCCCCAAGCGGTAATATTACTAAAGACAATAGCAACGATGTGGGATCAAGCTATTCGGGAAAGGCTCAGGACAACAGCGTCTCTACTGGAGGGGGTCAGCAGTTGGTTCCACCGAAGGTCAAATGCTCCATGTGCTACAAATCTTTTGCCACCAAAGAAAGATTAGAAAGGCATATGATTGTCCACAGTGATGAAGATACAAAGCCTTTGAAATGCCAGTTCTGCACTAAGAGATTTTTAACAAACTCAGCACTTGCTGGTCATCTTAAAACTCATGCTGGTAAGTAAACAGAAAGTTGAAAATACAATCCATCAGGTAGATATTGCCAATTTGTTTAATACTGTCTAATTTATTATATATTTTTAGAAGAAGGAAAATGCTTTGAGTGTCCAATGTGTGATTTCTCGACGCAACAGTTGTTACAGCTTAAGGAACATGTACAATCTCATAAAAATAGAGATTCCGGACTTTTTTACTGCCCGCAATGCTCGAAGGTAATTTACATTTTGACTTAATATACGTAACTACGTTTTATGATTGGATAGAGGCTAAAAAACGGTTTATTATTTTTCAGAGATTCGCTGCATATTCTATGATCCGCAAACATATCCGAGCATTTCATGGTCCACGACAGTTCTCCTGTGACGTGTGCCCAATGTGTTTCCCAACTTCTGATAAGCTGAAGCTGCACAAGCTGAAGCATTCAGACCACAGGGAATTCTTGTGTGCCGAATGTGGCCGACAATTTAAACGAAAAGACAAACTCAGGGAGCATACAAAAAGAATTCATGAAACCAAGAAACGAAATATTGAAATAAATCTCCAAAAAGACAAAAATACTAAAAAGTTTATCCCCAAAGTCTCGCCCGAGGAATATGAAAAATTTATGTACAAGTGTCAAGATTGTATGCTCGGGTTCAAAAGACGTGGAATGCTTGGTAAGTTTTAACAAACATTCAAATTTTATGTATTCAAACATCACAATAGAACCCCTAAAAAATGCATCCACACTAATTTCCAGTAGCCTTGAGTATCACACCATACCAGCACTGATAGAATTATACTTCAGATCTCGCCAAGCTAATAATATTTTCTTGTTTTTATCATAAAGTCAATCACTTGGCAAAAAGGCACCCTGACAAGCAGATGCAACACGTTCCAGAGCTAAATATACCAATACTACGGTCAACTAGAAATTATTACTGCTTATACTGTGAAAGGGTTTACAAATCCAGCTCGAAACGTAAAGCTCACATCTTAAAAGCCCATCCGGGTCAACCTATTCCACCGCAACTGCGAGGAAAAGATGCAGCGCAATCAGAAAATGTGACTGAACTACCTGCTACTCCGACCCATATTGGAACGGTTGTCCAGACTGTTACAGATGATGGGGATCCGAGAGACGGAATCATGAATGTTTCATGCACGAGCAACATCAAAAGCTCATCTGGAAATAGCGTTGGAGTCGCCGTCGTAATGAGTTCTTCAGGAAGTAACTTAGTTTCAACAACTTCGACACCAAATACTTCAACAAACCGGAAGGAAATCCTTGTGGCGAAGATTCTAGCTACCCCTCATGCTTGTCCCTGGTGTCACAGACAGTATGCAACTAGAGCAAAGCTTTTACAACATCAACGCAAGTCTCACATTCATCTGATGCCAACTGATATGCAGGTGAGAAAAATTGAAAGATTATAAGTAATAATTTTCTGCGTTATTGGATAAAAATCTATTTTTTTTATCGCAGACTCCAAGAACACAGAAAAACAATGTGGCTAAAATTAAGCTGGAGATATCTCAAAGCGAAGCTGTAGCTTCAACTATTGATCTTCAGACAATTATGAGAACTGGGACACCATCAAATATAATCCAATGCTCAGGTGATCCATCGCTGATTCCAGATTCCTCCACATCATCAGGAGCATCTACAAATGCAACTATTCAGACGGTATCCACTGATGGACTTGCTGTGAATGAAGGGAACATGGGAATTTTTTTGCTGACAACAACTATGTCTGGCAATGGTGAACTTGTACCTTCTGAAATAGTAATGGTTCCTGTCCAAAATCTGAGTAATGCAAGTGCCGGAGGAAGCATCAACGTAAATGTCATCCAGACTTCTCACTCTCAGCCCATAGCTATTAGTAATTCGAGCTCGAGCTCAAATATTATTATAGCCTCTAGTAATAGTAATAATAGTAACGGTAATAGTAATAATAATGTGATCTCAAACCATCAGTAATAGTGGTGTGAATGTCAGTGTCACCCATCCAATTCTCACTCAGATGGAGTGATTGATCTAGAAACAAACGCTCATGAACGTAAAAGATTTTACTGATTAGCTTACCATTTACTTAAACGGCAACCCAGTTTTCAATACAGGGTAGCATTTGTTTTAAGTAGCAGTTTTTTAATTACATAGCATTTTTCAGACATCTCAGAGGGGAAGGTTTGTTGGATTATCAGTGGTAATTAAATGTGATTACGTAATTGAGTATTAAGCTTACTCTGTGAGATTAGATATTGGCTAAATACTAATTTTTAAATGGTGACCTAAAAATGCATATCTAGCAAAGGCATAAATGATTTAAATTTTTTCCTTGGACGAATTTTCCTTAATGGTCTTCGTTCAGTCTTTCAAACTCTGGAAGACTTATTCCAAAACAATAAGGGAATCAAATATGAACTTAAACTTCAGATCAATCATGGAAAACGTGTGGGTGATAAATATGATACCAACATCATGATTTTACACTGACAGGGGTTGAAACATAACCTTGTGCCAAAAGACGAGTTTACAGCATGGCAAATAACCTAATATTCATGCTCTTATATGATAGCTTTCTCATAGTTTCAAGAGATAGGGTTAAAAACGTTGTGTGCATTTCAAAATGTTCTTATCGTTATGAAATACAAACCCCGGACCCTGATCCGATGTACCTTGTACCAAACTGTATCTATGCATAGCATAAGTGTCGTTTATAAAGTAAATCTGACAGGAGTAAGTACACTAGTTTGAGCACAGCTGCACCCTGCTTGCTTTGGTATATGGCCCAAATTTTTTAATAATCCTACACATCAAACTATTTTTAGGAATCTTCTCACTTCTCAATATAGGTAGAACGTAATTTTATGAACGCATCAAGACAGGTTAGTAAAAATGGAAGGCCTGATTGGAAGAGAATTTTAGAGCTTTTTGCTATCCAAAGAATCTTTCTTGCAATGAAGCAAGAAGGTTAAAACCTGATCAGACAGCAGACCAACGAGACTGCTATTTACACACCCACAAAAGATATCATCCCCCAATGCTTTCTATTTGAAGTCATAGGACTAGAGGTTGTTGTGTAATCCGATATTTTTCAAGAAAGGATTCGTCCACAGACACTTTTTCGGTTACCTTCCTTCTAGACTATCTAGAATCTAGAGAGTGTGTATTTTGGTGCCCTTGCTATCTCAAATAAGTGTAAGTATATTTTAAGGAGAAGGTATTTAAAACTAGTTATCTATGTCTAATCTGTTTTCCAACCTGTGAATACCAATAAGTGTAGGTCTAGGAGGTGTGGTGTATGTATTTATTGTATGAAATTGATTTAAGGAGACTCCCACCGTTGTAATTATAAGACTCATGAAACCTTGATAATTTTCAATTGACTGTTATTTACTGTTAATACATGTTTACAATTATATTGTGATCACTTTTGTTTGTTGGTGTTTAAAAAGCTTGTGTTTATAAAGTTGTTGGTAGATGAATGTGGAATCGTTTTGGGTACCAGAATACCAGTTTATTTCAGACTGCGACCAAAGGAGAGTCGAGAAGGCATTTTTAGAATAGTTTGTAGTAACAGATCTCTCGAAGAAATCGGTTTCGATTGTTTGTTTCTTTGTTGTTCACAACACAACAATTTTTGCCATCCCTAAATCGAAGTAAAATAAACTGTTTAAAAACTACTCGTGTTCGTTCTGAAACATTTATATCCGCAAATCATGAATAAGCCAATGCTTGATTGGAACAAGAAACGTCTAGAACTCATAGGACTTGAGAGATTAATTGATGGACCTACCACGGTTGAGGAACTTAAGGATTTGGTTTCGGATCGATGGAGAACACCGCATAAGCCTTGTGATGAGGTGTATCCAAAGATCTTCGTTGGTGGAGAGTAAGCAGCATTTTCATAAAATTGTGTCTTCTTGAATGTGAAATAAAAATTTCAAATCTCATGACGTTAATTTAAATTAATATCGAAAACAGAAGAGCAGCAAAGGATCCAGAATTATTGAAATCCCTTGGGATCACACATATAATTAATGCAGCAAGTATGGAAGTGGTGACAGGAGAAGTTTTCTACTTGACGAAGGGCTTCCGATTTGCCTTAAAAACTATAGATGCCCAAGATGCCCATACATTCAATCTTTCTCTTCATTTCGAAGAGGTAAATCGGTTCATTGAAGTAGCAATGCATACAAAGGGTAAGGTTGAGATTCAGATATTGAAGACTAAACTAAGATGATTGATGAATTGATAATAATCTATTCCTAGGTAAGATATTAGTCCACTGCAAGGAAGGGATTAGCAGATCAGCCACCCTAGTCATAGCTTATCTTATGATGAGAAAGGGGATTTGTGCTTTAGAAGCTGTGAGAACACTCAGGTAAGTGTCTTATATTCAATCACCAGTTGTAGGGGAGGGGGCTGGTGTTTTAGATTTTGTTTTGTTAGATGTTTTTAATATTTTTTATGTGCAGGAGGAAACGCCATATATTGCCGAACGATGGATTCCTCCGCCAAATTTGTGACTTGGATCAGAAAATTCGAAGAGAAAGTAACTTTTGAAACATGCCAAGTTATTTAAAAAATACTGTAAATGTATACTGCATAGCGGTTGAGTACTGTACGCATAAAATACATAGCAATGACAATCTAAAAAATGTATCTAATTTACTTTGAGCAATAAAGCAACTCATTCTTTCGCATCGAAAGGAATAAAAATAGAAGCCACTTGGAAAACTTAATAGTTTAATAGGTTCTTAATGAGAAGGAAAAAAGATTCTTGCAAATTCCAGCTTTTTAATCCAGGAAGCAATAGGGAAAATGAGTTCAACACGACAATATCGTCCTTGAGGTTTCCCCTCTCTAGAAAGTTGCTAATAAAAATTTACATTTTTTGTATGCCTGGTCACGTCTCTAATTGGGAGAAATTATAGGATGACTAATCTAATCTTAAAAAAGGCAAAGGGTAAATTTCAAGGTTGAACCCACTGCAGACCCGCTATTGAGCACAAATCATCCAAGTCCTATAGTACACACCTTCAACCTTCTCTAGCTAGACGGAATTCAATGCAAGAAGAAAATACGTCCGGGGTGACCGTGAAAAGTCTCTTTCTCCAGTCGATTACCCTTGTCTGTCCCCGATTTCCTGGATTTCGGAAATATTCGGGACTAGGGTATTCCCGGTAAAATGACACTCGTGTTGTGCACTTGACCTGGTTCTCTTTCCAGATTAGTCTCATAAAATAGTGCTATGTAGCCTACTAGCCTAGATCAAAAAGCCTATTGGTGGTCTTAATAAATTCCCGCAGCGAAATAATCAGAATGTCTCCATGTAGGTCGGTAGATTTCCCTGATAAAGTTATTTTTTAAACTCTTGGAGCCTTTTAAAGTTTCATTGATTTGGAACTATAAAAGATCCGTAACAAGCTCTCGTTAAAATTGTAAACGACCATGAGTATAAATCGTTCTCCTGCAGTTGAAGTTCTAAGGACAATCGTCGCTAAAGATTGGGCTCTTCCGGACAATGCTTTTGACGAAGTTTATCCGGGAATTTTGCTAGGGAATGCGTAAGTAAAATATATGGATTGAATTACAACGTCAAAGTCTTGTTTGTGGGCCTAATTAATTGAAATAATAATCTCTATTTTCAGAATAATAGCCAAAGATGTGAACACATTAGGGAAATTGGGAGTAACTTGCATCCTTAACGCTGCGTGTGGAGTGGATTCCCTTAGATATGTGGATACAAGCGAACTGTTTTACATGGCAAGAAGTTATAAATGCAAATTCATGGGCATCCCTGGCATGGATATTTTTATTTCAGTGTACTACAATACATAATTCGATTTCTCATTTCAGCTTCATCCGTACTTTAATGAAACTAGTGAGTTCATTGATGAAGCCTTGAGGACTTGTAATGGTGATAATCTAAAAATTTAAGTTTTAAACGGTTTTTGTTTCCGATGACCCTGAACTGGTTTTATGATTCATTGTAAGCAGGCAAGGTCTTAGTTCATTGCCTTCAAGGACTTAGTCGCTCCGCCACTTTGGTCTTGGCATACCTGATGATCAAGAAGGGGATGTCTGTGTTGGAAGCAGTGCGTCTAATAAGGTAATTTGTTTGGGATTGTGCAATGGATTAAATGAAGATAAGACGTAAAACATAAATGATTTTTCATTTAATATGTATTACATAGGAGCAAACGGAACATTTACCCTAATGATGGCTTTCTTCAGCAACTAACTGACCTGGATTCGTATCAAAGTAGACTAAGAATAGCGTTTCAACAAAACCATTACTCGCTTCGGTAAACAAGTTTAAATCCCAACAGATTGATTCTGTTCATGTAGATACAAAACAAATATATAATCTACGTTTAACTATAGTATAAGTATTTGTTATTGGTAATCGAGATCTCATGTATGCTATTTTCTTTATTATAAAAATAAATCAGTTTTCGAATTATCGTATTTTATAGGTTTTTTAATCCCAATATTATTATTGACGCATTTGCATACGTATGTTTATTTAATATGGAAAATCCCAAAAATAATGGCTTGTATAGCAATTCTAATTAATTTGACTATAAACCAGAATCATTAAAAAAATTGTGATTTAATTAGGGTTGATAAAACCAAGTTGTGAGACTGAATAAGTTGGACGTGTAGAAAATTGAATACTAATCGGAAAAGCATTTATTTTTATCTCCTTACATGTATATGTACATGTATATTGAATCAAACTTTTTATTATTTTCTCCTCTCCAATAATTAATACCCTCGAGCCTTGGAAATTCAAGAATTGCAAAGTTTTTATTTATTGTTAATTCATATTTACATTAGCAGAACAATACACCTTATAAATCAGAGATCAGACAAGGATATCATATCGTCTAGCAGGCCGGCTTTGTATCAAACGATAGTTAAGAAAAATCTTCACCGTCTTATCCTCAACGTCTCTCAACTTTCCAAGAATGTCATTAAACTTTCCCTCCAAGGAATGTGATCGTGGAAGTAGAGAATTAGTCGTTAAAAGCAAGTGAGAAGCCACAATTTTGGTATCCATTGATCCCGTCGAGTTCATTATTCCATCAACAATGAAGATAACTCTACATCCATCTCCTCCCTTGTGTATCAAACGGTATTTGTAACACAAGCTGATAAACCTCTTCAAAGTCTCTGAAAAAATCCCGATAATCTCAGGCTTGTAATTTGCCACAGACTCATCAACCAACCTTCCAACTTGCTGCCCTATCTCGAATATCTCAGGCCCTTGGCTATCCTTATCAACCTTGATCGAGAGAAATATTATCGAAAATTGGAGGAACAAGTCATCAGTAAAGAATTCGCTGGTATCCAGAAGGGACTTGAGACTTTCTTCAAGTTTTACAAAAATTTCTTTCCTCCCTTGAGGCTCAGATTTCCCTTCAATCTCCAAACTTTTGAACGTCTCGATCGAAAGTTGCTCAACAAAGTAGCTCATGGCTTGCTTAGCAGGGAACATTGTAGGGGATTCTTTGCTCGCTGTATTCCACGAACTACCCGTCAATCTCTCCAAAGCCTTAACAATTACATCAACCTTCTTGGAATCATTCCCATAGTGAAGTAAGTAAAAAACGGCAACTTGGACCAGGCTGGATTGTAAATTTGGATCTTCTTTCAATACGAATAGGTACTTGTCAAACATATTTTGAAGGAATGGTTCAGATATACTTGTTATATTTTCCGGTGTAATACATTGAAGAAGACTGACTTTCACCCATACGGAATTGGGACAAAAATCACCAAGATTTTCAACGCTTTCCCAAGACAGTTGTAAATATTCAGACAGTCTGTTCTGAGGCATGCATGCCGATGTAACGTAATAGGTTTGTCCCAGCTCACTCAGAAACGGATGGTCCTTCAAAGTAAGAGATTTGATTGAGATTTTCAGGAGGTCCCAAGTCTCATTAGAATTGTCGTTAAGAAACAGTTCAAAAATCATCTTGAAGATAATGTGTCGAATCGAGTAATTTTTTTCAGAGTCCCACAATTTCTTTAGGAATAAGATGTTGTCGGTTTTACAAGACACCAACAGCCTGAGCCTTATTGCATGCTTTTTCACTGATACAGGTCGCTCCACAAGTTCTTGAAGGAACGGGAGTACTTTTAGCACAGCGGACTTATAACTTATCGAGTACAGCGATCCTATAGAAAGTTTCAGATAATCACCAGCACAAAAATGCAAAAGGGCATGGAGCCCAAGGGATGGTGTTTCCAGATTCTTGAGACATTTTGCAATGACCCTCCGGACTTCATATGTCCCCCCTGCGCCATCAGAATACGCATCCAGCTTGGGATCCTGAGGGAAATATTTAGATGTCCACTCCAGAAACTTCTCAGACTTCATCAAAAATGACATAATTTCTATAGCGTTACATCGCTCTTTCAAACTTTCATCTTCATACTCCACAACCTCAAGACAATTGCTGATTAGTTTTTCCAACAGATTTGGAAATCCCTGAGATCTCACCTTCACGAAGAAGAAGCCCCACTTATTCAAATTATTTGCCCTCAGAATGAAAGCCAAAATTGGAGCCCATGATTCCACCAAGTTCTCTGGCTCTTTCCTCAAAAAATGGTTTAAAATCGGGGGTAGGGGACAAGCTGTAATAAGTTTGGGGTAGAACACTGCCCTAGCTAAAGGGTCATGGGCCAGGGCAGCGATTACTCTGTATTTATTCGGTTCATGATATGATTCAAGTACTTCCTGGAGACGAGTCATGAGCCATGGAATTTCTGTGATCGATATAGAATCATTGGCATGTCTTCTATTCCACCCTGAGATGGACTCGCATAAGGAAATGATTGCAGATGTGATGGTGCTATCGCTAGGATAAGGAGTGGTCTGAGGGTACAATATCCCAAGCTGGTTTGCAAATAGTTTCAAACATTTCTTTTCAAGTTCTGGCTCAGTGGTTAAAATACACCAGCTTTCCCCTCGGCAGTAAATCCTCGTTTTCATTTTCATATAATTCTGTACCTGAGCTTCAATAGGCAAATCTTTTTTTAATCTGTAGTGGATGGATTTCTCTAGAATGTGCTCTATCAAGGCAGTCCTATGGGAGAATTCATTGTTCACTGATGAAATTTGCAACAGCTCATTAATCACTGTCCAATGATTATCGCCAACGGTCATGAGGTCGAAATGTTGATGGAGTGCCTCTAAGAATTCTAGGCGGACTTGAGCACCGTCATTCCTAAACCGGGTAGCGACATATTCACAAACGCCCGCTAAGGCTGATTTGTCCTTATTGATTGCACAGGTGAGGACTAAAGCGACTAATAGGTCAGCTCTACGGTTAACATCCGATTCTGTACTCAAATAATCTTTAATCTTAGGAATGGACTTGTCTACCGTTCTAAACGCTTCCCAGTACCCTTCTCTGTGCATTGGAATGTCTCCTGTTGATTGATACAAGTACTGTCCATCTGGATGGGAGAGGCGGATTCCAACCCATTTATCCCGATCTTCTGAAGGTAGGAGCTGAATAATCCGAGATGTCATGTACTCAGGGAAATCAAGGAGGTTCTTTTCATACTTTTTCTTAAATGATTCATTGAGTTGATTAAATTGAGTCTCTGGAGAAAACTTCCTAAGCCACGTGTGCAAAGCCCCGGAAAATCCATTGTATCCGTCAACCCCGATTTCGAATACTGTCTGGAAACCTGCGAGACTGTCGGGGAAAAGGTTTCTGAAAAATTCTTCATACTCAGCTTCTTTAAGACGCTTCTTGAGTTCTCGTTGATGAACGAGCTTTGCATATATCTTAGCTGACTTAATTATTGTCTGAGCATCATGTTTGATCAAGTGGTTAGTCATTCGGAGTCCTAACCGGCGATGTGTTATTGCTGTTGCATACTTGTCGAATAAGTGCATGAAATCTCCTGGGCTACGCTGAATAAGTAGCTTTACAACAGTGGTGTACGAATAACTATTTAGGTATAGTTTGTTTCCCCACCCTGTGTATTTCTTATCAGTTTTAAGAATCTCATGGTAAATGCGGTCCAAATATTTCATTGCTAGGTCGGGAAACTTTTTATAAATCTGCATAACTTGAAAAGCACAGAGCTGGACCTGATTCCCTGAAAGGACAGAGTCAATAAGAGATTTACTGCACGAAGGAAGTAAATTTTTGGCAAAATCAATTCCATAACTTTGTTGCAAGGCATTAAAAATCTGGCCAATTTTTTCTTCATCTTCTGTTTTACAAAATCTTCCCATTCTATTGATAACCTTTCTTCTACAAAAATACGAAACATTTGGAAATAGCTCTTCAATGAGAAATGCAGGGTCTCGAAGAAAGGTCGAGGGGTCCATGTAAATCCATTTGAATTGAAGAGCTCTATGTAATAGAAACTTATCTTCACTTTTCAAGGCATCAATTACAGGCCCAGGACGTCTGAGGACATTTGCTAGTTCTAGTTTAGTCTTCCTAGCATAAAAATCGGTGGGTTCAATTGCTTTCAAATATGCATCAGCCACATCATTCCCTCCTTGTGAAAGGGATTCATTGACGCTTTTAGTAAAAGCATTCAATATTTGTAATTTTTTCCCAAATGGCAAGTTCTCTTGAGAACGAAATGTTTCCAGGAAGACATTCACGTCTGGTGGACATGCCATTTTCTTATCAGTTGCAATCTACTAGAGAATAAAAGAAGAAAGTCAATTCAGAGTTCAATATATCATACAGTAAAATCTACTTATGGCCTGGGATTATAAAAATTATACCTTTGCGATTACGTATGCACAAATGCTTTTCCTTGGTCTAACCAACTGTCAATTCAAACCAGGAAGTGTACAGGGTAGCTGAACTTCGGAATTCTTGAAATTAGTCGCTAGACGTGGAGTGGAGTATAAAAGGGTGCCGGGTGGAATCGATAAATCAATCTCACTCTCAAGACCCAACATGGACAACACTTGTTCACAGCAGGTTTTAAGTTAAATGGTATGTGACAAGGAGCCAACTAAAATAGTAGATTATCACCAAGAATCGAAGCAAAGTCCATGACAGGTTGGGTACAAATTCACTTGTGTCAAGTCTGTCAAGAAGGCGTGTAAAAAACTCTTTTTACTTTGTATATGATAATGAAAATATTGTGTACCTAACCATAGGAGAATTGAATACAAATAGCTTCTGGTCGTTTCTTATCCCCTCTTTTGTAGATTCTGCACCTTAAAATAGGAGCAAAAAATACAGGTTGGAAGAATAGGGATAAAAAATCTTTAGAAATTGAGTACATCAAGGACTTTAAACATAAAAGCTACCTGATCAATACAGACTTGAAGAGTTGAACTTGAGAAGGCAAAACTATTCGGTGTATTGTGCTATTATGCACTTCAGTCTCCCTCCCGGATTATTTCCGAGCCGAAACTACCCGGGTTTTAGGGTTTAGAGCTGAGAGGAGATCCAATTTTTTTTGCTTTTCCATAGGGTGACTCTTATCTTCAGATTCCGTGCTTTCTCATACAATACGTAATACATATTATTATTACAAGGGTATACACTACACACGTATCGCACCAGTCACCACGACCGATTCCAGGCAAAGACTTCAACTACTCATTCAACTACTAGGTTTGCTAGGATTTTAGAATAAATTCAAACCCTTTCTCCATGTAATACATATAGAAAATCGGAACTGACGGACCATGCGGAGATAACATTGCCTTCATATAAGAGAGCTAGGAAGGAGTGTTTTGTAACATGATTTAGCTCCATAATATCCACAATCCTAAATACTACATGCATTCGATAGGTTGAAACATGATGATCATTCAAAATCCATATGATACACTCCTACGTTCAGCCATTCTGCTCCAACGAAAACAGTAGAGCAAAAAAAAGCTGATACTCAAAGGGCTCAAACTTAAAGCTGAAGCTTCTATTTTGTAGCTCTTTTGCGATGCACTTTTGCATCGGGTAAAACTCTTTGGTTTTTGCTGCAACCAATTATTTCTTATTCTCTACAACCTTTAAAGTCTGAAAGCTATGCGTGCAATGGCAATACTGCAAGAGTGTAAAAAATATATGAATCCTCGCCCCCAACCAAATGTGCATGTAAATGAATTGACAATGACTCATCTTACCAATCCGGACACTGTGTTGTCAGATTAATTTCCTATTTAACCTTGGGTTTCCATTTCATCCTTCAGGCCCAGGAGTAATGAACCCTTTCATCGAATAGCTTAGAGCTCATGCGAAAATAAGCAATGAAAGACTGTGTTTGCCGGCCGCTATGATAAATTTAAAATATCCAAAGCATTACAAACAAATACTTTGTACTGTCAATTATTTTGACCTCCCTCTTGGAAATGCTTAAGATTGAAGATTGAAGTAGTTTCTACTGACTTTACAACACCTATGTATGTGTACATGAGTTTCAAATAATTATTATTACCTTTGCTTATCTCAAGACATTAAAGACAATTATTAAATACATTGCATGCATGATTTTGAAATTCTAGGTCTATAAAGTTCAGGAATATAAAAATAGCATATCGATCCATCGTTCTGTTGCCTATTTAATAGAGTCGAAACTGGAAACTACAAACACGTAGGATTTGCAAAGTGCGGAATGTTTCCTCAGTTGGCTTTTGCTGGTATGTATGTTATGAAGCTTTAATACATAATTTCGTTCGACATGCAAGAAATTAATACAAAAGCTTCAAAGGTATACGTGCAAGTTGTAAATTGTTCCCCCGTCCTGACAACATGCGGTAAACATACTGCGGTAAAATATTTTGCCGAAATTAAGTAACTCTGAAAGCAGTTTTGATAGCTTTCATGTTTCAGAGCTCATCCGCAGTCATACAACTGCAGTTGGACAGTATAACACTCATGGTTTCTCAGAAATTCATTCTACTACTTACAAGTTAAGTTAAAAAATAAAACAGTTATTTGTCAATTTTAATGGCAGTTGATTTCAATTTGGGATCTTGAGAGCCATTTAACCGGTTGAATTTTCTTTGAAGTTCAGTTCTTTGATAAGTTACGTTCAGAGACTACTGTCTACTAAATAAATAAAAATGTCAGAAGGTAACCGCGTGTAACAAAACAACCATAAGCATCCCTATAGGTAGCAAGTATTTCATGTCTGTCTGATTAGTAGTAGTGCGATTAGATTAAAGTTTATGCAAAGGTGACGGTGAGTCACCCATTCATGTTGATTACATTTTTGTTATTCATGGGGATGACTAAAACGGGAGAAATTGACAGCTTGATTAAAAGGCATGTTGTTGAAATCGTAAATTAATCAAAACCTACTGGAGACATCACAAAAAAATCGATTCCATAGTTCAAACAGTTGAAAAACTTGTATTTTTACTTACGTTACAAGGTTTGAGTGGACATCCGTTCTAGAGGAGACATCGCCATAATGAACCCCCAAGGTATTGAAATTTGAAATACTTTAAAACGGTTGGAGGTTGTATTTTTTTTCAAAATAATGATTAACGGCTTTATTTCAGATGAATTATTATATTCCCTGGTTCACCAACTAACAGCCGACTATCGCTCATCCCTATTATCAATCGGTCGAAAGCATTTCAAACTTCAAACTTTCCAAAATCGAGTTTTAGAGTTAGATCCAGCCTTGACAAACGAATCCATTGACGACCTCATCGAGTCCATAGAGCCGACTGACTTTTCATCAAAAAGACTAAGGCTTGAGCTCGCCAATAGTTTCAAACGTCCTTTGATCATATTAGAGTACATCGAAAAGGAAGAAAAACAGTTGGTTAAGCGTGCCTTGCAATTTTCGTGGTTGTACCAAGCTGGAAACTCTCCATTCACAAATCCAAAGACATTGGTCCGGATAATCTTACCCCGGTTGTCTTTCTCAGCTCGGTTAAAAATCATCTCGGGTCTTTCGAGGAATCTTAAAGATGAGAAACTATGTGAGGATATATTTAAGTTAGTCCAAGAAAAATATGGATCATTCTCTGCTCTTGATTTGCTACCTTCTTGCACAAAGGAGTTCATTCAACAATCCCTGAGATGTAACGGTTTCTTAAGAATCAACTTGAATGGACAACAGGCCCTTAGAATTGCTAGAAAGGATTGTGCGATTGCCGTGGAATTCCTCGCCTTTATACTGAAATACTTGACCTCAACCGAGTGTAATTCAATTTCGTATAGAAATACAATAGAGTCAGCAGACCAAAAGCATCGGATGGCTGAAGAAAAGCTATGCAATCGCTTGAGAAAAATTCTGAATTATATTTGTCCACATGTTTGCGAGAATCACCCTCATGGTTTCTTACGGCTGTATGAGAAATACCCGGATTTGATCATTCTGGAAAGAAAACCGAAGACCACAAAAGTCCTTTTAGCAGCATGTAAGCCTATGATTATATCTAAAGCATCGAAATTCGAACTAATCCTGAGTCCTAGAACGGTGTTTCCATGTCTGGAATGGAACGAGTATGTAGATTTTGTATCATCGCTGTTACCTGATGAAATCGAGCTTTTTAATGCCAAGCATAAAGACATTTTAGAATGGCTAAACCCACTACCCTACCAAAAACGATGGAAAGCCCTCAGTCAAGCGTTTTTGAAGAAATACGAAACAGAGATTCTATCATTCCCTGATAACATTTCTCCGTTGATCCTCAAATTAATTCCTCAAGACACGAGAAACAAAGTTGCAGCTGAAAAACTGAAATCTAACGATCCTGGTCGAATCAATTTCACATCTTGGGAACAACTCCCAAAACATAGACAAGGATTTTGGTATTCTTTTATGAGTCTAGAACAGTCCATTCCAAAAATTAAGGAATGTCTTCAAAATGAATCAGATGAAACAGTTCGAGCTGAACTCTTGACTTATTTGGTTAAAACTTGCAAGCTAAACGGAAGAAACAAGGAAGCAATGCTAGATGTCTGCAGATTTGTCCTCTTAAAATACCGAAACGATGCTCAGGAAGTTCGGAAAGGATTTCTCATGGAATTAGATCAGGAATTCAAACTTGATAAATGGATGGATGCCGACGTTTGGGATACCTTAATGGAATTCATCAAACTAGCTGAAGCTTATAAAGAGCCAGAGCCGATATTTTTAAGCGTAGCAGCTATACGTTACCACATTTTAAAATGTCTTCCATTTGAACCGTTACTAAACAGATTCGTCAAAACCCTTGTATCATCATGCTATTTTGTTGAGAATTGGAATTGGTTTAATGATGCTCCTGATCTTGAGGAAAAGTTTTTGAAACTTGTCATTCCCCAACTTTCGAAAGTGAATCCAGAAGAAGTCCAAAATATTTTTTCAACGGATTCAAAACTTCTGAATGTGTTTGTTACATTTGTAATTAGCATTGGAAGTTGGAAACGAAGAAACAGGACAATCTCTTCAAGATTTGTCCTACAAGATTATCCGTGGCTGATAGCTCGAATTTTGGAAATCCCAACCGCAGGAGTCGAAAGAGTTCATGAAAAGATCCATTTTCAAATACTCACAGCGATCCGTTCCGATACAAACCTTTTCAACTCATACCTCGAGATTTGTATTAAAAAACATCCTTGTGCACCAGTCCTTGAAGCATATCTACATAAAGATCCCACTTCAATTCTTACGAACCTTCTCGAATCCATAATCCCATTTATTGTAACCTTGGAAGAACGGTACATTAAAAGCTACCGAAAGTTTTTCATACACCTCAAGGAATTTCCAGAAATTGCGTCCTCCATAGTTGAAACATGTCTCGAAGTTGCTCAAGACGATTCAGAGGATAAGGATGAGCGATTGAACTCCCTGATTATTCTCTCATACCTTTGGGACTTTAGAAACTACCTTAATATAATATCTTTATTCTACCCTACGAAACCCACTGTTGATTTCACCGATGAGGGCTTTGAAACACAATTTCCGGTCAAGAAAGCAATCATCCAATCTTTAACGAATACATCTTTCCCTTCCGAGTGTCTTGATCCTGTGGGAAAGTTTTGCATTGGGGACTACACGAAAATCAGTGTCGGAACTCTGTTCTCATCCTGTATCCATGCACCTCAAAATGCAGCTATCAAGTTCCTCCGAGATGTGCTGCTCGATAGGCCCGTGTCGGTCAAGAAGCTGGCTATAAAATTACTCTGCATGATTAGTGATTATGATGAGCTCGAGGAGTTACTAACTTACCTTTGCGAGAATGAGACGCATCCAACAATAATTGAGGTTATCATTTCAAGGCTAATTACTTTCATAATTCAAAACCCTTCGGAAAAGTCTTGGAGCTTGGTTAAGGCTTCTATGCTTTCCCTGACTGTCAAGGACAAGAATGCAATTCAAGAGCTTTTTCTCCCACATCATATTGCTGGACAGTCTACGGACAACTTGGTGGATTACCTGAAAACTTGCAAGCAAGTTATTACTCAAGACTTTAATATTTCGTCATTAGACAAGTCCGATTTCCGACTTTGTCTACTTCAACACCTCATCAGCGCTGTTACAAGACATATAATCCTATTTCCCAATGATTTCCTCGAATCCTTGATTCATGAATATTTACTTGAGTTGGAATTTGATGAACAAATTGCTATGCCAGTTGTTGCCCTGACTGTATTGTACCTCTTTTCACCCTGTCCCTGTGAGTCGTTAGAGTTAAGCTTTCCCAAGAAAAAACTTCAACTAATTAGTAGCAAGATGGTCATGTTAAAATCACAATGGAATCAAACCACAACCGTAATTGTTGAGGCTACAACTGATGAACTCAATTTCGAGAAGCCTGTCCAAACTTACTTGGCTAGAACTGCACTTCACTACTTTGTTACGGAAGTTTGCAAACATGCGATACGGAGAGCTCAGAAGAACCCAACTTACCCAACCAGTAGTTCAATATTTCGACGAATTTGCTCCACTCTCCTCGAAACTGTCGACAGTCAATTTAGTAGATCGGAGACTTTTGCCGAGAGGCTCTATCTTAATTTTTTGATCATTTTTCTTGACCACATGTATACAGTTGAGGATGGACATGCAGCAATGGAGCAGAGCCTTCTAAAAGCAGGATCAAAGCTTCGGGCTCTGACAGATCTGACCATTGCACAATATCATCCTGTTATTCTAAGTCTTTACTTTGAAAAGATGGGGAGCTTCTTTAAAGATATTTACTTTATGAATTTGTTAAATGATAACTTGATCATCTTTCTACTACTTGGAATAGTTGCAGAAGTTGAATTAGGTCCAGTCTCCATTGAAAATCAAGTACTAGTGTGCAAATTACTCCCGGATAGTCCACCATGGACACCTCGAATTAAATTGAAATACTATGAGCTTTTAGGATTCATATCTAAGTTTTCTTCCAATAGTTCTAAGGCCTATTTGGGTAACAAAATAGTTCAAACCGATGATCTCTAAGCATATATTGCTGGCCATCATAGTCTTGTCATCAAATTGCTGCATTAAAATAATTTTACTATTAAATTTATTAATGTAGTAATGGTAATTTAGAGCTTATTCGAGAAATCCAACTAGATTACAATAAATATAGTTTCCATATGACTGTCGGGTCCTTTACACCACTCGATTTACGGTTTTAAGTTTTAAGTCATTTTCATTCACCGTTTCAATTATCTACAGGCATCGATGCTTTAAAAGATGGAGAAATTGCTGGCATAGATGAGTTGTCTGCAACGAGTAAGCCATAGCTAATTAAAATATAAAATAAAATTTATGAGCAACAAAATTTATTTTTATTTTTTGTCCATCCTACAGCAATATATTCGTCTAAGAGATTTGCCATTAAGATTACTACTGCTCGCTCATCACTTTTCTTTTTGAAGTATCTGACTGAGCTGAAATTTGCTCTTGAGATTGCTTTTGCAAAAGACCTTTCATAACACTGAGACAGCGGCTACACAAAGCATCTCCTGGTGTACAACAATACCGTCGACATCGAGCACATTGCATCATATCTGTCTTACAGATTCCGATAGAGAAGCCTGTCAAACTATGACCTACTCCAACTGGTTCAATAGAAAATTTAATGGCTTGAAGTGGGTCATGTTTATAGTCTTCCTCAAGTACGTTGGCATTATCACCTTCTTCAAAGCACCGTAAATCTACACCTGAAACTTGCAAAATATCGCACAACTCCGAGTCGCACTTATCTGCTTCGTCTTCCAGTACAGAATGAAGCATCTAGATAAATTTACATTTACCAATGAAAGAAGCAGTACAATAACTTTCCATTCTAGGAATATTAACAATAAAACAAATTACCTGCAAGATCTTGTAATTTTTAGAATTGCACTGCAGTTCAACCCAAATATCCTTGGGATTGTTAGAACTGATTACATGATTTAAACTTTCTCTTACATCGAGAATCAACTCAAAAGTGGAGTTTATTTGACTGTTTTTCCATGTCTTGCCTTTATCATCAAACCATAAGGTTTTAAAAAATGACTGGTTACCTATTTAAATAAATATTTTCATTAATTATTATCATGAAGGGAGGCGGATAAATTTACATTCCTGTACATTAAATCAATTATTCCATACCTAATTTGTAGTGATAATAACTTTCTTCGACTAGGAAAGGAAGAACAGGGGCTAGAACTTTTGCAAATGTCAAGTAAATCTGATTAAGAACATAGATACACGACTTTCTACTTTGGCTTTGCTTGAAATCACAATATAGTCTGAAAGTAAATAGAAATCAATTGAAAAAACAACACATCAAATTTAAATTATGGTCATAAAGTACAGCGTTTACTCTACCTGTCTTTAACCCAGGTAAAATACTGCGCTGATACTTCTGTAGTTGCGAAGTGGAGAGTTTTCATCAAGACCCGATGATAATTGTAGTCGTCATAATATGATGTTACCTGCAAAGTCGAAACCGAAAAATTCAATTAATTTCTTATACTTATTTCTATTAGCAAGGAGCAGGATTGTTCAACGGACTTGTTGCCTAAAATCACTCAATTGAGACAGCATGTATTGATCAGTGTACATCAACCCGTCGTATGTTACGTTTTCCAAGTCCAATTCTGCGGCTGATGCTTCATTACAGAAACTAATAAGAAATTTCAGCACATTTCGCAACTTTTGAACACTCTCGTCAGACGATCTAAGCAGCGAGGAACTAACGGATATGTTTCCTCCATCGGCAGAACCCTGAGCGGCAACCCACCATCTAAAATTTTCAAGCAACATTAACTTTAATGCTTAATCAAACTCAAACATTTAAGTGTACAAATATATACTAATATTACCGTAAAACATCAGCTCCAAAAGCAGGCATATCTTTACCTTTGCCTCCTTTCACAACATTCAAAGGGTTGACAACATTTCCAACTGACTTAGACATTTTTCTGCCATTATCGTCTACAACGAATCCATGAACATACAAGTTCCTTCAAATAAAGTATGATTAAATTTAGCTATGAAGAAAGTTTCCTTATATAAACTAAAGCTTTTTCAGAAAATTTTGCAGCTTTTAAAGCTCGTTCGAAAGTAGGTAATTGAAGATTGACGAATTTTAAAATGATATTTTAAATACATACTTGTAAGGAGAGTAGCCACGAAGTCCCACTGACAGAAGAAGCGATGATTGAAACCAACCCTGGAACTGGTCCTTTCCTTCTAAATATAGATCCGTCACTTTATCTCCAAACATATGCCAAGAGATTCCACTATCGTACCAAATATCAAAGATATCCTACAACCAAAAGTATTAAGCATTAAAGACATGCATTAAAACAAGTACAAAGTCTATGATTGAAAAGTGCATACGTTTCCTTTTTCGTAATCATCGTTTCGACTATCATCTTGTAGAAGTGAAGAAACTGGAATATCCCACCACGAATCAATATTTCCTGAAACGTCAATTAATTCGCACATACGATCCACTACCGCCCTAAAAAGTAAATGTTTAATCTTTAGTTGTACTAATCACATAAAAATAACATAAATCAATATTTTAAAATTACTTTTCCACAAGAGGCTCGCCAGTTTCTTTATGGTATAAAACAGGAATTGGAACACCCCACACTCTTTGTCTCGAAATACACCAGTACGGTCTTCTTATCAACTGTGCAAGCATTCCATTTTGAACATTTTTTGGGAATATATTAACTTGATTCAATTGTTCCTGAAAAAAACATTTTTTTTGTCATAATTTTGTCAGACTTTCATCGTCAGATGCATAACTATTTCAGAAAATAATTCTTACCAAAGCTTTGCTTTTTAATTCTTCAGTGTTAATGAACCATTGCATACTGGTTTTAATAATTACTGGTTTTTTGGTTCTCCAATCGTAAGGGTAAGAATGCTTCAATTTGGAAGAAATTATTATCTTGCTGCCCAATTGCTTTAAGACTTCGTTATTTCCTGAAGTGAGTACAGACATTCCTTGTAACTTTTCTAAACTTGAATCAAAGTTTCCTTCGTTATCAACATAGCAGTCCTGCAACAAACCAATCCACTTTTGTTAATACAAAATTAAAAACAGACGACCATTGTTTTTTTTGCAATGTTGAATGTGCTTACCATTTTTAACTTGTGTTTAAGTCCCAATACGTAATCATCATGGCCGTGGGCTGGTGCAATATGGACTAACCCAGTACCCTTCTCCATCGTAACATGATCTCCGTGAATAAATGGACATAGTTCCTCGTCAAACCATGGATGTTTGTACTGGAATTTAGCAAGATGCTCGCCTGCAATATATGTGAAAATAAAAATTTTGCTTCACTTTCGTTGAGATTGTATTAAGTGGCTTTCTAATCAATGTATACCCGAAAACTCCAAA
Organism: Agrenia bidenticulata; assembly: GCA_034694785.1. Lineage (NCBI taxonomy): Eukaryota > Metazoa > Arthropoda > Collembola > Entomobryomorpha > Isotomidae > Agrenia > Agrenia bidenticulata. Next base: position 103,741 of record JAQFYM010000024.1, on the reverse strand, counting down.
AGAACATTATATTTAAAGTTCTTTTCAATGGAAAATTGATTCAATAATGATGACGCCACAATGTAACATACGCCCTCATCCCCATAGCTTGAAGACGCATCGATGAGGGAATATTTCTCAGATTTGTGGAATGCTATTGCTTTGTTTGATGGAAGCGTCCATGGAGTTGTAGTCCATATAATAGCTTGAACCTTTGAGTTTTTCAAAACATCGGAGCCTTGTCCGACTTTAGAAAAGAACTCCTGAATATTTGAATTGAGATCTAGGGCAACATATGCTGAAGGACTTTCATGATACTGATAATACTCCAACTCTGCTTCAGCAAGTGCAGTCCTAGAAAAATCAATTGCTTAATAAATTGAATTGATTGGATTCGACAAAATATTAGTTTCACCGACAAACCTGCTAGACGGAGACCAAAAAACTGGTTTAAAATCTCGGTAAACAAGGCCCTGAGAGGAAAAAATAATTTGTTAACTTGAATCACAGCGTAAAATATTGAGTTTAAATTAATTGAAAATTCTTACCTTTTGGTAAAGCTCATGAAACGTGTTCAGCTGAGTTTTAATATAATTTTTGTCCAATGTTTTGTACGGGCTGTTCCACTCTGCCATGACACCCCACCGCTTGAAAGCTTCAATATGACTAGTAACGGATTGAACAACGACGTTCCGGGCTAGGACAGATGCATTTGTGAAAATAAATGGTAATTTATTTCAACAGGTAAATAATATTGCGTACCAGCGGTCCGAATTTTGATCGGATCAGTCAATACACCATGTGTTCCATCCCTTACGGCTTTAAGTTCAATAGGCAATCCATGACAATCCCAGCCGGGGATATAATTGATCTGATAACCTCGCAACAACTTATATCGATTTGTAATATCTTTCAGAATCTGAGAAGTTAAAATAATTTATTTAAGGCATATTCCAACAAATAATATAATTATTCCATCATCATCAATGTAATTGCTTCACCTTGTTAACCGCATGTCCGATATGAACATCCCCATTCGCATAAGGGGGTCCATCGTGAAGTATGAACTCCGGTTGTTCTTGTCGCCAAAGCCTCTGAAATCCATACAGTTGTTCGAACTGGAATTTCTATACCAGCAAAAAATAAAATTTAAGGCAATCTAGGGATAATCTGTTACACATACTGTATACAATGTGAAGGGGGTGTGGGGTAAATTACTTGGAATTAACAAGACTGAAAACTTTAAAAGAGTATTATATACACACATTAGCGATGTCGATTTCATGTTGATTCCTCTTGACATGCGGGATCTTCATTGGGAAATCTGTCTTTGGAAGCAGTAAAGTATCCGAGTATTTCCGTTTAAGAAATCCATTATTTTCATTGTTGGAAGCTACGACTGGTGCTGATGTTGGAAGCTTTTTGGAATCATCAGCATTAGAAGACGAGCATGAAAACGTAGAACTTGAGCTAAATGCCCGAGTGCTATTGTTGCAGAATGAAGATGCAACATTGTAGATTTTTTTCTGGTGAAGGCTGTGCAGAAACTTCATTGCTCGAAGCCCCCCTACTAATACAGAAAATATTAATTACAATAGGTAGGTAAGCCGATTGAGACTAATTCATATGTTCTCCATTATATTCTTGCGGGACTTGCGGGATGACTAACTAATCAATCCATATCTAATCACAAATGAAATGGTAGAGACATTTTATAGTAGCTTTTTGTTCTTTTTGAATTTTTCCAATTTATGCAGAGCTTGGAAAATCGGTTTGAAAATCGACACATCTCTGCATAAGAAAGAAACTACCGCAGCGTGTTCGTCCATCGATTTTATCAAGAAGGATCTCTCAATTAATTTAATTATTGCAGAATTACTTTTAAAATGTCAAAATACTTAGACCGAAATGTAATCTGAAAAACGTACGTACTTAGCACCTCCTTATTTGAGTATCGAATTTGAGAAGCCGTCCACCGGTCCACCGTCAGCCAGAGTCAACTGTCAAATCACAGTTACTTATCCATTTCACATTTCAATAAAAGTATATAATCTTTTTAAATTTTAAATTCTATTGTGTACTTGTAAAAAAGTGTAATGTGTAATGTTTGTTTATTGTTATTTAATCGAAAAATCTAAAACTTTCATTTCTTCCAATAGTACACACTCTCTTCATTTTTCGATTCCAACTTCAATTGAAAATTATGTACGAAAATCTCGAGCAGTAACGCCAACGACGATGAAACTAACTCCACGAACAAGCCAACAACAATGCTTATGAACTTACAATGAGCTACATTTATCATTAAACAATAGAAACTTTAAAATGTGCGTTATTCGAGGTTTTTAAGTCTACCGGGGATTTCTCTCGTCAATAGGAAGGGGGTATCTCATTCTCATACTCTTTTCCTTGCTGATTCTATCGGGAATCCCGTTCAAATTATTTTTAATTTTTTGGGTAACTATTTGTTAATATTAATTCTGCTAATCAAGCTAAATCAAACGTTTCTATTTAGATCTATACCCACCCACTACAAATTACAAAGGTCCTGTCGTATCCAACAATCTAAACATGGGGTCATCATTAGAACAACTGGAACAGTCTCTTGAGCAGTTTGTAGAAAATATTCGGCAGATTAAAATCATCGTAAGCGATTTCCAACCCCAGGGGCAGAACGTTCTGAATCAAAAAATGTAATGAAAATTAACTCATATTTTTAATTACCAATCTCTACGATCAACTATTTGCAATATAATACTAATTGTTATTTTACTACATTTTAAAGACAAACCGTGGTCACCGGGCTTCAAGAGATTGAAAAATTGAAGTCACAAGTTCAAGACGTTCATGTTCCATTGGAAGTATTCGAGTAAGTTATCATTCGTAGATACCAGTTTTTAAAGCTTTCACGTTTGTAAATTTGTAATCAAAGACAACGGTCTGTATGAACTATTTTAGCTACATCGACTCAGGGAGGAATCCTCAACTATACACAAAGGACTGTATGGAGAAAGCGATGAATAAAAATGAAACTGTTCGAGGAAAAATCGATTCTTACCGACGATTTAGGGCTCATTTACTCGTTGAGCTTACCAGCGTTTTTCCTGCGGAAATGGCGAAGTATCGAGCCATTCGTGGGGATGAGAGGCCTATGTCATAGTTTAAAAATTAAGATTCGATTATAAATAGGCAGTTCGTACAGAGTACGGCGAGAACGACTGATATCTCTCGCAGTGGATGTATGTTTGGTTAAAGAATGTACGTTTTCTTATTGTATTCAGTTTATTAGTTCTCCTGTAAGTTGCAACTACTTCCTACAATTACTAAAAAATTTTAGTAAAGTTTTCAGGAAATTAATTTGATTAATGATACCATGAAAGTAGCACGTATATGTATTCTATAATTTCTATAACTAGGCAATACATGTTGAACCATATTATTGTGAAAATTAATAAAACGTTACAGAACAATTGATTGAGCAATCTAGTAACTACTAGTTAATTATTTTCATGTAAATGAAAAATGCAGGTAAACCTGAGTTGAACTGAGTGTCGTCTAATATAGTTCAAGTACGAGATTACAATTTGGCAGCGGATCTTCTATTTTCTCGTTCACTAAAAAAATGTCTACCTTATAGAATAAAATATAGTTTGTCCACCTTAGAAAGTTTAGAAATTAGAGTTTAGAAAGCTAACTGCAGTTAACTAGCATCTTCTTTAATTCAGGGGCGACTGCAATAGGTCACTTGCGGCAAGGTTTTACTGAAACTTGTTTGGATTTGGTGAATTAAACCAAAACATTTAGAATATGTGTTTGTACTTCAAGTCTTATCTTCAAAAACATTCCAATTGAATTCAATTAACTGCTGCTACTTTTTTCGTTTGCCTTTTATAGTTCCAGAGTTCTTGCCTTTGGCAATTGGAGAAATGGCCGTCGGAGTCCTGGAACTTCTGGAAGTGACCGTCGGAGTCCTAGAACTTGTAGAAGTGACCGTCGGAGCAAAAACACTTGAAGAAGTAACAGTTGGAACCATGGCCCTTGCAGAAGTGACCGTCGGAGCCATGGCACTTGCAGAAGTGACCGTCGGGATACTTGTAGAAGTGATTGTGGGAGCCCTGGCACTGGTTCGTTTGGATGCCCTAGGATTAGTTGTTGATTTAGAAGATCTTGACGACGCACTGGCAACTTTTTTAGGACGTTTACTTTTTTTCTGTCTGTCACCATCGTCGTTCTCTTCATCATCGCTTACAGGGCTGAACTCTCTCGTTTTACGTTTGTTTTTTCCTCTGAGTATGTTTTTCATGTTCTGAGAAATTGTTTTGTTTCCATCTATTTGTGAACTTTTTCCGTCAAGCGCTTCTAGTTTAATATCCGGTCTCCAAATAACCAGTTCCGCACCTTAGAAGAAAGGTTAAGAAGCTAGAAAATATTTAATTATGATAAACCGTTTAAAATGAAGTTCGAACTTACTCAATGCAGAGGCCAAAAACTCTCCAGTAGGATTAAAAGCATTAAGGCTAGCAATTTTATTGAGGGGATGGAAAATTTTTCCTACTCGCTGTCCTGTTTCAACTTCGAAAAATTCGATAGACCTAGGTACAGTCGAAGCCTTAGTTGTTGAACCCGAACCAGCGGTTGGATTTTTCAGATAATCCCCTACTACAATCAGGTCATGCAGAGGATGCCAAGCTGCCTACAAAAACATTGACTTCTCTTTTAATACATACAGCTTATATTTTGGAAGGTACGGAGACGGACGTACTTTGATGGGAGTAATATGTTGAAATTGTCTGTGAAAATGTGGTATCACGACTGGCGTTTCCCAGAATGGACCCTGATAAATCCGGATTTCGTCTTCCTGATCACTTGTAAGAAGTTTGGACCCATCAACTGGATTGAAACTAGCAACGTTCACTCCTCTGTTATGTTGTAACTGGAAAAGTGGTTGTAGGAAGTTGATTTTTCGAATATCCCATATCTTTACCATTGAACCGTTCTTGCTATCTTGTCCAACCGCAGAACTGACGAAAATGTGAGGGTCCCTAAAAATAATATTTTTGAACCGGAGTTACAATAAACTTTGGGCCCTTTGTTTTGATTAATCTTCAGATATATTCCGCACACACTTATATCTTCTTTAAATATTACCTACTTAGAGTTTAAATGCATATCTTACTTTTTGTTGAATTCTATCCAGTGAATTTTACTCTTATGAATTCTGTGATTCCCTCGCTCAACTCCATGTAGATCGAAAAGTTGCAGAGTTCCTTTGTTGTCGCCAGTAGCGAGAAGATTAGACTGAAAGTTTACGTCCATTGCGGTAAACCAATGCCTTGATAAGAGAAAAACCGAAAATTAGAATTATTGGTTGATTAAAATTTACCGACCATCCATATTGATCAAATAAACATATGTATTTAACTTACTGGTAATCTTCGGTGTCTTTAAAAACAAACGTTTTCGATGGGTCCACCAAATCTAGTTTTAATACTCTAGAATCAATAGAAGTGCGATACAAAATATTTATCGAATTCTCATCAAATTTCATGGCAGTGATTGATCCTCCTGCTCCTACCTACATAGAAAATACATAATTAATACTTACAATTAGAATGTTTATCATAAGATAAGCGACTAATTTAAACATGCAACATTAACTCTAAAATTACCCCCTGAACGGTAGCCCTTTTCATCAATGTTAAATCCCCATACTCCGAACTATCTACTGAAGTGCGCTGTACAGAACCAACGACAATGTCGCCAAATTTTGAAGCCACTGCATATTGGGAGTGATATTTCGGGTGCCAAATTAGTGAAGTAATCCTTCTGTTAAATTTAGCTCCAAGCTCCTGAATATATTCTACCTTTGCAACATTTTGTTCCACCAGGGTTTTTCGGATCTACAAAATAAATAAAAGATGAGGTAGTTACTCGACTTTTTTCTTCGATTTTGCAATGAGAATTGGAAAAGCCAAAGTGAAGAAACGAATACGGACGTTTCATATTATCTACGCCTTGCACCTTGTAACTTATAACTTGTTTAAACTATAAATGCTATAAATCTTAGTATCCGACATCTGAAATCTCATTACCTCTTTCATATACCGACATCGTCGGTTCCACGGTCCTAATGTCAGCCATTCTAAACTATGAGCGAGATTAGCATTTTCTTTCCTGGACAACCTGATATGAATTTCTGATTCCCTAATTAGGTCTAGGTTATTCATTTTGGCCGTAGAATCTTCTTAGATTAAGGTCCACGTTCCAATTCCAAACTCAATTAACTACATAAGCAATACCTTAAATTCTTTCAAAAACTCTTGACAATCTGATGTAAAAATCTTCAATAAAATCTCCGAAAATGTATAAAATATTTTACAAAATCTAATCCAAACGAAAATTGCTTTGTTACAAATAAGTAAACAAACCCCGGAATTTCGGAATGTGAGTTGAATAACGTGGTCTGAGATCTTATACAATAGGAGAAGGCTCTCGTGCCAAAATCAAAATCCCCGCACTTTTACTTGGGGTGAAATGATATCCAATCCTACGGTAAACCAAAGGGAAATTTCCCTAAAGCTTTCTCCCACATTTGCTTTCATCTCACTCCAGTCCGTCTCTCCAGGTCCGAAAGGGTAAAAATTTCAAGGGAATATGGAACTGGTGTATCTCCGTGTGTATACGGCATTGCGTCTGAATTTCGCCCCTTGTCCTCCAACATGGCATACATGGACTAAAAGCTAAAATCTAGACCATCTGAACTGTAATGTAAACTTTCTAGACTCGAGCTGGAATATCCATCCAATGCAATCCCCTTCATACACAAACTACAACTCCCCAGATCGGCTCAGTCAGACCTTGGACTACTCTGCTACTTACCTACGTACAGCCTATAAATTATTCCGTACGTGTCTGGTTGAACGGCAAGGACTGCAAATATACATTGTGGAAGTTCAAGATTTCGTCTATGTATCATTTCTCCGATCAATTTCACTGACGGACGGATGGGAAACATGCAGAAGGGTAAGCTTATTGTCAAGTAGACTCAATTCGTATATATTTTGAAGTTCTTGAAGAATATTTTCATTTATGAATATTTCCTAGGGCATAGTTCATGGGACAGGAACTTCACCATCACCTTTCCTCACTATGGAAGGCGAAGATTTGGCAAGAGTATAAAGAGTTTTACTGTAGCCTTGCTTTCTCTATATTGAAGTACGAGTGTGGCTTTGATTGGGCAAAAACTGTATCCTGGCAGCCTGTTTGAACCTTGGGATTGAGGTATGGAGTTTTTCGGTTTTAATTATAAACTATAGTAAGATCATTACTGTATATTGTTTCGTGAATGTTGATATCTTGATTCTTGGAGTATCAAGAAAATATTAAAAGGCTTTATGGGATAAACGCAGGGGGAAATAATGTGCGTAGATGGTCTGGGTACATTATTTTGTATGTGAAAACATTCAATTTATTTTACAATCCATGAACAATTGACAACGCTGAGTTCTTATCTTTAAATTATAATAAAATCGTATGACAGATGTAGGTAAAGCTAACTGTTTTAAAATAGTCTCGTGAGAGAAGCAAAACATGAATATCCTTTGTGAAACTTAATTATTAATTAATGATCTATATAAAACATAGGAAATAGCTACAATTAGCTGTTCTCATCTTTCAGCAGCTTGAAGCTTTATCTAGGTCTAGTCCAGATGTATATTTAAAATAAGTTAACGAACGAACACTTAATCCCTGTCACATGTGAATGAAGGACGACGTGATGGATACATTTAGGTTCAATTAGGTTGTAGCTCATAACATGTGAATTGAGGGAAAATCAGTACAAAATATAAAGGGGTTGTGTATATAGAAATATAATAACAATATATAATAACACGGAACTTTATTTATTAATTCCAGGCTTACTCAACATTCACTTTCCCCTTCTTTTATTATTAATGTTCAGAAATTTTACCATTTTTAAATGCAAACTCATACAATAAGAGAGATAATTTACCACCTGGTCCACCACAAGTACTAATACATACTTCAAGACTACCGTTGAAAATTTAAAAGAAATTAAGGATTAACCCAGTATACCCTCTGTTAAAAATATTAACAAATCAAAACCGATTATCCAAACATTAATTAGAGAAAAGTGGTGAATTTAGTTTACAAAGATGCCTATTCAAATAATTTTACAGAACAATGATTTTCTGCGTAGAAATTTGTCATATCAAATTTCGTTGATAATCTTATGTTTCAATATGCTTTTTTTGCGGTGGTCTCTTACTAGGTGTTGGAATTTATAATTGGAACAGTTGAGTGCTATCAAGACTATAAATTTTTATCAATCCAAAGGTATTTGTGTATTACAAATTTACAATACAATTATAAAATTTTATAAGCTCTCATCTCATTCCCTTGACGGAATTAAATACAACTGGTGTATACCCTTCACCTATCTTGAGCCTATATTTCTTGATAATAATAACAATACATGGTTCAAATATAATATAGTCTGTTTGTGACATGTAATTTCATTAACAGAGTGTAGGTCTGAGTCTGGCTGTCAATAACGAAATTTACGTACTGGAGATTCTTTTTGATTTCTTAATAGTAATTTAATTTACAAATGCAAGAATGAATAAGTTATAACAATTTAAGAAATATGATATATATATATATGTGACAAAATATGATCAGACAAAAAGCTGAAAGGGGCAACATTGATTTCTTCTCTTACTAGTGTAGATCTATATGCTAGAATAAGCTTTTAAAACTCTAATTAGTGACTATGGACTATGGACCGAAGGCTGAACAACTATGGTGCGTTGACTTATCAAATTGAACAACAAATAGCTAAAGACTATAAATGAACTAGTTAACACTCAGACAGAAATGAATACATACGATTACCTTGTAAATGTAGCGCAACAGAAGTTAATCAGATTGACTTTCATTTCTAGAGAAAGGGAGGGCCGGAGAGACCATCGCTAGCAGAAAAGCCACCTATTTCCGGGAAATATTTAGTAGAATCACAGAATTATACCACCATTGACATTGATACCTCCGATATCGCATTTTATAACACGCACCATACCACAGTAATATCATTAATTAACAAGGGAACCACGACAATTTAAACTCCTAATAACAATTAATTAACACTCTTAACAGTAACGATAAATAGTCTTTGAAAAGTTTATTTTCTATGTATTTCTAATTGATACCCTGGCTGTGCTGGGGTGCTAAATAAGTGTTCATAGTCGATATTCTCGATCGATGTATTTTCATGATTGTCATAATCTACCGTGCCGATTTTCTAACGAAAGAAGTAGTTGGTACTTGGTAGTGTTTCTTGTGTTTTGAATTTTGATCCCACATTAACTTTAACAGTAATTACTTTATGAGAACTACGTTTAAAGCAATAGCTTAATTGTAAATTTTTTTTACTGTTGTACGGATATCATATGTTTAATTGTTTGTATAGGAGGTAGTTTGTAGTAATTCAGCTACTGGATGATATCAGTGATTACACTGTAAACTATCCAAATCCTCATTGCGATTTTGTTTAAAGTCATAGAACTATTGTTAGTAGGTCGGAGAAAATCAGAATGAGGATAATCTACATTTACTAAGACCCATAGAACCTATCAAAGTAATCGAAAGCACCCCAAGGAATTATAAAATTTCTTTGGATCTTCAAGATTTCTAATTGTTCTCTATATCTCCTCTCTCCGTCTTTCAACTATTGTAAACTGCAACCGTAACGAGGTGAATAGTCTGGACTTTGAAAGCGTAACCTGGTCGGGTTATAATTGAGGTATGTGTGTATAATATAATACGAATGTGAATCAACAAGCCTTTTGAAATCACCTAGCTAGTACAAATAAGTACCTTCTATAGTTTCACTAACCAAGTTACTACATACTTAGAACACTTATACTACATACAGTGATTGATAGTAATTCTAAGTTCACAACGATGATAAGTTCAAAGTTCACCAGGATTCTCCCTCCTCATTATGTTTTTTTGGTTATTTTCTGGGGGATTGAGTTTGGTTCTGGAAGTTTAAATATTTGTTTGTAGTTTCACAGTCAAATTTCGTGAGCAATCTGTATTACAGTTGTTTCATAGCTAAAGAGGTCACCACGATTCTCTTCTATTTAAGTACACAGTGTCGAGGATCCTAAGAATAATGCTCGAAAAGTTTCTAAGATAACAATCAGGAAGAATGGGCTTCCAATATTGGACATTACTGTACTTCTAGGCTATAAACTAACTATTCATATTAAGCTCTAAAACGATATCTTTTTTACTTTCAGATACTGTACTCCACAAAGTTTATCACGAAAACCACACCCCCAGTCTCCCATTCATAAGGTAATTCATAATTGTCTAGAAAAATTTCGAGCTCAGCCTTGAGACTTTAGAGCTTAAAATATGGGGTATACGAATTTTAAAATCTTTGAATACGATTATAAAAGAGAAATATATATCGTTTAAGCCTAGTCGTAGCAGATCTTTCGACGTGGTATCTTAAGTATAAGGTATATCAGTTTTTAAACCATTCGTACTTGTAGGTTGCTTAATGAATACAAAATGCAAGGAAAGCAGAAACATAATACCATCCACAGTCAGTCAATTAACATTTGAAGTTTAAAAGTTTGTACAAGAATGTACACATAAACGATAATTTCACTCCAGACCTTTCAATACCTGATTTTCAAGGTGGCATAAAATGTAATATCCATTTTGAGAGGCAAGAGTTAATTAAAGTAACTGATTGTATCGATTTCTAGCACATAACTTTCTTTTTATTTTAGGAATTAGAGCTTCTGAACTGACCATCTTTAAAGGCCATCATCTTGCTTCGTTTCATCATTTTCCCGAGGACGCCATAAAGAAGGATGACGGATCAATTCTTGCTCAGAAAAATGAATTGGTGAGAGTGAGCCAGGAAAAGTATCTTCGTGTGGCATCAGTCCAGAGGTTTCTGAAGATGATCTAGTTCCCGTGAACATATTCACGTGTTGACGATTTGAACCAGTGCCATTCATACCTGCTACCTGACCTGCCCTCTGATAATGGTGACCGTGAGGCCGCATTTGTTGAGCAAACTGTTCTTGTTGAAATTGATGGCCATTCTGAGGGATGGAACGTACAGCCAGAGCCGGAAGAAGAATTTCATACGACTCGGGTGACTCTGAGCGATAGGGATTATTATTACGCTGAGGTGATGGCCGTGAATTTAGCAATAACTGAGGGGAAGGATGTTGTTGATGAACACGATTTTCATTAATAGTATCAGAGTGGTTCGGTTGATAAATATACTGCTGACGGTGCGGCTGTGCCGGTCTTGACCGAGATCCTACGGATCGCTGTTGTTGGGGAGAATGTGACAGTGGGCTGTGATTAGGGAAACCCCCACTTGTCTCCGAAGTATTGGAATGATGTCGCGAAGACATTAAAATCACAGACGGGTGTGGTGGCATCGACAACGGCGAAGGAGCCCCTGAGGTCGCTACGCTTTCAACTGTTGCCAACGGTATGAATGGATGTCCGGCTGCTAAAGATGTTGGCGAAGGACTTCCTAAGGGGAGCAGATTCATTCCAACACTTGCAGCTCTTCTAGATCTACCTCCTGGAGTTGCAAGGCCCATTATTCCCAGATTCAATCCTAATGCCTGCACTGCAGCAACTTGACCCAGGGTTGACGGTGACTGATGACCCGATCTAGACAACAAATAATTGAAAATTAAAGATACAAGTAGTTTTCTATCCAAGCTTTAAGATACTTGATATCACACCTTAAAAGCTGCTGGTGTTGCTGAGATGAGGCAAATTGTTGCAAATGAGTTGGTTTTAAATGATTCTGTTGAGCTTGAAGAAGCTGTTGATGATGGTGATGAAGGTCTTGTTCATCCATCTCTTCCTGCCTGACGCTGTACTGCGGTAATGCAGTTGGAGATGATAATGAAGCCAGACCACTTGAACTTCTCCCAGAACTGTCTGGAGGAATAAGTTGTCGGTCGGAGGGACCACTTGTGATGGTAGCAGCGACAGTTGAAACTCCTGAGCATTTTCTAAAATGAGTCTTCATATTACTGGACTGACTGAAGCAAGCCTTGCACTTTTCACATTGATACGGCTTTATTCCTTTATGGTGATTGATATGAGTCTTTAGATGATGGTTCTTGGAAAATGACTTCCCACATTCATCACATTTATATGGTCTTTGTCCCGAATGGAGTCGCTGAAAATAATTTATAGCAAAAAACAATGAATACATGTCCAAAACCTTCACACTTCAACGAAAACGTTGGGAAAGTTTCTTTCAGACCAGTGAAAAGAAAAATAAATTGTGTCTCCAAAAGTGAAAGTAACAGAAAGTTGTTTAAAACATCGTAAATTCAATACCTGATGAAGCAGCATGTTGCTCCGGTCTGCAAATGCTTTTCCACAAATCTCACATTTGTAAGGTCTTTCTCCAGTGTGAGTTCGTAAGTGTTGGCGTAAAAGCATTTTCCGGCTAAATGCTTTTGGACACATGGGACATTTGTGAGGTTTGTGTCCAGTGTGTATCCTGACATGCATGTTGTATGCAACTCTTTGATTGAAGCTCTTCTCACACCACTCACACTTGTACTCTTTGGCATTTCTGTGAATTTTGAGATGACTGCTGAGATAACCTTTGTCGTTGAATGTTTTACCACAGACCGGACAGGTGCAGGAAAACTGCTGAGTCCCTTCATGTCGAGACCGATGGTATCGAAAGTTCCTTAGTTGACTAAACTCTTTCCCACAGTCTTTACACTGAAGTTTCTTCTTCAATGGGCTACGGCTTCCATTAGGAGAAATTATACCATGAGCTACAAGGAGACCTTGAAATGTGCTGGGTACCGCTGTCAAAGATTCAGCCCCAGATGAGATCGAGTGAAAGCCTCTGGACGTGGACGGAACGGGGGAAATGAGGGCCCCACTTGGGGTCAATTCTCCACTGGATCCTCTCGGCGAACGACTGGAATAGAAACTTAGGCTTGGACTAGATATGTCTTGAAAGCTTGAATCGTTCTCCTCTTCTCGTTCCCTGGGTGCAAGACTAATGACACTTACTTGAACACTTTCATTCTTCCGGCTTGGGGATCGAATGGTACTAATTTGAGCTTCAGATGGACTGGGTAAAGAGAGATTTAAGGGTTCGTCCCTATGCCTGTGTGGTACTGACCGAATTACAGGAGTCGGGGTCGAAGTAATTGTTGTTGGGACATAATCTTCCCTTCCTATCCGATTAACACTCCTACTGGATGAAGACTGGCCGAAACCTTTATCTATTTCCAATGACCCAGGGCCTTCAATTAAACTCAGGTCTTTCAGGTCTGAATCCCCTCCCATCGCAGTTCGAGGGAGCAATAATGATGAGGGAGACTGGGGTTCTGGATCTTGAGACTTCTGCCGGTCTCTGCAGTATTTACGCTTTTTACCTATACAGCCCAGTTCAAACCAATAAAATCCAATGTATTATATGACATGCAAGATCCTCAAAATGCTGCAGAGAAAAATCTCGATTTTATTCGAATTCTAGCTTTGGACTGTCTTAATTGAGACATTACGGATGGCTTATATAGGAAGAAATTACAATTACCGACGGGTCCAAGAAAATAGAAGGGTGGTTCCCCACTACTACCGCGTTGGTCCTTTTTTGTACAAGTCCCCTGGTTTCCTTGTGAATCTTCGCTTGCGTCAGATACGTGAAGGCTTCCACTACTACTTGCACTTCCTGCCTCATCCCCAGGAGCACTTCCAGGTCTTGATGTATCATTATTCACTTTCTCCTTGTCCCAGAAGTCTTTTTCTTCTCCCTGTTAAATCAAAATCAAAATACAAAGTCTTAGTCGATGAGTTGACATATGAACTCTGACGCCTTGTGAAAATCCCATTTATTTGGGACCAGACATCGACATTGGTATTTGTGTGGTGTGTTGTGCGTATATAAGAGGAAATCGAAGGAACTTGATGATCCAAGGTTGAATCGTCAATGACGATTCGTCATGTTAGTGCTGGTATGTGGTATCATTCCAGAAGCTAAGGACCTATCGAAAACCAGTGTGCTGTTAATGTAGTTACAAATTTGGCCAGCAATTGTTGTACCCCTTCTACCACCTTTTTCCTCCTCTGTGTGGCTCATCCTGCCCCGGAGATGCTCGCTTATCATAGGATGACGACTGCTATAGCGGCTCTTGACTCTGTATAGCTAGTTTAGTATAATGGTGGAAGGTGACGAGTCATTTTCTACGGGACTGACTGACAGACGCTTCTTCGGTCTCAACTGGTTCTTCTGCGTTTGCCGAACCTCGTGCAATTTTACAGAAAAACTAAATTCGACAGATACGATACCCGAGGTCCCCGAAGCAGTGTTTCTAGCTATGAACCTATCGACTATGATCCTCTATACATGCTATATAGGATCTCCTCGAAGCCTCCAGAACCTTTTCGATAACATACTGCATCGAAGTAGAATATTATATCCAAGTACGTCTCATCACAGACTTTCTAGTGTCCACATATTTACTATTAGTTATCAAACATTCTAAATTGCTGCAAAATATTATGTCGACAGGAACTTACTAAAAACTGTGGTATTGTGCATCGTGATTGATACTCCGTCGCTTATATGGGTTAGAATATGACTGCATGAATTATCGATTATTGAGGCGAAAAATTCGGTAAGAAATTCTTGTGCTGTAATTGCATGGGATTATTCACACCTTTGGATCAATGGAATTTATGATGCAAGTAAGAACACCTCTAACAATTAGCTTGAAACTGCAGTTAGCAGATTAAGGGATCGTCGATTGAAATTATTTATCCCTAATATTCACTAACAGTATATACCTTATCCCTAATCCCTTATAACTTTAAGTTCAAGTTATTCTATGAGAAACTTGGCTTTGAATGAACTGTATTATATTAATTCCTTATGTATAGCTTCAAAAGATCTGTAGTCATAGTCATGAATATCATCTTATGAACCTGGAAAAGCACGACTTGACTAACAACAATTTCATCCTCTGGCTTAGTGTTAGAAATTGTGCTATGGGTAGTATGGGTACTATCAATGGCATGTAACTTAGAATGCGTGTATCATTTTGCTTTTAGCTTCGGGGGACATGTGTGGGAAAGAGGGGCATTAGAACTTTCCTCACTCACGAGTTGAGGGAAGCTGAAGATTGTGTTGTGACAGAAACTAAGAGTGGCAGAACTCTACGAGTGCTACGAGTCGACAATTGAGACACAATTTTATCATGATAATATTGTTAAGCAATAGAGCTTCCTTAATTCCCCGTCCACCATCAGCAGTAAACACTGGAGAACATATAATAAGAACATTACTTTCCCTAGTCAGAAGAATTAACTCCTACACAGCCCTCCATGTTGCACTTCATTCCTGGTACCACTTGTGACACGTTCTTATGCCAACGTGGCACATGTATGCAGTTTGGACCTGAGAATTGCTACAGATTTCTTCCAAGTATGCATGCTCGGATCTATTAGATTTAAAAACGTTATAATAAAATACAGAGTGGATGTAAGTGGGCAGCAACGACGACACTACGAGTTACGACGTTACATACTCTGAAGGTTAAATTCTCCCTCCATCGTGATCACGTTTATAAATTCGGCATTCAAAATTCAAAATACCCTAATCCCCGAAGGTTCTAGTTCCCTTCATAACCCTCTTTACAATACTATGAAGCCCTTGTGACATGTGTCACTTTATCACAATCATTCACTTTAACCTCATCATCGAGTCAAACGTGTATTTTCATATCGTATGGACCTAATTTGCATAGGATAAATGATTAAATTACACTACATTACCCCCGTTCCCCTCAAAGAAGTCAAAACAATAAGTGCGGAGATTCATAAATTGCCTTCATTAAATGCAGTCAACCCACAGCACAGTAGCCGGGTATAAGAAAGGCCTAAATGTATACAGCTCCTCCAATTCCTTCTGATTGAAGGGCTCGTGAAATATGCTGGGAATGGACCTGTAATTCCCAGGAACTCACGTTTCGAGCCATGTGAAAGTAAAGTTGCTCTGCCTACTCACAGGCCCTGGAGAATATAGTGTAAGAGAAACTAGGGAAAGTAAATCAGAATTCCGGGATACCCGGGAAGACGAAGCCTAACTTACAGAGCTGGTATAAACTGGAACAAACTACCTGTTAACGTAACACAATCCCAAACAATCAATAGTTTTAAGAATAATTTAAAAACTCACTTACTAAACCTCGGAATCAAAACCTGTCTCCTCTGACTTAATATAATAAGAATAATAATTAATACCTTTTGATGCCTAATATATAATGTTGCAAATAGTAATATTACGCTAAATGTACTAATTTTATATTAATTTTACACTAAGATGACAATGCCATAAAGTCACTACGTAACAACCCTGTATCGCAAGGAAGTTTTGACTTAATAAATCAAATCAAATCAAATCAAATACCCGTAATCGGAGAATCAAGATTCTCCGATGTGGCAAGTATTAGTAGGTGAGGTATATTTATTCAAGGGTACATATTTCATATTAGGGGGATAGATCCGACCATCTTTCATGTATTTCTTTAGTCCATCCCAGTTTTAATATGTGCACAATCCATTCACTCCCTTTCCTTCTGCTTTTACTTAACTTTGCTGAGGACAAGCCTTAAATAGGTTAGGAGAAATTAGTATCGTCCTTCGTCCTTATTTTATTTATCCCCCCTATGCCCCTATGTAACTCTGTGCTTCTGCCCTCCAAACACGTGGACAGTTCGAGAAATTTATTTCGTTTCCTCATGTGGGGAAAATGTTTTATTCACTGTATACATTATGAGAGATTAGTTTCACATGAGTGCGTCCTGCGTATCGATAAATGGATATGGATTCTCGGATAGAGAGAGAGTGGTGGTGGTGAATTGGAAAGCGATGTAATATAGCGGTAGTGACTGTCATTACGACTTTAGAACTTTCTTGATGAATATGTAGAGCTCACTATCTGGTATCTAATGAATAGTAAATGTATTGATAAAGTTTTGCTTTAGCTGAGTCTTATGCAATCTTGGCTAGAAAAAGTAAGCCGGTGAGGTATTAATTATTAATATGTGTTTTAACCCGGGCGGACGTGGACGCACGACTGCACGAGACCAATCTGGGCTTAATTTGTTTTTCAAGCTCATGCACATGTTTGCATTACATTAGTTAGGACTTGAGGACTCCTAATTTGCATGTCTTAAATGCTAGATCAGGTACTAAGGTAGGATGATTAGGATTTTTTAAATATGTATTTTGCGTTGCAACAAAAATGATATATTTTACAGATTTTGGAAATCATAATATTAGACTTGAACATATCCCCTGGAAAATAATTTAGAGCCAAATAGCCATGTAAAATCATGAATATTGATGGGCCATTTTTTTAATTGAGCAGAGCAAATATTTTATTTGGCATCATTTTTATACCTCCATGACTGCAGACCCTGTTCTGGTGAGTAGGGACATGGAGACCACGACGGGTTGGTGTCACCACCAGTGACCTTAAAGGTCAACTGATGGTGACAAAGGCTGTTACCCGTTAGTATGGCCAATTTGCACGTTCTCGGTCACGAAAACTTTGTCCTGGGTTAACCATATAACCTTCGGCTACTGCCAATTGGTAGTCTTTATTTGTCGTTCTTTATTTTATCATGGTGTAAGCTCAAAGCTCGATAAATGAATTTTAAAATTGGTGAGTAAGGTAGTAAACTTTCAACTCCCAATAACTTTCTAATTCATTTTCCTTGACCCTCTAAGGTCACATAAGAGTTATATTTACCCCCGAATGTTCACTGATAGTCTGAAGCCTCTGAATATAATCGTCCTATCGTTCATTATAAATATACATTAGCACCAGGGATCATGGGTTGCCCTCAGTAGCGATTCTCCACCGCTTTCTTTTGCTCATGCATTCATTTCGCACGTGAAAAGTGACTACGGACAGCATTTCTTGGTTCCAGCGAGTTGATGCAAAAGACATCTTTAAAATCACTTGAGGTTTAAAGCGAAACATTGTCACGGATTCACAATCTGATTTGATATTCACTATTATCTTAAAAACTGTTTTCTCTTGGTTAGTTTAATTTAGCTTTATACAAACTACTTGAAAAAGTTTTAAATTATCGCTTGTACAACTAGTCGCTTAAAAAGTTATAACTTGTATAAGAGCAATTAGGTTTTCGTAGCAAAGTTAGAGTTTGTCCGTATTTAAATTTTACCAAAATAAATTTCAAGCCACTCACTGCACCGCAAAGAGTCTACGAGTTTTTTTTGTAATGTGTATAATTTTTTTAAACACGGACAACGGATCACTTTTCAAAGGTGTTCAGTCTTATTTATTAAATTGTTCTCTCACAATTCTTTAGTAGAGAAACCATAGAGTCCTCTAACAGGTAGGTAATGACTAGCCACTGCAACACCACCCAACCGCTTTCCGCCCATAGTTATCAGTTTATTTATAAAATATCAATTAATTTACACTTAATTTTTGAACTCGAAAAAATGTCTTTTACACTTTCTAAGGCAGCTTTGTGATACTAGCGCACGTAGCTTCTATTTGGTTTGTAGGTAGTTTAAAGATTTGATAGTCGTATGTGATCGGTGGTAACATTGGCAAATGTGTTCTACAAAGGTTATTTGTATCAAATAGTTCATTAATTGTTTAATTAATTTTTGGCAACACCGGATTTTTTAAATTTATATGGATTTTAAAGCATTAAATATTAATTCTCTGAGCTCTGACTTGGATGGATTTATTCTAACTATGCGACAAGGATGTCTACCCTCAATCTACACAAAATTGAATAGAACTAGAAAGGATAAGGTTGGACAGATTGGATTTATGCTCGTATAACCTAGCTCTTCTTCTCTCTTGCCTCTGGGGTCTTATATATTTGCAATTGATACAACTCCAAATGGGCTATGTAAGCACCAATACAAACTCACGCACTTTCTGTACGCAACCTGCGTAAACGAGGACCTTCAGCATGTTATGATGTACGTACTGCGTTAGCAACTAACCACGAGCACAAGTTGGGTTAGGATTCTTCCTGCCTTTACCAATGAAGTAACTGAGGATTGATACATCGATACTGCTACAGCGAACAGCTAAAAAAAGGGTAAATAAACCCAACTGGCCGATGAGTTGGATGTTACCATGAATAATGGTAGTAAATATTTGATGATAGATGATAGACCTCCAGAAATTTCTCAACTTAAATCTTGAAATAGTACGGAATATATTACTTCCACCTTCTTGAAGATAAAGGGATTTTAATAAATGCTATAAATATCCAATATTCCAGAACCCGAGATTATTTTAAAACCTATTTGAGAGATGAGGAAGCAATAAAATGCTTTAGATTTCTTAAAAGCTCAATAAAACTTCATAGTCAACATTTTAATTTCTTTGAGGGTCGGTTTACTTCTCTCCTCATAATTATGGATTTTTTATTTATGGATGTCACGAGTCACTTTACTTAAATTTCGAACGCCTACCTATTCTTGCAAACTTTTTAAAATTTATTTAATATTTTATTTAAAATAAAAATCAATGGATATAAAGATTATTATCAGGCTGATTTAAAATAATTGGATATGCAATATGTATACAGACAGGAAATAAGAAACTATATCGATGAATAGAACAGGCTGTAACAGCATAATAAATCAACAAAACTGTGTACATTAAACATCCAGTTACAAAAACTTTTAAAACCTGAAAGCTAGTTTGGAAGAGTCGCGCTATGGAATAATAGTTAGCCCTTCTAGCTATTGCATAAATATATTAATTGGATTTCAGTTACCACTAGGACTCAATAATCCAGTTCTATCCAGTTTTATAAGTCCCTATAACTATTAATTACCAATGAGTTGAAAACGCACAATTTGGCAATGCCTTACTCTACATGCCCAGCTATATTGTGTAAAATTTCACACGAGACGACAGGATGATGATATCTGTCAATGTTCAAAATGGTAGCACATAAATATAACTTCTACTCTAGCAGAAACACGCATTTAAAATGAATAAGGCTGACATACTTATAATCAACTAAGTTATCACTATTTGCAGAGGATCTGAGAGCTAAGAAATTAATCTACGTCATAGTTGAATCATAGATAAAGCCAAAGGGCTCCAAAATCATCTAACAGGCCGATGAAAGAACCAGGCTATTGAACGAAAGACAATTGAGCATTGAGCACAAAAGATACAACATTTTAATGCAGCTTTTACGTTAACAACGTCCGATTGAGGACTTGTAATTAAAATTACAATTGACTTCAGAGCATTAAAATAATATCTGTCTCTAGTTGCAATACGGATGAGGAGCGTACGTCTAACCATTGCATAGTTACAACTTACAAGTCTTGTATGAATGAGTGAATTCGTATGCAGCTTACTAAAGTTTACTATACACGTGCGTACGCAATTTATACTGGAAAAGTGAGTACAAAGTACGGACTGGAAATATGGATGTAAATGCTAATAAATAACACATGCCGGCCAATAGTTAATATAAGTTCATTGTAGTGCCTTTACATTCGACAAAACCTTGACGATGTTTTCATACGCACACTATATAAATAAACTTCTCAGTTTGATACTTCTAGTCAAATGGATACAAAATAATTTAATTTTAAGAGCATACATCTTGAAAGTTTTAAATCCAGAATAGACAAGACACAATCAGCCCTTCCAAGAGCTACGGTACGAGGGTGGGAGCTCTTTAGGCCATGTTTTAATATTTCATGGATACTGTAGTTTCCATTAATGCTGTATCTATAATCGTTACCAATTCTCCGGTCATTTAGACCGGTTGAAGAAATGTCATCATATGGGGAAACCTGTTTATCCTTTATTTTCCAAAACTACACAGGTCTTCTTCTCTGGTTCTAATTCCAATAAATTTTGTTTAATGCTGAAGATTTTTTCCAATCAAGGACGGGGAAATAATATAAAATTGTGGTATGGTAAGCTAAATTAAGTTTGAAGTGATGTGATAATCTACACTATTATTCCCTAAAAATATCTGTCTGTTTCACTACTCCTCTATAATTACTTGACGGATTTTGAAGCTACAGTGCTCATTAGATTTACTAGACTAAGAAGATCAGAGTCATAATTGAGATGATGTAGAAAAAACCATTGCTGCAGACTGTCCACACGCTTAGTGTGATATAAAAGTATAAGCTATACAGATTAATGAATAAGATATAGTATGTATACATTAACTTGAAGTATTTTCTCAAGTAACAGCTCCATCGTCTCTCTCTCTCTAGCTCGTTCTTAATCAACAAAGATGTGAATTAAGATTAATCAGTACCAATAAATGTATCAGTTCATTCAGTTCCCATTAGTGAATAAAAATACATTTTAAATAGAGAGAAACCGAAAATGGTGTATTTCAAGATATCTCTGGGGTATCATCTCGAGCTCGATTTATGATCACGTCATTGGATATTATATAGTTTTGCATTATTTAAAGACCCTTTGGGTCAAGGTGTCTGATAAATAAAAAAGGATAAAAATAAGAAGCTATCGATTATTGTGGTAAAAAAATCGGCCAAAATTTGAATAAAATAAAATCTAAGCAAGCAATGTTAAAAATTACCTCATTCATCATACGCTGTCCACACGGCATGCACTCAATTCCTTTGAGTGAATCGCTGGAGAAAAAATTGTCAGCGCAGTCTTTCCTAATGAGTTTGTCACCAGGGGAATTATAATTTCCACCTTGGAAAGAAGCGCTTACAGTTACTGCGCCAGGGCTACTAGTAGACACCAAGTTCCTACACGGTAGCTGAGGTGATAGGCTTTGATTGATTAGGATCCCTCTTTTTTCATCATTAAGAGATTGGATTTGGTGAATGGAACGCTTGATTAATTGAGAATGGCTGACATGTATTGCTTGAGAATGGTTGGGAGCTTGCGTTTGGGAATTGTCAGTATTTATTGATTGGCAATGGGGACGTTTTAAATACAGATGATGGAGTGTCGCTGATTGATGGGGTTTGCTATTTGCGCGAGGCTTGTCAGTTTGGGAATCAACAAGAATTTCGGTACAAGGATTGACACGGGATTCGGAGGGCTTTTCAGGAGACGGGATTGAGCTCGTAGTTTCAATCGATATCGATAAGAAGGGTAAGGGTCCTATGGTCTTAGCCGATGATAGTATAATTTGGCGTGGATTGCAAGATGCAGGAGGGCTGTATGAAGGGAGATAGCAACCCAAAGAAATCTTCTCATCGGAGGGGTACATGTACTGCTATAATATTTGGAAATAAAACAGAAGTACATACTTTAGCTTCAGGACACATAATGTAAAAGCATGCAGATAATCAAGAAGCTTTTTTTTTGCAATAAAAATACTCGTGTAACTTGCAACGTATGAATCTGATATTCGTATACGTTCTCATGCTCTCTGCTCTACATTTTAGCAAGGGATTTAATTGTTTATCATACTTCAATTAAGTTAAAAAGGCAACAGAGATATAAATAAATGATCCATCCTCAGTCATTTCATAAAAGCGGCCAGTCCATTGAGGGAACTAAAGATGACAGAAAAGGCCATGAAATATTCAAACGATTAAAGCGTCCTTCGTTCGTGTCTCTTTTTCCCATCCTGGACCTCGTTCAACAAACTCCCCTCTTGACCCAATTTCCAACCTTATCCAACATACATTGAATAGACTTAGGCTCACATGCACAGAGAGCAATAACCTCTAGTTGCCATATGTATGTACTATGTAAATAGTAACTAAACTAGCAGTGTGCCTAACCTAAGACACTCAAAACTAGCTGAAGCCTTGGACAAATTTCGAATGAAATACAAATAATATAATTTACTTCATAAATAAAGTTTCATTATTTTTTCAAAAAAATATTTATTCACCTCTGAAGCTCTGCCCTACTTTCCCACGGAGTTGTAAAGTTCTTCCCTAATGGCATTTAGCTAGCAGATAAAATCTTTAAATTTCCCAATTTGTCTAGATCTACTCTACAAAGATTTCAAAATAACCGTTGTTTCAAAAAAGTACTTTTAGAAAGACTTTTCTTAAAAACTTTAACGGTTCGTGATTCTAACCCTACCAAATATTTAAGAGAGGCATAAAAAAATGTTATTGTGACCGAATTCGTCTTTACAATGGCTCGAAGCAGACGAAACTAGTAGCCATCTCTAATTTTGTTATTGTACATTTATCTACCTACCTAAGCTACCTACCCACCTACTTCTTGAGACTGACTACCTCCAAAAGCTCACGGAGGAGCGTTTCCCTATCTGTGGATGTGATAAGTTCCATCTAATGCCAGCAGAAACGAGACTGCCAAATGAGGTCATTTACCTTCGATACTGTATCCTTACATAACCTAGCCTAATTCTTGGAGTCTATAAAGGATCAAGGATCAACAAAATTTTTGGATACCAACTTAACATTGCATGAGTTTTCTACTTTCGTTCTAATGCAGACTAACACTACAATCCAAATACAAGTGATCCAGCTATGAGAGATAACAGCCGTTGGCTTAGTGATACGATGACTTCGTTTATCACAAGTAATTCAAGTTCGGATTTTATCGTACGGAGTAGTAGTCAGCCCCGATCTCGCTTATCTTGCGTGTTGTGCACGATAGTGCACATGTTATTTTAATTTCCGTATGCATTTATTTATCTGCTAGCAGTTTAGCAGGGTTTCGTGCTGGTATAAAAAAAAGTACAGAAGATGAGATCTTCGTAAGAGAATTTGCATTCGTCTGTGTTATAGTTGTTGTAGTAATGGAAGCGTATATAGTATCTAACTCTATGTGGTGGTAGTTGTGGCATGCCAGTGTATGTTGAGAAAGGAGATGAACGAACTTGGTATAAGGATTCTACATGTATGAAAGTGTATGGGGTACCTGACCTACTTAACAAAATTTAGCTTGTCGGGGATGGGTTTCATTTCATAATGCTTTGAAATGTGTGTGCCTGGTTCTTTCCTAATGTCTTGGCTTTTCCGTTGTACAAGACTCAGACTTTAGACAACTAGACAAGCTACCATGGGATTGTTTGCATCAATTTACACTAAGCTCCAAACCTATTGAGAATGCATGTAAATACTCAATAAAAGCTGCAGTTTAAATACTAGCAAAGCTGTGCTTGTGGCATGCTCTATTGTATGCTTTGATTGTGGATACTATAAGCCCAGCTATTGGTAAAGTGGTAATTTCTGTGTTATTGAGCATCTACTTATGGGAACCTCAGTTTAGCCACCTTGTAGGCTTTACAATTTGATCTTAATCATGACTGTTAACGGGAAATGATAAATACAAATTAAAATCGCATGAACTGAGGTATGGTACTCGAATCCCCGAAAACAATGTTATATTGAGGCTGTAACAGTTAGTAAATCCTGAACTTTATGTTGATTTTAATTTTAATACTAGACACTTGTACTTTTTTTCAAATCAGAGAGAACAATTCACTTGTAAAAATTTCTTCTGCTATTAATTATTTTGATAGATTCTCGAAAATCGTATGTACCATTAAATTGCCAAATTTATTTCACCTATTTCTTTTGAATAGATTTATATTTATAAAACTTACTTTGGAACTTTGACTGATAACTCCTCCAACACATGTTTGTGGCCCCATATGACTTTTATACCAAATCATGCTAGTTGAATCAGGCTCAAAGACAAATCCATAAATATCGAGCACTTTAGAGACAAAACTGTTGCTTGCTGTTGGAGTGACAGAAGATAATAAAAAATTGGGACGATGACAATCTGAAATCGTACATAAAGCTCCACCGATGTGTCCATTGATCCCAATGGTTCCTTAGTTTTCAAGGATTCACAAGGAAATCCCAATTTAAAAAAATAATTATCCTCCAATCCAACCACAACTATTATCACTGAGTTAAAGTTTGACCTCCTCTCTTGCATAGACTGTACACTAAACGAGTCTAGTTAGTATTTTCATGGAGATACACTTTTTGCACAAGCTGTTAGTTATTATCTGATGCAAAAACCGGTACCAACTACCAAGTTCCAACAGTCCGGCCTACCCACGTTTTAGGTAAAAACTAAACTTTACCACCGTAACCGTAGGGGGACTTGCAAATTGTAATCCGGTGGCAGATCTCTTGAATCCTTTGATATCCGGACCACAGTAAATTATATTCCTGCTCCACACTGAATTCACTCCGTATTATAAACGAACTCACATATATGTCCATAACATTCTCTTACTTGTTATTTCTCCATCTAAGTTAGTTTTCTTGAGGGAGGTTAGGTCTTTGAAGGAAATAATTTTACTCAAGCCTGACGATCATTAGTTAATTGTTGAAACGAGGAGCGTTTTCATTCTGAAGATGCACAAGTATATATAATACTATTAGACACCTTATAAATAATCAAAATGTTTTTAAGGATATACCAGACCAAGAATCACTTGGTTCATAAGCTAATCTTTTTTGTCTAAATATTAATATTATAGATAATATTAACCAAAAGTTTAGTTTATCCATCTACCAACAATGACAGAAAATCAGTCAGAATTATTAACCTCAGTTATACTAACTCGTAACAATTCAACCCCTCAGGCCTCAGATACAAGGCAGGTAGACAACAACATATGCACAATTGTCTACTGTTCCTCAGATAACGTGGAAGGAATTGGAGAGGTCAGTTACCAGTGTAGCTTATTGAGCATATAGTATAAAAAAAACCCACATAACATGTTCCCACCTCAGCGATCTGGACTCGTACCACAGTAAAACATTTAGAATGTAATTTCAGCAACCCATGGAGATGAGATCACTTAAATTGGGGATAGTTCTCTTAATTCTTCCTCGGTTTACTAAACTCCACCCACTGATTAAAAAACTGTAATCAAAAGATCCACTCTATCTCAAAACTATTAATTCTCAAGAAATCTCAAGTCTCTCACTTAAAACCCGGATATTAGAGCCTTGAGCTTAAATTTGGACAAAATCTCCCCATAAACTCTCGGAGAACACTCTGGAATAATATGGACCCCAGTTTAAACTTTCAGAAAGTTTAGGGACACTAGGTTACGCAACGTTGGAAACTCTTGGATTTCCAAAGGGCTGGGTGGATGGGTGAGTAGTGTGTGTGTAACTAAAAGCCTCCACGATATCGACGAAAGGCGAAGGAGAAACGGAACAGAGTACACCGTCAACAAATGAAAGGATGGGGTAGGCCAGGTCTGACTTTGTATAAGATATACCACCTTGCACTACTACAAGCAAACACACACCAAGCAAACTCGTTCCCAAACTACTGCCAATTCTCAAACTCCAAGAGTTCATACTTGTTTGCGAATATTATTTGCCAATGGAGACAAGTCAGGGTATACCATACCCTACCACACTCAATATTTCAAAGCGGAAGGCAGAAGAGAGAGAGAGACGAGCCTTTTTGCATGTACGAAATCCCATGACGAGTTTCTCCCTCTTTCTTATGTATGTAGACTAGTTACTATTACTATACCATTTATATTTGGACATGTCTATTCCATCCATATCTCCTCATGCTTCTTTTAATTATTATATGTAGTCATTTCAAAAGATTGTATGCAATTTTTGAAAAATTTGTTATTGTTTTAAGAACCAAAGACTCTGTAAACATTTGGAATTCTCTGGCCAGTGATTTGCATTTAGATGAGGAATGTCCATTTGAGTTTACCATATGGAGAGAAAAAAACGTTTCAATTTCCACTGGTTGATTATCTGAAGTAAAGTTTCTGGGAATTATTGTCCTGCGTCTCTGTTCTGTGTTACTTGTTATTGTTGGAAAATATTTTACTTGTTGTTGTTTGAGAATTTTATGAAACGAAAGATGATTTGTCAATTGATTGTTATTGGGAAGGCAATGCCAATAAAGAACTCGAACCAAACTAAAATAGCAAGTGTTATAGGTATTGGATAGATTGTTATTAGAAATGGGATTCTGAAAATAACTCGAACCGGACGGATAAAGTGCCGTGTGTGTTTATGCAATGCATGCAGTTTTTCCAAAGTATTTGGCACTGATGAATGAACCATCATCATCTCCATGATACAGCGAGTCAAATTTCCTAAAAAAGTATTGGGCGTTGGAAATAAAAAAATAAAAATATACGTTCTATCGGAGGCATTGAGTATTTTTCCTATCTTATGCTGATGGAAACGGTTTAGAGATGAGCTGGCTTTTTTGTAAAGTTTAAAACATTTTGGTTATCATGATATATCTGCTTTTGAAATCCGAAGTAAATAAGATACGGACGACTGCTAACCAGCAACTGGTTTTTTTACAAATAGGCGACAATAACACGAAAACAATTTTATTTTACAGATTTACAGCTGCATATCATATACGTACTAGTGCAAGAATACAGTTCAGAATAATACGAACTAGAGGCATAGGAAAATATGGATTTAAGCTACTGGGGGCTATTTTTGTGCAAAAAACAATGTTGTTGAGCAAATTCGCACCTCATTCATATACAAAAGAAGGAGGATAGGGATTTTTAGTATATCAAAAACTTTTTAAGTGGCCGACCGTCGTAGACAGAGACTAGCTACCTTAATAATCTTGAAATTGAACTTGTTTACAACTTATTAGGAATAAGATGGAATAAGAGCCGTAACTTTTTTTTATTTAAAAAAAATCAGATCTATAGCATGCCAAATAAATTCCCCTCATTAAGCCTGCAGAAAGCTTAGGCGAAGATGCTCAAGAAATGTGTGCATAAGATCCTCACATAATATGCATAATGCAGCCATGCAAATCGGAAAGAGTCTGCTATGCTTGGTAATCTAGAAACCACGCACTCTCTAAGGTTCGCAACTTAACATGATACTCTAACCATAAAACTTATCCTCTCTAGTGTCTACACAGTCAATGGTCTAGAATTCTATACAATGCCCCATTACGTGTGTACAATAACAAGTCAGTTAGGAGAGGTTAGTTTCTTGTATTCAATCGTTTAGAATATTTAATATTGCCCTTGGCTTTATCAAAGAAGCTAATTGAGTGCATCGGAATAGAACAATAAATGTTATGCAAAGTTTCAATGTTTCATCCTCACTTCCTACCTGCTGAATAAAGTATAGATTTTAAAAGTGTTTTATAATAGATAGGTAATCAAACTTAAATTGACGTTGAGGTTTGATGTTACAAATTTTGAAATCAGTTTGCCAGCATAATTTATCTCATTTGATGGAGGTGTTGTCGTTGTTGTTGTTTTTTTTTTCACCACTTTTGGATTCAAATACCCAAAATAAAAGCCTGGATTAAACCGTTTAGTATGCATTCATTACTAGAATAATAATGCTCAAATTAACTGTTAGAAATAAGCGTCTTTGTTTCACTTGGAATGTATCGTTGGAACGTTCAAAGTATGTGAACGAACTGGATAGATAGTGGTAACTTTTATAGTTTCTAAGAAACAGACGAATAAGCCAAGGAAAATCACCTTAACCTTCTCGCCATAATCACGCACTTAGCAAACAACCGTGGAATTTCTTCCACTTCTTCCACTTGGATTGTACCATGTCTTTAGATGTCAAAAAAATGAAACTAATTTGGAAGCGCACAAGTCTTATTGAGCATTAAAACTAGAAGGTGGAATATGTTGCAAGATATGGGAATTAAGAAAATTACTCTCTGAGTTGTTTGAATAATATTTTGTCTTGTTGTTTTGGCTTTTGAGAAAAGTGTAACTTTTGGCCGGTATTACTTACTCAACTTCATTAGTTGAAAATATATTGTTGTCTTATTTGAAAGATCCAGATTTTTATTTACTCTGCTTAAGAAGAAGCTGTGGGTGTGCCTATTTTTTTATGCTAATCGTTTTCAGAGCATGAACTGTGAAATTAAATTTTATCCATTTAAAATTAAATTATTTAAAATGAAATAAATCAAAAACCTCTGTTGTGAAAGTCTGTAATTTTTTAGTAACAAAAAAATCACAGGTATGACTTAGTTTAGTAAAATACCTCTAAGGTGTTAATTTCTTGGGGCTATCAATCTAATTTAAGTGGGTGCAAATTCAACGTTTTATATTTTTTGGCAACTAGTACGTAAAGAAATTAATTATTAGGGCTAAAATACAAATGAAATAATAACTTACCATAATATACTGATGCATTGTTGTCCTCAGCATCATAAAAAAGTCCACAAGCCTGTATGATACGTTCTGATATTTGCACACTCAGCCTGATACTAACGATCACCATGCTCCGTCCGTAACTGGTGATTTTTATAATTTAAAAAATCTTTCTTATAAAAAACCACAATAACAAACCAATTCTGAGGTTGGCTTTTTGGTTCTTGCAGTCGTGGGTTGAATAACTTCCCAATCTTCACACACTATATGCTTATAGAAGGATGAACTTGGTTAAGAACTTTGTTATTCATTTTAAGATCAAAACAGGCTAGAATAAATTATTTCCGAAGTTGATGTAGGTTATGGTACGCTAGGCTTGCGAAAGATTATGTATGTGACTATTACGTCAATTCTACGTGTAACCACTGCTACCGTTTGGGTACGGCAAGATCAGTTTCTTTAATTTCCGGTACCAAACTCGTATGTCTCTAAAGTCTTGTCAAAGTACTCACGGAATAAGGGTCCACTATGATCCTAGAATTATGATCCCGTGTTTGACTTCCTGGTTTACCCTGTGCATTCTAGTATGCCAGTCTTGATCTTATAAAGTATGGCGTAAATGGAACGCTAGGAAAAACGAAGAGATCATCGACTTAAAACGTACCGCAGAGTGGAGATTAACTTCACAATAATATTATTTAAACATTGCGAACGATTTATCATTAGCACTAATCGACGTGGGTTTCTGCTCATTGTACCGAATCAACGAACGACTGTAGTATGTGAGAAAAACAACCGATTTATCCCATAGCCACGACCTTCCAAAGACTTGACAAACAAATTGTCCGTGCTCTGAATTTTGATTTGGAACCTTTCCCGGCCGAGCCGATAATGTTCCTGAGAATCCTCAGCTCATGATTCCGGTCCCTATCCCTCCGTATAAGCTCTTAAGACAAGCAAGTAGTGAGGTCTGCACATATAAATGACTTGAGTTAGGTCAGGTCTGCACATATACGACTTGCTCTGTTCCCATTTCCAGCTTTATAAAAAATAATTAAAACTACACGAAACCGCAGCTTCAGAGTTTCACAACAAAGAATGAGTTGAGACAGGTCAGGGGTTTTATGAGTTGGATGGTATCTAAAAGCCTTGCCACCTCTTTTTGTGTACTTGTGAGGAATTTAAAAGAAGACGATGAACTAAGAACTTAACTAAATCTCTGCCACTCTCAACTCTCTCACCGTCAAGGGTTGGAGGACAGATGTGTGCAAAATGTTATGGCATGTCTGAGTAAGAAATATTCTAGTAATTTATTCACTACAGGATAAAGTAACGAGATTCTTACCCTATGATCAGACTCAGAGATCCTGAATTGCATTGCATTTTTAAACTGGTATTGTCAGCTCATAATAATATTGCACTTTGTAGACTTTTAAGTAACCTTTCAGACCTAATCAGTCTCCAGGTACGATTATGTTAGTATCCCCAACTATTAAATGGAGGATGGCAAAGTATTAATGATCTTTAAATGCTTGTTCATTCTAATACAACCGAAAGTGTTCTCGGTCAAATTCTACAAAATGTATATCCAAAATGGTAATGGCCAAAATTTAAAATATCCAAAACTAAAATTATCCAAAATATATTCATCCCAAAATTAGAATAGGTAAGTCGTTTTTGGAAATTGGACCGGACACGAACCGAAATAGATTGATTTATGAGAATATATAAAAATTTTGCTGGTCAGAGGTAAAAAATGGCAAAATTCGAATAGATTTTGAGTTTTTCTTGTCATCCGGTCATTAAAGTCTCAAGGCAAATCTTTTTATTGTCATATTAGTCGGATATGGTATTGCAGTCATTGCAGACTGAGGTTTTTTGTTATTGCTGTATTATGATCATAACTATCGAGCTAAAATAAAATTTACAAGCTATTCAAAGTCAATAGAAAGTTAAATCAGTCCCGGGGCATGATTGCAAATTCCAAAACAACCCCACCCATCCAGCCGACCTAGATAAGCTATTTTTCACAGGTTCCTTCCATATGATGACTTCTCTATACACCCCGTATGGAAGTTATTGGATGCATATCCATATGGAGAAAAATATATGCACTTAAGCGCAGAAACCAATGAGTTTGTTGTCTCGTCTTACCAGGGCTGCTTATCTGTATTGTATCTGTAGTGTAAGCTGAATGAGACTATATTGTTAGTATTTGCAAATGCTAGAATTTAGGGGCTCTACGTGACTAATTTATGACGAGAAGTCAAAGTGGCTGACCCACCTTAACATATTGTGTTGTCCCAGGTCTGGACTTTGAGTTCGTAAAAAACCCGAGCTGAAAAGTTAAAAGTAATTGATACGAGTATACGTGAAACTACTCCTCTAAACATTTCATGTTTCTAGTTTAAACAATATATTATTTATATGGGCTAAATTATAAATGTTTTAAGCGTAGTATTGAAATGTTAAATATTCAGTCTTGAATGGCTTTATAGTGTAGTTAAGTATTTTTTTCTTGAAAGGGTTGGATTGAATTTCAAAGTTTATATAGGTCACTTCATATTGATGGCAAGAGAAACGATATTTTTGATTAATGCAGATAATAATAAATATACAATTGATTCAGCTAATCATATTAAGAGCTTTGACAAGAAAAATCATATAACCCCTTGAAATCCTAGATAAACCCTAATATTTACGAATCTGTGATTGCAAGTTGGAACAACAACAAAGTTCATGGTACATCTATGTATCTGTATCTTCACAATCAGTT
Source organism: Agrenia bidenticulata (assembly GCA_034694785.1). Taxonomy (NCBI): domain Eukaryota; kingdom Metazoa; phylum Arthropoda; class Collembola; order Entomobryomorpha; family Isotomidae; genus Agrenia; species Agrenia bidenticulata. Next base: position 71,806 of record JAQFYM010000024.1, on the reverse strand, counting down.
GGCAAATTGTTGGCCGCAGCACACCTCACCTTGTAGTCTGTGCAGTGTCGGTGGTGCACGTAATTTATTTGATTACTTTGTTGTTTCTGATTCTTGACCAGCATTAACTCTGAATGATTTTTAACTTTAAAAAAAAGTAAACTTCAACAACAACATCATTCAGAAATAAGGCTGTGTAGTAAATGGATTCAATCCTTGTATGTCTGCTCAACTGCTCATCATCGACCCTTTTATTTTGTTTTTGTCGATGGAAACCGTTCAGAAACGGGTTTAGTACCATTATGAATCCCTTCTTGGAAGTAAACAAAATTCCTTCCACCTTGTCTCATCTCTCCTGGCTTCATCCTACACAAGTAGTTTCAGAGTAGATATAAAGTAGAAAGAGGCAAGAACAACACATAATTAATTATTTCGATAAGTTTCATCAAACAAGTCAACAAGTATAGATTATTATATCAATGAAATACTAGACAATGTTTTTTTTTACAGTTTTCACGAAATGGATTATTCCAAGTACTTGAAACATGAGCTCCTATAGTTCATTCCATCCCATAATTTTTGGTTACATAGTCAACAGCGTGGTCAAGCTAAAAAACCATAGTAGCTACAATTTATTTCAGGCTTAAAATACTCAGCTCCAGATAGCATTAGACAGAAAACGAATCGACTACAAAGTCCATACTGACCGCAGTAGAGCCAAAGCTGAAATGGACTGAGAGGGAAATAGGCCAGGAGAATTCTTGACCTAGGATAATAATATTGAGTTTTATTTCGAGCCCTCACCAGGTTAGTGGTGGCAACTTGGATGAAAGTACAGCGAGTGTGGTATACCTCATGTCGGGGAGTTTACTCCATGAAGTCGACGAAAGTCTCCTTCACTCTCTACATTGACAAATAAGTTTTAGTATGTCATACTCGTATCTGCACACGGAGAGTTTGCCAAATAATTCCCCCTACTACAACGTGCTGCCCTGGCTGGTTTTGGTGCTCGGGACAGCAGAGCTATAAGTTGGGTTCGACAACCTCTGTCGACCTACTTTTAGATTATGCTCGTAGTATTTACGGTATTGAGTAAGGAATAGTATGGTGTACAGAGTTTGAAGTACTTGTGGTATAGTCAGATCCTTCCATTTGTTCCATACGCTCTCTCTCATCTCTTATCATCATCATCCTCGATACTGAATATTCGAGGGGGCTTTTAGCAATGTAATGGAAACCAGCATTGCGCAAATTTCTTGGGGGCTGCATGTCCAAATGTGCATTGGAAATATGTGGGATAATAGAAGATGATTTGGGTATTAACTGTAGCCTATCTTAATGCTCTCTAGAAATACTTTCCATGGACTATGAACTGGACTATTTTTTTCTCCCTCTTAAAGAATGAGTTCCATGTTTCAATATTGGAGTATAGTAGGACGGGTTGGGAGAACTTTAAATAAGTACGGGATTGATGCCATAGCTAAGTAGTATGTTGGCTTGTCTAGGATCAACTATTCCCTTAGCCTTGTATTACTTTGGATTAGAAATGTATCTTTTAACTCAATATTGTCCAATGATATTGATACAGCGGAGAGAGTGCAATTTGTGGTTTTGGCAATGTATAGAATACATGTGGTTGAAACGGTTGCAGCTTTAACTCATGCGGCTTTTGTTATTATTTGTCCAGTGGTGAAGATTAGTTCTGAGCTGAGCTGTACCGATATTTTTATTAACTAGGTCAGTAATTGCGTGTATCATGTATTGTTATTCAAATGTTTGGCTTGCCTACACTTGTCTTATTGTTAGTATTTTGTTTCTGAAAATTTTGAGGAAACGTTTTTACAATCGCTGTTATTAAATCAACATAGTCTATCGTCAACTGCATACTAATTTTTATATTATCAAACTTAAATTTATTGTTATGGATTTCTAGATATAATCCGGTCCGGAAAGCAGTTTCAATCAATCCAATTACAATCATTCAATTTTCGAATTTCTGTTCCAATTTATGAAATTATCAAGTTTCTTAAGCTCCATCAAATAACTGACAGGCCTGTCCTCGAAGTGCTTGAACCAATAACTTACACCGCTGCCAATCTGTAGGATTATCACACATAGCTCAAATATTAACTACCTAAAAAATATTCCTACTCTCCCGAAGCACGCGCACATAACCGACCCTATAAAAAATTGGCATACTCAAAGAATATTCAACAATAAAGTTTGATTTAAGAATAAGAAAACTAAATTAAATCCTGTGGCTTTGTAGCTAAATAATGTATCCAGAAGCAACTCCAAAGAACTGATAAAAATTCAAAAGAAATTGAACAGTCTGATAGAGACTATAACCTAGTCAATATTGTAAAAGTTGGATAGGCTCACCCAACCTAGACAATCTATGTAATACCTTATGCTTACATAGCCAAACTACCAACATAAGCTCTATTTGCTAACATATTCCCAAAGTCAGTATTGATGCATTTTCCACCATCAAAATCCTTCAGATACAAAGATTCGTTTATTGACGTAGGTAAGTGAACGAACTGCAACATATTTGCCCCCTGTGTCGAATTATTTTCTTTCGTACAGAATGCTACCGAGTGAAAGCGTATAGTTTGAGGGGTATTTCAGATAGGATCCAAATGCAACAACACGTACAGACATACACTAATTATAACATGATATTATTGAAACACTCCGAGCAACTCACGCGGATAATGATAATATCAGAGGTAGATAACACTGGTGAATAAAGACTTAACAAGGCTTGGTCTCATTATTTGTAGGAATAGCAACTCGAGTGGTTTCTGGAAAAATGTATCCTCCTCAGTGCATGTTCCTCGACCCCTCTTTTGGCCTACTTTATCCAGGTTGGGTCGGCAGCGATATGCGTTTCTGTACTTCTCCGTTATCCTTTAAATTTCCGTTTCCAGCCCGGTCTGAATAACCCAATGTCTTTGTGTACAGAAGAGACTCGTTAGTCTCGTCAGATTTGAATCTGTAGACTGTAACATGCAACACCTAGGGTGGAAGAAGCCGTATATCAAATACTATGTGTCAATTTATATAGTATATTATTTGTTATATTCATATCTCTAGGTTTTTTGCCAGGATTATATGTGTCTCATAAAGGGGATTGAATACGTCAATGTTCAGAGATCTACCTCGAGAACTCATGCTTTCTCCGTTTTTACTTGAATTTAGAGGATTTTTTTAACTCCAAATATTCAATTTAGTTTTGATTCATATGGAGGTTTATTGCAATTTCCTGAGAGGGGAGCAATCTGTCTCCAGGGGGCTGTTGAAACTTGTAGAAAAATCATACCATGCATTTATATTCGGGTGGGATGAAACTGTGAAATTCCTGGAGGGAGATGTATACCCTGGAACTGGATTGACTACTGACTGGTTCCTGGAATCCCGTGTGCGTTGCTCTTACTTACATTGGGATAGGTTTCGTTAGGTTCCGTCGTTAGAGAGTAGGTCAGTTATTCCGTTATTCGTAGATTATGTATGGAAATCGATGCCGTGTCTCTGGTGTGGCATAATAGAAAGGACGAGACAGGTTGGTTCGGGAATTCGAGACAAATTGTGAGCGTATATCAGGAGTACCTTGACTAAATTTAATTAAATGCCTGCATAGTTAATGTAATCTAGCAGATATGTGCCAGGGCTGAATTTGCATGTCTTCTGCTCAGAGTTATTATTAAGGAAATCTTACTGGGTGGAGACACATTTTATTCTTTTTGATTCCTTGGTATTATTCTGAATTTTTACTTTATGTGATGGAATTTTTTGCTTGCTTGGCAGATCTCTGGAGCTTTTTTTGATATGAGAGGAATGTATTTGATGAATCGTATTTAGTTGTCTCGTATTAAATACACAAATGAGCAAAAACATTTCTGCACTCCGTAACAATGCCAGCTTTAGTCAAATCTAAACTAAACGTTAATTTGAAATCAATAATCCTAGTTAACTTTCTCCACGCCGAAATAATCTATTTTGAACGAACAGTTTGCATTGCATTACATCGATTGACTGTTAATACCGTATCGAGATTTATACAGTATCATAGCTCATTTAAAGGTCATTTATACAAGTGGAATAAATAAACCTAAAATACATTCTAAATCCTCTAAAAATTATTTCATTTTAGGCTCTGCAGCTCCAGGAAGATATCTGATTATCTTTGCTGGATTTCCACCAACAATGCAAAAAGATGGGACGTCTTTTGTAACAACAGCACCTGCGGCTGCAATGACCCCGTCACCAATCTTCACCCCCGGACACACGATGACTCCACCACCAAGCCAGACATTACTTCCGCTACAGGAAAATAAATTGATTAACTCTCCGAAGTTATTTCAAGTATATTTGTAGTAAGCTCAACGAGATTCTTAAGTTACATACATTGTGATGGGCTTGGCTAGATCATATTCTAGTCGGGCCTTAGGGCAGATTGGATGAGTAGCTGTGAAGAGGGAGACCCTTGGAGCGATGAATACGTTGTTCCCCAGCGTTATTGGAGCAGTGTCTAAGAGGATGGACCCGAAGTTTATGAATAAATTAGTACCAGCCTTGAAATTATATCCGTAGTCAATAATCATGGGGGGCTCGATGTAAATCTCAGTGCTGCAGTCAGGGTGAAGCAGCTTCCCAAGGATCTCAGCTCGCTTAGCGTCATCCTCCACATCGCAGGTATTGTATTGCCGCATAAGCTTCTTGGCTGCCCAGGCATGGCTCACGAGCTCCTCGTCCATAAAGTGACATGGATATCTAGAAAATATTAAAATTGTGATATGAAAGTTTCGATGCATGAATGCATTGCGGAATAAATAATATTTTTATGCTATACCCTTGATCTTTCCGCTGTGATTGATTCAAGTGTTCATATTCGGAGAGTGGAGGAGGCTGGGGAAAAGGTTCCGGTGGCCATTTGGGGCCTTTACCTTTGGAATATCTCCTTATGGATTGGCCGATAACCTTTCAGAAACTTTACGATCAGTAAATTTCAATCTGAATAGGTAGATCTACGTATGAGCTTACCTTAGCAAAGTTTCCAAACATTTCAAAAGCTAATTCTCATAACTCGGATGTCGAATGCATTTAATCCACGTAGGTGTAGTACTGGCGCAAGATAATTCTGGAAGCTGTTTGTACAAGAAAATTTTCAACAGTTTTGTTCATAATAAACAAATGCCATCGTTACGGTATATTTTATTGTTGAATAAAAATTAATGCTGATAGCTGTCCACCCACAATTTTATGCTTTTTAGCCCGACTCCAAGGTCTAAAATGTCTATCTGTGTCCCGCTGCCTGTCTCCCCGTTAGTTGTACAGGCTTTTATATTGATTCAAGGTGAAACTTAATGGAAATATTTTTTCATCTTTTATAATAAACTACATTTTTATCAACATGATAAAAAATACTAGAAATACACCAATTACGACATTGATGACAAAAATGCATAATTCTAAAATGTGTAATTACATCTTGTTAATAAAAATAAGTTTATTATTTCGCTAACAAGTATCAATTTATTTCACCGTTGTAATTAACCACCATCACGAAATTCATCTAAATTGGCAGTACCCGGTGTAAAGGTAGGAGTTAATTTAATTAAAATTTCACACTGAATATGAATTACAAAATGTTATCATAAGTCTTTGCTGTTGTATTGGTTATTTTGTTGTGTACTCCACAGGGTCTGATAAAGAGGGGATTTCTTTCTCAAGAGTTCATTATGAGAACCCCGATCGACAATTCTACCACCGGCTAAAACTAGTATTTCATCAGCATCCATAACGGTTGATAACCGATGTGCGATCCAAATTGAAGTTTTCTCTTGAGACGCTGCCTTTAAAGCTCCTAATATATTCTGCAAAGGTATACAAGAGATAATACAAATATCCCTTCCAGTTCTTCCTCAAGCACCCGAAAATTGTAAATATATTACCTGTTCAGTAATAGAATCCAACGAGGATGTCGCTTCGTCAAAAATTAGTATAGGAGTTGCCTTTAGAACGGCTCTGGCAATAGCTACTCTTTGCTTTTCTCCACCACTTAATTTCAAACCTCTTTCTCCGACTTGAGTCTCGTATCCGTTTTTCCATCTTAGTATAGAATCATGTAGATTTGCCAATTTTGAAGCTTCTATAACTTCTTCTTTAGTTGCGTTCAGATTCCCGTATTGTAAATTGTAAAGGATCGTATCGTGAAACAATACACAGTCCTAAAAACAAAACACAAATTTTATCGTTAGCAGAATATATACAGGTATCAATTTCAAGTACGGGAATTGAAAACAGAAAAATATTCGTTTGACCTCCTTCGACTCAATTTTTATAGGATCAGAAATTAAAAAAACATAAAGATCACTTTTACTAAATTCATGAAAAACAAAACTTTTCAAAACGTTGAAGATGGCCCCTGATAGATTAGTCCCTTTTAAACCATTTACAGGGTTCGAATTTGCTAAGGAATAAAGAACTATTTTTGTCATTGCTAAATTTCTCAAAATCTAGTTTTACCCGCATGGGTAGTATACTTATGTAAAATTTAACAGAATGAAAATGTCGACAATCCTTCTAAGATTTCAGTTGACTATATAACGAAACTGCTTCTAATTTGGTCTAGTTTATGTAGTCGTTCGCAACAAAAATTAATTTTTAGACCTGAAAAATAAATCAATAAATACCTGAGGAACAATGGCAATATTTTTTCTTAAGGAATCCAAATCAACGTCTGAAATTAATTTTCCTCCAATACGGATATCTCCATTATTTGGCTCGAAGAAACGGTATAGCAGTCGGATTACTGTTGATTTCCTAAATCAGTAACAAATATTAATAAATCCTTAACTATACGAGATGATCCAGTTCGTCTAACTTAAATTAAAAATTTTATACTTACCCTGAACCGGAGCCACCAACAATGGCAACTTTAGTGCCTGGCTGAACTTGAAAATTGAGATCTTTCAGGATTATATTTTGTTTGTTATATCCAAATGAAACATCTCGAAAATCAATAGATGCTTTATCTTTCAGTATTGTTAAAGCTGGAGCATTTAACTTTGACTGCATAAAATTGAAAAATATGTTAGATTTAATTCTAATTTAATAGTTAATTCTATTGCGTTTTGCGTTCTTATAAGTTTGGAAATGAAAACATTAAATTATTTGAAACGCTATTTGAACATATGCGAATTGAACATAAGTTTTTCTTACCTCAATTTTCGTCTGGACAGCTAAAAGCGCAAACATAGTCGTCATATCAATCATCGCCTGTCGTACTTCCCGATACACCGAACCCAAGAATCCCAAAGGAACAGACAATTGGAAAAGCAAGCCATTCACCATTACGAGATCACCAATTGTCATGTTTCCTATTTTTAGGTTAAATTTAGAATTACTACAAAATTTTCAAATGAATTAAAGTTTAAACTATTGACCGATCCATAAAAATCAACAGTATTGATAATATATACCTTGAGCAATCTGTTTGGCAGCCATTATCATTATTGCACTAAGAGCTACACTAAAAATTGCATTTTGTCCAAAATTTAGTGTGGCTAGTGATGTACTCGTTTTTAATGAGGCTTTTTCAAAGTTTTGTAGAATCTTATCGTATCTTTCTGCTTCATAATTCTCGTTATTGAAATATTTAACCGTTTCGTAATTTAATAAGGAATCCACAGCAAGATTTCCAGACTCATTTTCCGCTTTGTTCATCGCAACTCTGAATTTCGTCCTCCATTGAGTTACTGCTAGAGTATATGCTGCATAAGTTGAAACACAGCCTAAGGATACGTAGGCAAACTCAGCACCATATTTATAGCCCTTCAGGAAAAAATTAATATTAACAAGTATGTCATCAAAATCAAAATTATTTTACCAATCCTCTCAAAAGAAAGCTTACCAAAACCGCCGAAACTAAGCCCAGTTCAAAAATAATTGGAACCACATTGAACACCATAGCTGTTAATACGAAGTTAATTCCTCTTGATCCCCGATCGATAGTCTGAAAGGTTAACATCGGTTTGTGTAATAACTCAAAGCTGTACAGTTGACAGTCCAAGTCTGTACACGCATAAGCATAAAATAAACATATGGTTCAATTACAACCTTCATACCTTAGAAAGAGCCCCAGTTTGACGGCTGAGATGAAAAGACAAATCTAAATTATGTAGATGGATAAATACATTCTTTGCAATTTTCCGAATGCTCTTCTGGGCTACTTTTGCAAAAACTGCGTTCCTTAACTCATTTAAACCGGCAGCACCAGCTCTGGCAATACCGTCTAAAGTTTCAAAAAAAATCCTAACAGTTATATCATCCCACACCCGTTGATAATGCCATCATAAGGAACATGTACTTACAACCAAGAAGAACTGCGAGAGTAAATGACGATACCGTATCAACAGCATTTGTAATCTCAATAGCAGGTCCAAGAGAATCAACACCAACTTTGAATAAATATGGAACGCAAACATTAACTACCTTGGCACTAACCAGCAAACCAAGAGCTACCACAACTCGATTGCGGATTTCCGGTTCATTCTAAAGTTAAGATATCCGGAACAATAAGTTTCCTCGCAATAGCAGGTTTCATAACTATCTTAACTATCATAATAGAACATAAAATTCAAAGCCTACCTTAGGCCATAGATGAGTGAGCATAGACTTAAGCATATGACTAGCTTTCACCTCCTTAGCATCCTTCGGTAACTTCATAGGATCCCGAGCCATGGATGAATGGCCCGGGTGAAAGCACATCCGGCATGGTGTGACGGTTAAAATCTGCATCAAAATTACACCTTAAGTTATTCAAAAGTTTGATACAACTTGTTAGAAACCCCTCTGCAGTTCTAGCAACTCCAAGTTTCCGAGATTTTAAACTTCTAATCATTTCTAACGAAGTCACATAGCTATCCAATTCAGCTTGAATGATCTGGCTAACAATCAGGTGCAACTTTTGACTTTTGTTATTCGAATTAAAATCAAAATGTCCATCAATCTCAGGGGTCCAGATTGCCACCCCGATCAACAGTGTTAAATTAGGGGATATGTCACTCTCCATCAGATTTAACTGTTCATCCAAACCATATGTGGCTACCAGCCTTTGCTTTCTTGCGTCCTTAAGTAAAGGTGAAAGCTGGTGAAAGTTGTGACAAAGATACTGAAATTCCAGAGGGATGAAGTCTTGGGAATTTTTGCCGTAAGGAATGAAACCATATTCTATCCACAGCTTGGAATTTGAATGTGACCCATAGCTGATAAAAATCTGTTCGTTTCTTTCTATTGCCTTTGTCGACACTATTTGATACCCTCTTTCTCTTGATGAGCTTCTTGGAATCTTTTCCAAAAACTCCACTCGGGTATTAGGCTCTGGAGAGTGATTGAACAAGTCTAGATACGGTGCTAATGCCATTTCTTTCTCTCCGGAACACTTTTCATAAAACACCGTCCTAGTATTCACAATATACCAAGCCCACTTGTAGATTTCGAATTGGCAATTTAAATTACTTCTTTTAAGAAACTCTTCCGTTCTACTATATCCCAGAGCAATTGAATTGATTTGAGACCTTATTAACTCCTGCACCCACACGGGCATAAGCTTTACAAGATCTGTGGGCAAGGTAAAAGGATGGTCATCAAATTCGGTCGGTAGTGTCTTAAGGTAAGGCAGAAATTTCGACTCTGGTCCCTTGCCAATTTCTAAGAGTAGAAAGCCGACAAACTTTTCGTGCAGAGACAGAGCATTATAATCGCTGGAGAACAACGAAGAGGGAAAGTCATTTGAAGATATCAGAAGTTCTTCCGGCAGGTAGAATATCGGTGTCTCTTCAGCAATCTTGACATTTGCACAGATTCCCCTGTAGCTGAAAGTCGTTGAGGTCGAAGTGGAAAGTTTTATAGGAGAATCAGCTTCTGACTCCTGGACAGATTCTACGACATGAAATTCTGAGGGAGATATTGGCCCTTTAGTAAGCCTCAGCGACTTCTTGTGCATCCATGATAAAATGTCCACGATTTCTGGTATATGGTCCAACTTCAGAATGGAGAACCCGTTGGGAGAAAGTCGGTAAAAGTTTCCATAGTATACAGCCGAGTCTCTCTTTCGACGGTGACGTCGAGTACGACCAGGCTTCATGATTTTTGACACCCCCACTCAATTAACTTAAGTGTTTTTCCTGAACTATCGAATTAAATATGAAATTGTTCAAAGCATGACTGGCACACTTCAGAGCCTCTTAGAATTTTCAATGAATATTGAACTTTGTCCTACTCATTCCACCCTGCCCAATCAAACTTCCACCGTCAACCGTTGTCCTTTATTAAAAAAGTATATACTGATAACCTTAAATTCAGTTAAATTAAAAACTAACTAATTGGATGAGAGCATTACTATTAAAAATTAAACCCGGAGCAGACAGAACCGAGAAACGTGTAAGTAAATCAGCTGATTACCTGACATTTGTTTGTATTCCCCCACGTTCGTTCTCTGGACCTAGAATGCCCAGCAATAAGGGGGAGGTGAAAGGCCGAGGCTGATCTGGAAGAGGTCCAAGACGACAGTTGACCTCTTCCATTAATGATGAGTTGACCTGGGACCCGGGGTGAAAAAATCGGAGAAATTCCACTCCATAAGATGTAAGCCATTTGACTAAACTCCCGGGAATGGGTGAACCCATCACACGCCAGCAAATGAGACACGCCAGCAGTAAGCAGAGACGATCTCTTTCTTCGGCTGTCTCGTTTCCTCAACTTCAATCGTCTTTCTTCTCTCGTTGGACTTTGTGGGTTGGTGACGCAGCAACTTTAATTATAATTAATTAGGTTGGAATTTATTTTTTTACATTTTATATTGGCTTGAGAGAATTTGTCTGTAATTTCTGCGAGATGCCTACATATGCCTGTGTAACAGGTTTTGAAGGAGAATGTGAATTGTGCACGGAAATTTCGATCAGTTTGAAATTGATACATCAGTACGTTGTAAAACTATGGTCATTGACCTCATATCGAGAGCGGAATTGAAGTATTAACAATGTTATAAACCAAATCGTTGTTGATTCTGCCGAGAATATAAAATTAAGTATAGTATTTTTTCTACGATGAATATTGATGGATTATTTCATTTTCAGGACTACTCCTCATAGACTCAGCCAATAAAAAGCAATCGAACGAAGCAGACGTACTTAATAAATTGCAGGGTGGAGCCGGTGAAGGAACAGAGACTGACAAAACAATCAAGAGTACAAGGAAAGATCAGACGGGACTGAGGGACTTAAAGCAGAATCTTTACGTTGATCTTAGACTTAATTTTAAAAACTAAGGGCAAAGTCTGCTAATAAGATTTTAAAATGGTTGAGCTTGAAAAATCCAAGGAAGTTCTTAAAATCGAGCCAGGGTCGCAAGAGAATGCGTCTTCTTCATCGTCAATTCCAGAATCCTCATCTTCGGCATCACCGTCACCTCCTGCTGGATCCCACTATCATCATAACAACAACGTTCATTCAAATCATTCGAATCCACCGTCTCCGATTCCGACGACAGTTACAGCCCCTTCTTCATTCCCAAGTGCTCAAAAGGAATTGAAGAATGTGGATGACAAGCCGATACCACAACCTCCAAGGCCCCTGTCTCGAAAGAATATGTCCGCTACCACGCCTCCACCAGGACCAATTATTTACATCCCAAAGGAAAATGAATTCGGATCCAACTTTAAAATTTTGCCCGTTTCGGACCAAATCAGGGAACTTCAGACAATCATTCGGGACAAAAACACCACACGGAGTGATTTCAAGTTTTATGCTGATCGATTGATTCGACTTGTTATTGAAGAGTCTTTAAACCTTCTCCCATTTCGCCCACATCAAGTTATCACACCGACTGGAGCTATGTATGATGGTCTGAAATATGAGCGCGGAAATTGTGGGGTCAGCATTGTAAGGTAAATAATTTATAAGGCTTACAGCAAAATCTAGATTCTATTGACTAGATGTAGAAGTTTTGTTTTGTTTAATGAATGTATCTAATGTTATTATAAATAATCATTATAGATCTGGCGAAAGTATGGAAGCTGGCTTAAGGGACTGCTGCCGATCCATACGAATCGGAAAAATACTAGTCGAAAGTGATGTAGATACTCACGAAGCCCATGTGGTTTACGCAAGATTTCCTGATGACATAAGCAAACGGAAGGTTATTTTAATGTACCCCATCATGTCCACGGGAAATACTGTTATCAAATCAGTTAACGTGCTTAAGGAGCATGTCGTTCCTGAGGAGAATATAATTTTAGCCAATTTGTTCTGCACTCCTCATGCGGTTGGAAGTGTGCTGTCTGCATTTCCGAAAGTAAGATATTTAGAATAATTTCTTAATGAATCAATGCTATGATAATTTTTCATAAAATTTAATTGTAATTCTCGCATAGATGAAAATCTTGACTTCGGAGATTCATCCAGTGAGTCCAACTCATTTTGGTCGAAAATACTTCGGAACCGATTAAATTTCAACGGAAACAACCGGAAAAGGAATACAGAATATATTGTTGAAAACAGAAGCTATTATCGCCATTCATAGCAAGCTGGAAGTAACACGACGAATCTGTCCATCAGGTCACTTAGTGCCCGCCATTTAAAATCATATACTTGTCATTTAACACAATGATCTGTTTATTGTCATTTTTTCTTAAGTTTTTTACTTTCTTAACTAATCAATAAAATCATTTTAACGGCTGAACTGAATTATGGGCAACAAGCAACAGTAAGTCAGTCGTTTATAGAAATCATGCTGTCCATAATCCTACTGTCACTGTATAGTTCTACTAATTCCTTTTTAAAACTAACTTATAAAACGAGATGACTTATACCTAAATGAAATACTTCATTGTAATATATAATTATTTTATGATCTTGGGGTTCGAACTGTCGTGCCATATAGCATCTAAGTCAAAGTCTAGTGTACTATAATTTAAACGGTCATTGCCAAAACTGGTCTGATAGAGTTCCCCAAGATACCATGTTATGATTGTGATGCACATTTTGTTCCTACGTTTTTCTGGTTTGTAAAACTTATTTTATCGAAATATGGCCTGCCCTACTTTGAGGAATACGCTTAAAAGTTACTTTTGTCAACTTATATGTATGTATTTGTCTTACTTGTACGAAAAAGGTTACTGTATCGAGATATTTCTCTGATAGGATTGTTATATAAATCTTCCAAACTTATGGTCAATAAAATACAGATTTTTATGACTATTGAAATTATCCTTCATAATTGTGAGTTTTTTGCAATTCAAAGATAAAGGATGCCCCACATGGAGATTGATTGATATTTGATGTCTGGAGACATGCAAACCAAACAAGTGTAAAACTAATGGCTAATTGTAAGCGAATTAGCTAACTCAGCTATATTAGAGCCTAGAGGAGTGCTAGCAATGCAATATTTTGTAAGACTATTATGAGTATATTGGAAGAATCACTCCTTACTCAATATATGCACATTTTTACTTCGTAGTGGTAATTTGACATCGCTGAGTCTAATATAAGACATATTTTGAAAGATAATGAATTGCTAAACTACGAATGGTTACGGTTAAGCGTGTTTTTATCTACTGGAAGCAATAAAATATGATGTTGGATTGAATGTTGCAGTGGTTCCATGGGCTAACACTCATAGGTAGCTGTAGTTTGTTGAATAGAGTTCAATAAATAAATTGAAAATGATTGAAATTACGTTCCAAATTTTTATATATTAACACAAATACATTGCACTGATTTATTCCTTCCCTTAAAGTCACCGGTAATAAGTTAATTCGAAGACCACGAAATGCTTAATCAATTGCACAATCGTAAGTTGTTGGTAAAAACCAAAATCAGTCGGATACCGATGATAGAAGAATCAAAAGTACAGAATACACGACGCAGAAAGGACATCGAATTATTGACCAATTGTAAACTTTAAGGCATTTGTTAGCATGTGCAATTTGAATACAGAACCGAGCTTCAACATAATTAAGTTATATTATTTGATTTAAGTTAGTGCCCAAATTGTTTCAGCTTTCAGCAAATATCTATCTTATACAGAGAAGTAAACAACTGAAAATTTTCTTGCAACAAAGTATGGTTTTAAGTTCTAGTCGTATTATCATTATTCAATCGTAGTAATATTATATACCGATTCAAAACATTGAACACTGATCCTTAATTTAATGCACATTAAATCCTATCAAGCATTGATCTACAATTACATGAAGAGATAAAATTATGGAGTTTGCAATTTTTTAGTGAGCAAATCATTACCGGAAAGGTACAAATAGTTGAATAAGGTCTCGGCAGTTGCAGATTGCAATACTTATTCTCTAATACCATTTCTGCGTACTGCTCCCTCAAATAATACTAAACATGGAGGAAATCTAGATTCAAATATTTAAGTTTTAGACGTGCAATAAAAAAAAGATTTAAAACGAACAGAGTATCTTACAATTAAGTTAAAAGTGTAATTTAAGTATGTATTATAAATGTTATGCATTACATTACTATTGGCAATAGATATGCAAGCTTTTCGTTTTCTGTTGTCCTCTTTAGACTACGGAATCGCTTGTAACAAATGACTTTTAAACACAATGTCGAGTATTCAAGTTATAAGACTGTTCATACATCATAAAGCTCAGCTCTGCTATCTATCTATTTTAAACTCTGTAATGAGCTTAACAAAAATTATTAGTTGTGGATGATGTGGCAGCACATAATTGTAAGGAAATCGCATGGTTTTACAAACACATCCAAAACAACAAATGAAGAATTCCACCGAATGAAATTCCCTTAATTTTGACAGGTCTTTTCTTACATTCGATGAAAATGTTTCGGGATACTTTTAATACAAATAATTTAATCTTCTTCTTCAGCAAGGAGTTCTTGTTTTTGCTCTTCTAGTCCTTCGTCTTCTTCGGCTGGGGGTTCTTTCACTGCAAGTTCTTCTGTTGTTGACATAGGTTCTTCTTCGGCTTCTTCTTCAGGGGCTGGAGGAGTTTCTTCAGTCGCTGGGACAGGAATTACTTCTGCTTCATTCGTGTTTATCTTACCAGCTTCTACCTCTGCCGAACTTTCCCTAGATGTTCCATTCTGATTTCCATTCGAAACTGGTGCTGGGGGCTTATTGTTGTTCACAGTTTTTTCAATACTCAAGAACTGCTCCAGTTCGTCGTTTTCGTTGGCAAGTTCGAAGTCATCATAGTCCTGCGATATTATTCCAATTTAATTTAATTTAAATTAAGAAATATTTTCAAAAGAACTGGGATCAGTTTTACTTACTCCACAATAGGTTTCATCGTTGAAAACTTGAGGGCTAACTACACATTTAGAATCCCCTCTTGGCTTCGCAGTTGTCAGCATGAAATCTTTGCAACTCTCTTTACCAGGCTCAGTAATATCTATCGCTTCATATGGTATCAGTTTGCTTTCCAGAATCATCATAACCTTCTGCTGTCGCTTTTTCACCTTAAAAACGAATAAAAACAAGTTAATGAAAATAACATATAGTATGCATACCTAGGTATTTTAAATATAAATAAAAAACTCATTTAAAAATACAAACCTCCTTTTGTGCCGAAATTTCGGAGTAATACACTTTGATTCCCATCTTCGTCGTTGTGCTGGCTATTCCCAATCGAGCAGAACGAATAAAAAGTACTTGTACCCTTTGAAATTCTAGATGAATACAACGTCGATTTCACTGTGACTTTTGTAATAAATTGATCTCAGCTTATTCGACAGTCTTCAATTGTCAAACTGCGTGACGTAATCTGAACTTCAATCCTCTCTCCTTTTACGCCGTAGAAACCTGCCCACACATACATTTAAAACTCAATCATCATCAAGAAATGACAGGCATCAATAACTTTAACTAGGTACTAACTCTCAAACACCTCTTTGTAATCTTTTGTATCAGTTATAATCTGCCTCTCATATTGTCTCCGTTACATTCATGAAGTCATTAATTCTAAATCATCTTTTAAATCCTAAATTATAAAATACACAATAATAAAATTACTCACCTTCCTTAAGAGTAGAATCAGATCAGAAGACAATTAATCAAATCCTTGATCAATTGTGACTTGAACTTTTGCAAAAGCATTAGCTGAAAATGAAATAAACAGAGGTTGTAAGTTTCAAAGCAATGAGTAATCTTCAATGCATTCGCACTATCTTTATATCCATCTAAAATAGATAGACAGCCATTTACCAAAACTTTTTGCTAAATTTTTACGATTAACCGTAAAATAATTTTAATGCTCAAGTCTCTCCTAAAAAAGATGCATGACTTAAATGAATTAGCTTTGGTAAAGACTGAATTGGTGTTTGTAATTTGCATTGGTTTGGAATTGGAAATAGGCTTTGGGTTAAGGCTTTTACTTTACACAGATAATATCTATACCATGTAGTAAGTGTAGTATAGAAAGTTGATCAAGAGCTAGTAGAGATCAAGATGAGCCCATACTATATAACACATGCAGAAGAGGGATTGCCAGTGCAATGCCTTGCAAAAAATAATATTATATCAGGTACTTCAAGTTACTTACAAGCATTACAAGACAAGGAATACAATGCAAAAAGTACAAGCTACAAGAGCATTATTAGCTACAAGAGTAACAAGAGTCAATGTATTTCTGCACATAGTGCGAATTATACTATAATGAATGGACCGGACCGGCTTATTCCCAGATAGTTAGACTTTGAGATATAAAAAAAACATAAACCTTAACACTTCTAAGTTACAAGTACAATATATCCCTTCCTACATACAGTATAAGATGAGTATACTCACCTTAAAAAAAGGTTCGGCTATTCGGTTGTGGAAGAAAAAAAATTTGGCAAATGACTTTGTTGTAATTTCCACTGGGTTTCTTACCCTAAAGTGAGTAAGCTCTCGAACCTCGGCTTGAAATGTTGCTCAGTGGCTTGGATTCTGCCTGAGCTTATTCTGCACCTTTGCTTAAAAAAAATGTAGATAGTAGATAATCTTCAGTCTTCCTTATCCTTACACTTCCTTCCTGGTTTTAGTAGCAGAGATGATGATACGACTCGGCTTTTCCGGTTGAATTCTCGCGAAGACCGTCACACCGCTTTTCCTGTTGATTGACAGTCATTATAATACATAGAATAATCGAACCGACTATATTTAATACAAGCTCCTTAATATTATAATAAGATTACAAATTGGGCTAGGAAACAATAAATCATAAATGGACCACAAACAATAGTTAGGGTATAAAATCGAAAAAAACAATTCCTAAAAATTCTAACCACTTTAACATATTAGGGGAAAAGTTGCAACAAGTTTTGAAAGTATAAACAAAATTGAGATAAAATAAATTAAATCAAACACAAACGCTTACTTTTATTGATGACACTGACAGAGTCTGACTACACAGTCTTGGCACACTGTGGTAAGATGATGTGTGTGGTTTACTCGTTTAATTAAAACACAATGGTTTTAATCTGAGTTATTGAGCCTGGGATGAATAAAAAAAAAGCCTCACCCCCCACTGACATATGCAATGAGTGAGAGACAACAAGTAACAACTTATACTTACTATAGATTCTGTTCTATAATTCTGTTTTTACTTTCAGTAGAGGTTGGACAAAATGTGAAATGTTTTTCAAAGATGTTCAAAGATTCTGTGGAAGGAGAGAGAGATGATGTTGAATTTGTGTTATTGTTATTTTGATTCAAAGAACATTCTTGAAGCTCCTTCTATAATAAAATGTTTAGACTTTTAGACTCTAAGCCGATGTTGACGAAGCTTTTGTGGGTTCGATGGTTTCTAGTTGGGTTGGGTTGGCCAGACGTGAGCATTAGAGTAAGGCGAGAAACCATTGAACATTTCTATTTGCATGTGATGATGGACTTGTGCAAGGAAACGAAATTCAACCTGCAGATGTAGACAAGAGAAGAGAGATTGAAAATAGGCTCAACTCTTGTACTTGTACTGCACTATTTTTCATCAGAGTCATCGGTTCTCCTTGATTGGTATGTTTTTTTAATTTATAAAAAACTCTTTGTTCCGAAAAAACTGGTGACAAATTATTTGGACGGGCTTGAACACAAGAGGAATTAGGGTATAGGACCACCTTCTGTTTTTCTATTTTGTAGATTTATTTACGCTACTTAAGCTACTAAACCAGAGCTAACTGCTATTTGACTTTGACGAAGACGGTAGAAAACACATAATAACATTTCAGGTTCGACTTTTTGATTGACATTTAGTGTTTAGGAGCTTTGAGCTTGGCGTTATAAAAATAAAATAAGAGACAGTGCACACTAGGCACAGTTTTCTATTTGTGAACATTTTCAAGATGAATAGTTTTTAATTGGTGGTATTGTTTTTTATTTTAGCATTGCATGCAAGACAAGATTTCTGGGGAGTGTGGATTATTGTATAGTGGATTGGACTATTCCTAAATTGTTGAGCGATTTCAAAATTGAGAATTGAGGGTTAGCAGAGGAAGTGTCAAAGTCAAAATAGGGGCTGTCGGGGTTGGCGAGCGGTATTTGCTGCTGTTTCGTAGGGTATGTCACTAATGTGCTCGCATTCGCACATGATATAGAATATTTCTATGTAAAATTGTATTGAAAATATCGAAATATTATTGTATGTATTTTAGTTAAGAGAGTTGAACGAAATCGTGGAAGCGAATATTATTATAATGTCAGGTGGTACAGCCGATCCTAAGACGGCTAAAGAAGATGTGTCATCGTCCAAAGAAAAATGGATAGAGAAGATTGAATCTTTACAGATACCCCGATCTGAAGTTAACAAGTTGATAATGAACTACCTCGTCACGGAAGGATTCAAAGATGCAGCGGAAAAGTTTCAAATTGAATCTGGGACGGAACCAGGGATAGATTTAAAAACGCTCGACAAACGGATTAAAATTTTAGAGAAAATTCAAGATGGGGATGTCCAGCAAGCTGTCCATATGATCAATGCTTATCAACCTCAGCTTTTAGATGACAATCGTTATTTGTATTTCCATTTACAGCAGCAACATTTGATTGAACTTATTAGAAAGAAAAATATCGAGGCTGCTCTCAAGTTTGCGCAAGAAAATTTGGCCGATCAGGGTGAAGAAAACTCGGAAGTTTTGGAAGAATTAGAAAGGTAAGTTCTATTTTTTATCATTATTGGATCTGTAATAGTTTGCTTTGGAGCTTGTAAATAACTTGTATTAAAATATTTATAGGACATTAGCACTATTGGCTTTCGAAGATCCTGAAACTTCGCCCTTCGGTGACCTTCTGGCTCTATCCCATCGTCAAAAAGTAGCCAGTGAATTAAATACAGCCTTTTTGGGTCAAGAAAATCAAGACTCCTCCGTTTCAAAATTAGCGTATTTACTGAAGTTCATACTCTGGGCTCAGGAAGAGCTGGATAAGAAGAAAGTTAAGTATCCCAGAATGGCAGATTTGGCCACGGCCATGATTGATGATCCAAAATGAAGTTTTGAATTACAATTTTTTATGAGCTAATCTAATTATTTAAGGCCAACAAATGTTTTTTTTTGTAAAAAGGGAATTGTGTACGTAATCATTTTGTAAATATGTAAGATACACACTTATTAGTCCAATACAATTTTTTATCTCGTTAAAATTGTAATCAAAATGGGAATTTGTTATGATCTTTTTTGGAAATACATGCATAAAGCTGATACAATTAAATGATATGTTTATTTTATTGCCACCCACCTAATTCAATATTATAGCAAATCCTCTAATTTAATTGACTTGTTGAAAGGGAAGACAATAAGTTTTGCATGAATATCTCAATAATCCCATCCTATGGATATTTATGTGCTATTGGTGGCGTCGAGTTTCTCGTCTCAGTTAGCAGCTTGTAGGCTGGTCCGGTTTACTCGTTAAGATAATAGAACCCGAGGAGTATGAACGAACGATGAGTCAAAGATAGATTAGGTAGAAAGACATGTTCATGGTTATAGAATTGTATTTGTAGGATCAGAATGAAATGAAGTTGGAGATTTCTGTTTAGTTCACAAGGGAGATGTTCTTCAATCTACTCCTGCATGATCGCCTTGCTCTTCAACAACTCATAAAATTACACCCACTTCCAATTGTCAATTCGTTTTACACAAGAAAAACAGCAGGAACAGTAGGAGTGTCTTTTACCACGTCTATTCATCATCAAATTAATCGCAACAATTACTTGTTCCCATCTCTAAAAATCAACTTGTGTAGCAAGAGTTGGAACAAGACTTTAGACGTTTTTCCTTTATATAATATTACAACAAGACATTGTTATCAACATAAATCTGGGAGATATTTTTCCAGGACTAAATCCAACTTTTTTATTAATAATCATTCGATGGCAGCTAATAACAATTTCGGTGAAAATGAAACTCCTGATAGCATTGACAGATTTTACATTTTAGTCGACATTGGTGCTAATTTGACGAATAAAAAATTCTCCAGAGATGTAGATTCTGTTGTTCAGAGAGCAAAGGAAGCTGGAGTTCTTAAAATAATGGTATGTTATTTTAGTCATCTAATAAAGTTAGGAAAAGCTAATATATATTCGGAATGCAAACGTTGTCTCAAACTTATCTTACTTTCCAGGTGACCGGCTCAAACATTTTAGTCAGTAAAGAAGCTTTAAGATTGACAAGGTTGTTCCCTGACGTATTGTTTGCGACGGCAGGTATAGTTTCAATATTAAAATATTTCTAAATCTACGTATTTCAAAATCCATAAAAGTAACCATCTATTAATTTAGTACAATTTCCAATATTTTGGTGCAGGAATTCATCCACACGATGCAAAGACTTTTGACGAACATTCGATATCGGAAATCGAGTCATTATGCTCAAATCCAGAAGTAGTAGCCCTTGGAGAATGTGGTTTGGATTTCAATAGGAATTTCTCCCCTCCAGAAATGCAACTGGAAGTCTTTGAAAAGCAAGTCCAACTAGCATGTAGACTCAAGAAGCCTTTGTTTCTCCATGAACGCGATGCTCATGACGAAATGATTAGTGTTTTGAAAAAGTATCAGGACCAACTACCTCCGTCCGTTTTACATTGTTTCACTGGAACAGTTTCTCAAGTCAAGGCTTATTTGGAACTTGGGCTCTACATCGGAATTACGGGTTCATATTCACATTATTATATTTGTGCCATGAAAAGTTTGATTGCTCAAAATAGATTATGATTTTATGTTTAAATTGTAGGCTACGTGTGGAAAGACAAGTCGGAAGACGGAGTACGTAAAATGCTCACAGATAACGTAGTTCCGTTAGATCGACTACTTGTTGAAACCGATGCTCCATTTATGTATCCAAATACTCGATCTGCTAAATTAACGACTGATATGAAAGACGTTATGACTTCAAGGTAATTTTAAAAAAATTCAGAGTACAAGTGTGTATCTTTAAAATTTATTTTTGCATTTTTCTTCAGATCATTAAATTATTTGAACCGCAACTGTACATTTCAACGAAATGAGCCGTGTTCGTTGCCCGCAACATTGGAGATGATCTCCGCCCTCATGAAGAAGCAGCCTGAAGAAGTAGCAATGGCTACTACTTATAACGCTGTTAAGATATTTGGACTGTCTTCGTAAACTTACAATCGTCCACCTCAATCGTGTTTAAAGTATACAACCACTGAAGCAAAAACTAATCCCAGAGCTTAAAAACGCATAATTTCAATGTCCATCATACTAACTTACTTAATTGCAATGTTTGAGTTGATTCAACTAGACAATTAAACTTATCGATATCAAATTTCAATCCCGCTACTAGCTATATTATTCCCAATAGATGAATTTGGTTTCGTTGTCTGTTTTACCTGTGATTTTACGTACTTTGTATACTCACTAAAAATTAATCATGAAACCGATTGACAATCTAAAATCTCTGCTTCTAGGTACATACCTAATAATGACATCATGTGTGATAGTTTGAGTGCCTTCTTCCTTAAGTATAGTGTCTGTTCTAGTTCTAGTACATTTCAAACTCAATCTCAGATTTTTAAACAACTCGAAAATTCAAAATTGATATTTTACTGTTGAAGATTATGTTTAAAAATGTAATAAGTTAAAGAATATGTCCGTATAGATTCAAGTATATGTTATATTTGTAATTTTGAACCCTTGGTTCTGTGGTAGATAACTTTAGTACATTTATTGAACTGTCTATTATCTCGAACCTGTCGAAACGAAGAATCTTTCCGAACGATTCGACAGAATGGATGAGAAATTGGACCGAATGAAGGAAGGCTAAGTCTGAAATTATAATTGTAGGTGATAGCTCTGGTGCCAAACATAATCGATCCATTTTCTTTACTACAAAGCTTAGCATTTGTAACTAGTATTTAATTTATAGTCATTCTACGATACTCGATTTGTTGCATCTCGTTTATCATTAATTAATTAATTAATTTTTGTATATTGAATTTGGTAGTATTATTTTGCGATCGAGAAAACGAAACGATCCGGAAAATTCTTCGTTTACAGACACAAAAGACTTGAAAATGTTTTATATCTTAGCAGAGGAGTCTTTGCTATCGAAATTCGAAATAAACATGAATCGAATAAAAACATTTTAAACTAACATATACAGTAGCTAAATCTGGAATCAATAAAAACAATCATTCAACGTTAATTAAAATTGATTAACTTTGACGAAAAAAGCAAATGGTCATGGGAATCCCTTTGAGGAATCCGTTTGGGGAATCCCTTTGGGGAATCCCTTTGGGGAATCCGTTTAGATGAGTCATGCACTTCAAATACAAGACGACAGGTGTATTCTGACGTCATCTTGACGTCATCCTGACATCATCAAGAAATCTGACGCATGCGCACAATGAAAAAGTTTCTCAAGGTATTTTAATTGGGATTAGAGCCTAGAGGATTTGCTTTTTCCCTACGAATGTTAATTGTAGAATGCAACAATGATAATTGTTGAGAAACTGTCACTGCGCATCAAATTTTATAGCGGTCTTTGTCACATTTAAGTTTACAGGAACAAAGAATATAGTTGCTTTAAACGAGCTAATATAATCTTGACTGCCTAAGCTATTTAGAATTATAATGCATTGTCTACTGTATACTATGGTGTGCAATTTAATGATTATTTCATTTTTAATAAGGCTTGAAACCACTGACTGTCCACTAAAAATATGTAACTAATTTTATAGAAATTTTTCCTCAAAATTCACCAGTAGTCAGGATATTGGTGAGTTATGTTTTGATTTCATATTGATACAATCCGTTTTCATCCTGATTTAGCATACCGGATGAAAGAAACCGAAACCTCAATACCCATTGACTTCATCCTGTTTTTTTTTTTTTTTTTCATCCTGCATTATTTAGAGAAAACATTATAAGGCTCAGAAGGTTTTAGAAATCATTAAAATAAGAAGCGACACAAGCAATTCTTAAAACATTTATACCAAAATGAACGGAAGATTAAATCTTTGCATTTTTTTTCTATTTGGCCTGTCTACTATCTTGGCCGTAAATGGTCAGGAAGGGGATGATTACTATGAAGATGGATACGAAGGGACCCTCCGAGACGTTCGACAGAGGGTAACAGAGGAGGCATATTTAATTGACTTAAGTTCATCGTTATTCATTATTGTTTAAAATTTCTGAAATAGTCTAATGGACGGATTCAAATTCCATTGGGAAGATCCTGCTTTCGAGACGGTTCAACCGGTCACTGTAAAAATGGCTTTTGTTGCTGTAAACCGGGCTTGAGGGGTGGAACTTGCATTAGTTTTTCCCTATTTAGCACTGATAAGTGGTGCTGGAAAAATGCGTAATACATCTAGGTGTAAGTTATGTTTTAATTTATTATTTTCATTGTGGAATTACGCAGAAAATAAATCAACCTTTATTGAAAATCATTATGAAATGTACACAGTAGTAGAGAATATTTAATCGGCTGGTTTTGAGTTGTGTTGCAATTAAGAAAATACATAAACGATAAAAGTACTCGGGCAGGGGGGAGTGCATTTCAATTTTTTCGTCGGCATCATCGAAATAAAAAATGTAGTTATAATTATTTAAAAAATTTTCCCAGTATGGCATGTATCAAAGTAGCATGAAACATAATAATTAAGTGAAATCTTATGTTCCGAGTTAGAAAGAGGAACCTTACGCAATACTGCTAAAGCTTCCACTATCTGGAAGGATTTATATATTTTGTGATAACCATATACCGTGATATACCAGTCGGTTCCGTTTGTAAGCTGACGATTGTGATAAGGTCAATGGAATTTATTGAAGATAGGAGATTATAAATGATACATCGTAAGGTCCGGACTCCTGAGAAAAAAACGAGTAATCTTTCATGAGATCATAAGGTTGAATACTTTTTACGTTCCTCTGTCACTTCAAAACTGCCAGTAGTTCATTCAAAATATTTAAAACACAACAAAACAACCATTTTCTAAGCAATTTACAATATTTTGAATTGATATATATATTTCTCAGTTAAGCTCAGCTTCAATGAGAGAATCTATACAATTGAAAGGACTATTGGGAGATTCCCATCGCCAGTCCAACAAACAAAATGTGTTCAACAAGTATTTTGATACTTTAAAAAGGGCAATAAAAAAGGGGGACACTGTAACTCTAAAGAATCAGTTAGAACTAACTGAGTATCAAAATGTTGTCAATTTGACTGATGCCGATGGTCACACATTGATTCACATAGCTTCTCAAGAGTCTGATCCGAAAAGTATTAAATGCCTCCTTGATGCTGGTGGAAGGCCAAATGTACAAGATTCTAAAGGTCGAACTGCTCTACACATTGTTGTTTCTGGAGGTAAGCTCAATTTTAGATTTTAAAAAATTGGAATATATTTCCTCAAGTTTAAAATTAAAATGAGTTACACGGCCGGCTGGTTAGGTTGTAGGTGCAAGAATTGTACAATCAGCAGAGTTAAATGTATTGAAAATTTAATTGCTGGAGGAGCTGATACTAATCCTGAAGATAGGAACGGTGAAACCCCATTATACTATGCAGCTAAGTCGATGTATCCCGAATGTGCAGAAACATTACTGGATTTAGGAAGTAATTTGTATCATTGGTGAGGATTAATACCAAACTAATCATGGAATATCTAAATACTAGTTAAGATACTAATAGTTTTAAATTATTATCAGGAATGAAAATACAAGCGTTGCGACGCTCTTAGTCGAATACACCCCAGCTGTAATGAATAAGCAGTTAGACAAATGTATTAGTTTTGATCGGAAGGACACGTCTAGACTACAAGTGGATTTTAGGTTGGTAGTTATTATTTTTTAATTATTTAAATCCAATCCTTCAATGTAATTACAATTTCTATGGGTTTTACAATAGTTTATTGCTGCAATTAAAAGCAATTCAAGAGGGGTACAAAAAAAGGAAACCTAAAACGGGAAGATCAGCAAAAGCCCAAGCTGCAACTCAATCCTTTAAATTGCCTGTTCCAAGAGAGACTGAATTACTGCAATCGGTCCTTAAGGCCCGTTTTGGAAAGGACTTGTTGTTAGTAGCCCATCCCGTTGTAGAAGCATTTGTTCATTTCAAATGGCTCGCCGTGAGGAAATTCTTCTTCTTTCTTCGAAGCATCTACGTAAGCATGAAAATTTTGCCTGGACATTAACTTAAATTTTGAACATATTTTTTGTACATTTGTAACTTCCAAAAGTTCTTCCTCGTTCTTCTCTACACAACTTTGATCTTCCGGGTGTACAACTCGGGCTGCTTGGAATCTTTATCTCGATTCGAGAATTCATTCATCTCAGAAACATGCCTAACCAATTTCCCTAACCAATGCATATCCGGATTGTTATACTTTTCTTCAGCCATTATAGTTGTATCAGAAATATATAAACTAATTCAAGATACTTCCACTTACTTCTCAAACGGGACATGGTACTTGTGGTGGATATTGTCATCCATTTGGGGCATAACAATTTTACCTACCTTTGGTCTCATGCCCCAACATTGGCACTATCCCATTGCTACTGTAAGAAATTGATTTTTTTCTCGAGAAATATTGCTTGAATGTCTGAAAATTACATTTATTAATCGGTATTGAAATATTTAGTTCGGTGTCATATACTCATGGGTGATGATCCTCGTCCAGCTCGGCCGAATGCCTTGGTTTGCAATTCATGTTGGAATGCTGGTGAAAGTACTGCGGGA
The DNA here is from genome assembly GCA_034694785.1 of Agrenia bidenticulata. Classification (NCBI taxonomy): domain Eukaryota; kingdom Metazoa; phylum Arthropoda; class Collembola; order Entomobryomorpha; family Isotomidae; genus Agrenia; species Agrenia bidenticulata. The sequence goes on along the minus strand of JAQFYM010000024.1, from coordinate 45,605 downwards.
TTTCTTGAGCTTATTGTTTACATTTTCAACAATACTGGTTGGATTTGCTTTAGGATTCTGCATTCTTATTCCTCAGGTAAGATCTCAATGAGGGGGGAATTGATTTGTACTTATGCTTATTCAATTTTACCACAAAGTTTTTTTTTTTATTTCAATAATCATATAGCACCCGATCTTCAATATTGGATCACTACCCTCAGCCCTATTTAAAGTTTTAATAATGATGAAAGGCGATATTGATTACGAAGGATTGCTGAACAAAGAAACGAACCCTTTCCTGGCCTATCCAGGCTATAGCATTCCAGCACATTTAATTTTTACCACCTTTGTCATCGTGGTGACAATCCTTCTTACGAGTTTACTTGTTGGCTTGGCTGTGAAGGATATTGAGGTTGGTTCAACAGTTTATAATAGCATTTCTTAATTTCAAGCAAACTAGGGTCATAATGAACCTACTACATAATTTAGGAGATAGGAAAACAAGCCAGAGTAAATAGAACGATTCGACTGATCAAAGAAATTGGAATTTTTGAATCTGCTATAAGAAGTAGATTATTGCTGTGCGGCCTCTCTCAATTTCTCTGTAAACAATTATCGATTGAAAATTTACCCGAAATTGAAAGGTAATAATAATATTTCCATGTGTTTAATGCAACTCTAAATCTTTCTACAACCTACAAACTAATCAACTTGATGCATCCAATTCAGATGCTTGATCCATTTCTCCCCAATCCACCCAGACGATCAAGTACTACCATTCGAGATTAAAGAAAAATTCGTCCCTTACATGTCATCCTGTCCCTGCCAGCATAAAAAATCCATGATCCGTCCGTCTCAGGCGTACAAACAAAAATCTTCCCTCTCAGATGATGAAGGTTCCAAATAATCTTTTCAACTTTTGCTGAGCTTGAATCTAAAATTTGGCATATCTTGATAATCATGCCAGCACCTAACTGGTAACGTTGAAACAAAATTAAAAAGTCTCAGTCTTTCAAATAGTCTGTTTGATTTATTGCATATATATTTGAAGTCGATTTTAGATATGAATTTGCATAGTGAGCGACGTTATAAACACGAAAGTGTCTATAGATAGAATAGGCAGAAAGCACAAGAGGTATTTGGAATATTTGGATATATTGCTCAGTAAAGAGAATAATCTTTCTCGATTAACCCTTAAGGATTTCCAGCCTGGAATTTCTTCATGAAAGTCTCGAGAGTCTTAACATGCTCGGGTAGCACGGCATTGTAGATAGAAGCACGAATCCCTCCGACTGACCTGTGACCTTTTAGTCCAAGCAATCCCAGGGCCTTGGCTTCCTTAAGAAACTTATTCTCAACAGCTTCATCCTTCTTCACACGATAAGGGACATTCATATGACTGCGGCAGTTAGTATCTACTGCACTGCTGTAGTAGCCATTGGACGAGTCTATCAGATTGTAAATCATCGATGCTTTCTCAACAGCTCTCCGCTGCATCTCTTCTACACCACCATTCTTGAGTATCCAGTCAAATACAAGGTCCATGGTGTAGATTCTAGTAAGTTAATAAGGAATTGTAGCAAGGCCAAGGGGCTTGGAGTATTGATTAAAACATTAGCAAGTACAAACATATAGACTTACGCAAAGCAAGGTGGTGTGTTGTGAAGAGAGTTGTCCTTTGCCATGATTGCATAGTCAAAGACGGTAGGGGTAATAGGCAAGGCATGACCAATAAGATCTTCTCTAATAATGACAATTGTCACACCTGCCGGTCCGATATTTTTTTGAGCTCCCCCGTAAATGATTCCAAACTGCAACACGTATTAAATTATCAACTCATCCATGATATTAATTGTTGTAGTTCATGAAACAAAAGTAAGGCTAGTTCCACCTACTTTGGAAACATCAAAAGGCCTGGAGAAAATATTAGAAGACATGTCAACAACCAAAGGCACTCCACTCGGTACTTCAGGTACAAATTGGAACTCCACCCCCTCCACAGTCTCATTATCGCAGTAGTAGACATATGAAGCTTCAGGGTCCAACTTCCAAGTGGATTTGTCAGGGATTGATCCATACTTGGATAGCTTCTCATGAACCATGTTGGCTTTTCCATACTTAGCTGCCTCTTTATAAGCTTTTGAAGACCAAGATCCAGTGACAATGTAATCAGCTTTTCCAGTCCTACCGATAAGATTCAAAGGCACTGTTGCAAATTGGCCCGTTCCACCTCCTTGCATGAAAAGGATCTTGTAATTGTCTGGAACTTTTCTGCAAACGAAATAAAATGAAATTTTATTGATTCGTCATTAATTCTATTGTTTATAGAGGACTTTAAAGAACATAACATAACATGTTTTCAAAACAACTTGTCCTTCAACTGGCAAGTCAATACTATATAAAGTTCTTTTGGCTACTACTCCAACCTCCTACACACTCCGCTCTTCAGTCATGCCACGTGCACATTAATTTGATGATTAGAAGCATGTGCTAACTGATCAATAGTTGTTCATGGCCTGTACGGTAATAGCGTTTGAGAGCTTTTCATTTTCAAAGGTAAATTTCATATTTTAATTTTAAAATAGTTTAAGATTCATTTTTAAACTCACAGCAACTTTCTCGCCTTATCGATCGTCCCATTGATAATCGCAGTGAATTCAGGAGATCGGTGGCTCATTTCCAGAATGCTTACATGGCTCCCATGATGGTCTAGGAGTTCACCCTGAGCTTTTTCAAGTACCTGTAAATCCGCATTTGAAAAATTATCATATTTCATACAGTTACAATATTCAACAAATATTTGGGAGTTGGGACAGCCCTTCATTGAACCAATTTCTAATATAGTTCAAGATTAATTAAAAGATCTAAGCCCCAGTTCTAATAACATATCTAACTTACCTCTCGTGGAAGTTTGGCCGGACCTGGACCGAAATAAATGTATTCCATGGCTTCCAGGGTTAGATTATCAAGATTAGAAATTCTTAGTGTTTGAGGTGCCGCAACTGCAGATATTCTATACGATCTTGTATCAAATGTAAGTCTGGCCAGTCTGGGTTGACTATTAGAAGGGTGTGTGCTAGTACTACTGGAGGAACCACCTGATGAAGACAAGGACGAGTTGGAACTGAGAGCGAGCTGGATGATTTCTCGAGCTAGGTCCTGAGCAAAAACTGGAAGTACCATTGGCATGCTCATTTTGGAGAGATTCAGTTTCTCATATGAAAACCTACATACACTTGGACCTTCACAATTACAAGGCTAGAGAGGAGTGTAGAGCACGTTACTGAACTTTATATGCAAATATCTCCAGAATATTAAAGCATCTGCCCCTGTCATCCAGGCTGATGGGCCAACTTTAGGATGAGCCAATCCGTGAATCCAACGTCAGGGGATCCAAATCTTATCAACTCCACTAAAACTTGATACACGAACTAATGAATTTTTTTTAAAGATTTACCAAAGTGACACATTCACTTTAAAGCTAAAACAGCATGCACAAATATATCGGTAAACTGGTTTTTATTATACAATTATGTGATTTATTTGAATTTATGCCGATATATATATGTTCTATTTCAGCAATGAATTGGTTTTATGAAGCTTATTTAATTTATCTGTATGAGCTGTGTGCTTTGGATGAGCTATACTTGGGATCAAAAATGATACTGCTCCACGAGTCCACAGTTGGAAATGTAGTCGTAAAACATGGAAATGTATGGACGAGTTGGAATTATTTAGCCGATAAACGGAGTTGACTTGTGGTAATGATTGCTTAACTACGAAATGTAGACTTAGTTATTCGTCTTGAACGTAAGGTGTATAATTTTATGTTCAAATAACAGGGTTGCATAATTCATAAGATGATAATTAGAGCACTGGCAATGTAAGAAAATCTTACTGTGAAATGTCCCCGAAGGAATTATAAAACAAACATTCAGAAGCATAAGGTTTACTGTGTATTACTAATTTAATTTCGATTAACTGATTTCTATTACCTATGTTCATTGATAAGGTGAACAGTTTTTTAACTGCCATATAATAAGGGGGAATAGCCAAATAGCTATGTAATATTTTATATTTTAGATGCGTTTATTAGTTTCGTACTTCTTATAGTATTTAAATCAGCTTTTCACACTTCATGGATCTTTGAATGGAAAGTACAAAAGGGGTGGCATGGAATTGCTAATGAAAAATTTACATTGCTAAATAAGCCGAAGCGCCCACCAAGGACACGCAATAACATCGTACAAATTAATTTTTCCGTCTAGAACGAGATATCTAAATTTTTCAAGAAAACTAAACGGAGTATAAAAATTTATCGTCCTTTAAAATCATACAACCTGCTATACACAAGCCATTAAAGATTCCAAAATGCTTAGCCATGGTGCGTATGTAAAAAACTTTGAAAACTATCATCAGTATTACAGGGAACTCTCTAAAGATGTTTAGCAAAGATAAAAGTTTTATCTTATCTCGGCTCGGATGAAGCCTCAAATTTTTAGCCCGACTCCAAGGGCTTATAGGATCATGTCAGTGTCCGTCTGTCCGTCCGTCACCATGATAACTCTCTTCAAACTAGTCCGATTGACTTGAAATTTTGCACACATGGTCTGTGGCCCAATTGCTTGGATGAGTTCGAAGATGAGCTATATCGGTTGGCAGGTTGACCCGTGCGGGCTACCCCTATGGGGTATACATGAAAATGCATATAAATCGTTGAAATTTGGTACTGTTGTTTGGTTGGACCGACCGTTAGTTATTGGATTGGACCGTTAGTATAGTATATAGTTCTGTGGTTGGACTTAACTAGCGATAATTTGCAATATTCGAGAAATTGGTTGCTTTTGACCCGTGGTGGTCACCCCTTACGGGAAAATATGAAATTGCATGTAATTCAAGAAATTTGGAGTCGGGCTAAATGAAGTTGTACAGGGAAGTTTTTTGTATTACAGGTATAAATGTTATTACAAAAATAAGAGGCTACCATTTACAATAACTTCTGAATACATTTTGAATTGAATGGAGCGTTAGAAAACAACACGAAATGGAAGGGGATAACCTGTATTATCAGGAAAGTAATTATAAGTTATTTCAAATTTTGATTTATCATACCTACCGAATCAATCTAAATAGGCATTTAGCAGAAGGTTAACATTGAGGGCAGCTCAATATTGTAGGTTACCAGATCATACATTTCATCATATCTATCCCAAGATACACGCAGTATATTACGACCCGGTCTGTTGCATCTTACATACACCTGGTCAGCACTGTAATATAACTAGAACGAAGGATTACTGGCGTTAATAATAACACAAGAATGATGAACAATTAGTCCAAATTGTAACCAATGTACACGAGAAGTAAAACAAATATGAAATGTGTATCAAACCCTCAAAATTAAAATCGACTCTAATGTAAAATGAAATATTTTAAACTTTTCATTTCATTCCCAACTTGGACTACAGCTAAAACAAAGCTCAATAGATCCTTTCTAAATTCATACCGTAAGATTCTATTGACTACATTCAACATGACCTTGCCCCTGAAATCTAGTAAAATAAATCTACCCCCACCGATTGATAATCATTCATCCCTCTCCAATATAATAATCAAGTCCAACAACTTTGACAACTGAACAGCTCTAGTTGAATTGAATTTGACTAACGATATTCAATCAACCAAATCTGCATAATTGATTCGAGTAAGATTTTAAATTCAAAATGAATCCCCCAAATATCTCCGAGAGAACAAGCCCGGAGGATCGCCTCCAACCAATTTATTCGGCCCTTCTTCAAGTCCAACTGTCCAATAAATTCTCCTTCACATCAGCTAATAAAATGGCCACGACGGGAAGAGATCTGTTAGTTCCGGACTCTAGTAATTACAGTTATTTTTCAAGTGGAGAAGAGGGGGTTGACTTTGTGAATATTTCTCTGTCAACGGTTCATAAGTTCGATGCAGCGGAATATGGTGTGTTCGGAGCGGTGTTGCTCTGCTCCGCAGCTATCGGTGTGTTTTACGGGTGCTTTGGAACAGGTCAGAAGTCTACGGAGGAGTATTTGATTGCCAATCGACAAATGGCTACGATCCCTGCTGCACTGTCCCTTTTGTGTAGGTATGGAGTATGGAAGAGTTGGTGTTATTTGGATTTTAATTAGGAAAACTTAATTAAAGTAATTAATTCATTGCTCTAGTTTCATTTCATCAATAACTATCCTTGGAAATCCTGCAGAAATTTATCTTTACGGCAGCTCGTACGGATTGATCATTTTCGCATTTGCTCCGATGACGCTGAGCTTGGCATATCTTTACGTTCCGGTGTTTCATAACTTAAAGCTTTCTTCAGCCTATGAGGTTATTGAATTTTAAATGTTTAGAAATAAGAAATTAGAACTAAAGTTGCATTTGTAACGGATTTCGTGCTGTTTTAGTATTTCGAGTTAAGGTTCAGTTGGTCGGTTCGGGTCGTTGCGTCGTTGCTTGGAATTTTTCATTATGTGAGTTCGAACTTTAATCTTTCCAAAGTTTTTGGTAAGTGTATTTTGAATTTAACATGATTTTCTTGTGCAGATTGTGTATATGTCGATCGTGGTATACGGACCAGCTCTTGCTATCGGACAAGGTTTGACCTTTGACCTTACACATTAGTTGCGAGGCTAATAAAATAAACTAATAATGTTGTTAATTGTTGAAGAAATTGTGACAGTAATTGAAAATTTATTCACAGTGACTGGAATCAGTACCAAAATATCGACAGCAGTCATTTTCATCGTCTGCATTTTTTACTCTACACTGGTATGGACTTGGTTGTGGATTAATGTGGATGGTCACAATATAAAATGACATGCTACCAAATTTCCTTTAAATTTCAGGGAGGGCTGAAAGGGGTAATTGTGACAGATGCATTGCAAGCTCTGATTATGATCGGTTCCCTCGCAGCAATAGTTGCAAAAGGTCTTAATAACATACTGAAAAATATTAAAAACAATAAAATAAAATAATTTAATTAATGAAATTAATTAATTAAGGAATCCACGATATTGGAGGACTTGAAAAAGTCTGGGATATCTCAAGCACATTCGGAAGGACTGAATTTTTTAAGTAAGCTTGATATAAAATCTCCTGAACTAATTAAATTCATATTTTTACAATTATAACTTCTTTTAATTAGCTTCGACCTGGACCCAAGAACACGACATACATTCTGGACAGCAATAATAGGAGGGTACCTCCAGTGGCTACCAAATTTTGCTGCCACTCATTCCCAAGTACAAAGGTATCTCTCCATGCCCAATATGGCAAGCATTCGCCGGTAAGGAAACGATTGTAAAATAATATTAAATTGTATATTGAAAATACTAAAGTTAGCCTTCCATCATTACAGAGCCTTGCTACTTAACCTGATTGGATTCACGATAATATTTTCCCTCTGCTATCTCGCTGGATTAGCAATATTTGCTAAGTACCACGGATGCAATCCATTGCAAACTGGGGTAAGATAGTTATAAATATGAACTTGTAGGTTTTTTTGTGAATTAACACCTTGAATTGCTAAAAACTTCCGAAGATGGTGAAAACACCCGACCAACTACTTCCGTTATTTGTGATGGAGACATTAGGAGACTATCCGGGCTTCCCTGGCTTGTTTGTTGCTGGAATAACATGTGCCAGTTTGAGGTTTAAATTTGCTAATTTTATGATTCTTAGTATGTGAGTTGATTGTAGTATAAATTTAACAATGATTAATTCAACTCTTAGTTCAGTTTCAAGTGGACTCAATGCCCTGTCCGCCATCGTTACTTATGACTATATGAAAAACTGGATGCCAAACATGACGGATGCTGCTCTACTGAGATTATCAAAGTCTTTTTGCGTTATATTCGGGGCAATTTCATTCGGTTTTATATTCGTAGCTGAAAATCTTGGGAATGTTTTACCAGTAACATTTTACTTATCTTAGACATATTACTGATGACGGGATAACCAATTTATATGGTATGAATTGTATTTCATAGGCCACATTTTCAATTTCTGGAATCGTGATCGGACCAACGTTGGGAATTTTCACCCTTGGAATGTGTTTTCCATACAGCAATTCAATGGTTGAGAATCTAATATCTAAAATCCATACTTAATATTTTTTCAAGTACAAAAACGTCACCATCAAAATTAATCATGACAATTTTGAAATTTCAGGGCTCTCTTCTTGGTTTACTGGCAGCGGTCAAAATTATGATCCTTCTAGTGGCTGGGAATATTCTCGCCGCCCACGAAAAACTCTTACCCGATCAAACACTTGCTGGGTTAACTACAGATCAATGTTCCCTTATTGATAACATTTCTAGCCCGTTCAACTCTTCTATATTTCCAAATGATATTGTAGATGAGTTTAAAAGTTTAAATGATTTTGGGAGTGAAATTTTACTTGGTATTTTCTCAATATCACCAATGTGGTATCCTGGACTTGGTTGTGTATTGTCCGTAATTTTCGGATTGTTATTTAGTCTAATATTTTCAATATTTGAGACATCCAAGCTGGTAGATCCAGATCATTTAAGCCCCCCAGTTCTGTGGATATTTGTGAAATGTTTTCCAACTCATGCGGCCAAATGGATTGATATAGAAGAACCCCCGGTTCCCACCTCTAGTTTAACTTCTGCCACCCTGAGTGTAAGTTTTTAATTTATGTGATTAAAATCATTTTAAACCGATGATAGTAATTTATTGGAAATTATTTCATGCTTTGCAGCTCCGGAGCAGTGACTTTAGTTTCAAGAAAGAATCGGTTTGTGACATGAAGCTGAAACGGTTGTCCTTTTTGAAGGGAGCATGATTGATGAATGGACATTTATGCAAAAAAAATTGCGATGCTATTACAAGTTCATTAGAATCTAAGGACATTTTAGATGGATTTAGATTTATGTTACACAAACCAAAGATAACTAAAGATTTAAACCAGAGTTAGTTAAATTTATATTTATGAGATTTTACTCAGCATTCAGCCATACAAAGTCGTAAATATACGTGTTATTTATCGTATAAGATCACCGGGATTGTAAACTCGAACTATAATTAATGTTTAATCCCAATAATCAGCATCTACCTCAACTAAACAATTTGGAATTAAATCAATTTAACTGTATAATCAAACACACGTAATTAAAAAATAAATTACAAACAGCTTACTAAGTTACTAATACATCTTTCATAATGTCAACTATCTTTAACAAGATTTGGAATCAAATCTTCACTCAGATTCTTACTCGTTTCGATCTGTTAAAAAAAATTAGGTAGGTAGAAGTATAAGTTTTATGCATTTCAATGATTTTGTATAGACTGAATCGTTAGCATACTTTAGTTATTCTTGTTGTAATTGCATTTTCCAATTTAATATCCTCCCTGTCAACTTTTTCAGAAAATCCAACAGGATTTCGATACTCAGGTATATCCGAGTTGATCCACTCCTCAATTACATCGTCAGATTTATTAAGCATGGCCCGATAAGGTCTGTAAAATAATGGACATGTTACAACAAATGTAAGTAAAATTACAACAAAACGTTGATTTCCAAGATTTCCAATTACAATGTCGCTATAAGCTGTTCATTTGATATTGATCCAACTTCCAACCATTTCCGCTTAATGCTTCTCCTGTGTAAATAAATAGCTAAATGTAAATATATACACTTCAGTAAAATAAAAATAGCACAAGTATCTCCAAAAAATCAATTACTTTTTGTCCAACAGATTGCTGTAAAACAGTTTCCTTTGATTTTCGATCTGAAAATCTATTTCTAATTCAGTTTTTAAACCAGCCTGTTTTCTTTCCATTTTCCCCAGTCAGTAATATACACTTTTATTCATCCAAAATTTTCAACACAGCAGTAAAATTTAATATTAAAAATCGAGATCACGAAAATTTCACACCTGGTTAACCCTTCTATTTCCATTTGTGGGAAGATCTAGATTCTGTTTACATTCTGTCTTCCACCAGTAGGCTCAACGCCGCGTGAATGTAAATACAGAATTTTCAAGTGGTATACAAAATGAAATACAAATTAAATTTCCAAAAAGTTTGGTCCCAAATTAAATGAGGTAATTAATTAATGTGATAATTTATATGTGAAGATCTGCAATAGGATTCACCTCTATGTAGATTTCAAATATTAAATAAACAATGAAAGATAAAGACAATTCCAAATGCAAAGAATGGGAACGAAGAAGAAGAGGAAAAATTAACGATGCCTTCAAGTCTCTGTGTCAACTTCTCCCCAACTATGACCCATCGAAAAACCTTGCGAAAATTGACATTTTGGAAAGGTCCACAGAGTTTGTGAAAGAGTTACGGTTGTCAAATTCAAGACTTTTGAGTCAACAGGCAGAGACTGATGAAAAATGTATGATTCCTATTTAACATTCGATTTAAAAGTTGCAAACCCATGTATTCTCATGATTTAGTTTGTAGTTTATTAATTGTTTTATGAAAGTTCGTTTACTTTTTCTTTACCTTTGGCAATAGGTAAACTCATTAAGGATCTTCAAGATGAGGTGAACAAACTGATACTCAGGGTGAAACAGTTGACAGCTTTATTGAAAGATGCAAGTATTTCGATACCATTAGGACCTTCAATCAAATCCTTGGGGAAAAGGAAATTAAAATGGAGTATAAAATCCATCCCTGAAAATGTAGAAAATAAATCTGTATCTGCAGTGCCGAATTCAATACAAGGTTGTAACAAAGGTAAATCAAGTATTAATTGCTTTATCAAAGGTTGCACTCGTTAACTAGACTTGTAACGCTGTAAAAATTATTCCATTGTCCATTTAGGCCTACAAAATTCATGCAATCCTGCAGATTTGACTGCCAACAACGGTTCATCGTTACCTACCCCTCTTAAGGAAACTAATGGAACCGCTGCATCACTTACATCAGATAAAGAGTCAATTCCAGCCGTAGAGACAAATCTCGTACCATCCGACTTACTAAGTGTCCCGCTTGAAGTTCCCAAATCCAGTGCTGTGCAAATACCTCTCCAAACAATATTCTTAACTTCCTGTCCAGTAGCCCCTGTGGTCAATCAGTCTTCTCAAGTCATAACTAGAATAGCTTTAGGTCCCACAAGAATATTGCCCAAACCTCCAGATGGAATCCTGCATAAAATTGCCATCCGACAAATTAGAAAACCCCTTCCTCCAAAGGAAAAGAAAAGAAGACGGCGAAAGAAAAAGGTCATCGTCGAAAAAATAGACGCCGAGACTCAGTCCCAGGCTAAATTTACGGAACTAAAGACGAACGAAGAAAGTCGTAGTGAAAAAATAGCTCCATTGGTTGATAAAACTAGAGAGGAATCTGCCCAAATAAAAGAAATTGTAGTACAAACTGAAGAGGTAGAATCTGTTGAGGTTCCTATAATAGCCATTAATTCTCCCATTATTGGGGATGATCAGACAAATAGTTCAAATGTAAATCCAGCTTTTGATGAAAAGATTATAAATCCCAAACCCTCTATACCTGAAGTTATTAACGAAGAAAATTTGGAACTGGTCATTGAGAATTGCGCTAAACCTTCGGAAATTCGATCATTAACTCCAATCGAAACAGCAATGGAAGTTGATATCACTATTGCTCAAGAAGTTGAAGTTATGACGCAGATTGAGGACGACTTAAACAAAATTTATTCGTCGGAGCTCGAACCGGACATATCGAAGGTGACAACAGCTGAACAGTCAGGTCAAAAATTAGTAGAGATTGAAATTAGCTCTATGCAAGACTCCTCCAAAAGTCCAACCGAAGGGTCTAAAGAATCCAGGTATATGGACATTTCTGATTACCCTCAGCCAAAGACAATTACAGCAGTGCGGGTAGAGTCACAAAAACTTCCAAGCCCGGTCGCACAAGTTGTCGAAGTATCTCGAAATGATAATGTTCTACCACCAACTTGCAAAACTATAGAATCCTCCAAAGCAGCTCACACTAATTCTAAGCCACTTAATCTCGATATTGAGCCACTATCCATGCCAAATCAATCCACAAGCTCATCGATATGTGATACAGTGACGGGGGAAAAGATCAGCGAATGTATCGCAAGAAGTATCGATTTGATCGACGGCCCAGATGGAGAACTCATGGAACTCGCCGAAAACTGGGGAGAAAATGTCCACTCGCCCAAGTCCCCTATTTCTCCAACACAAATGTTTCTTAGCATGTTTCCATTACTCCCTAGAGAAATGATTGTTGCCGTTTCTGAAAACAGTAATCAAGGGCAGAATAAAAATCCATACATACCCCACCGATCCTTCCTCATCGACTCGATGCTTCCAGAGGACCCTTCAGCCAGTATTAACATTGAAGGAAATAGTAGTCGAAATTCAGTAATTGAACCATTAAATCCTTCCAGGTCTATTTCCTCTGTACCACCATCATCTGCACTCCAAGATTCAACAGCGTTTCGTCTTACTGAAATATCGCCAGTACAACCTACACCGGCTAAGCCGACTTCTTCAAGTTCTGTGATCAACCCTGGTGTTACTTGTATTCAGCGTTCGAAACATCAAGAGAGTAGAGTAACAGTAGTTCCTATTGTCCCTGCTCATAAGCCGGTAGAATTGAACCTCAATTCTAATCAGCTATCTAGAGATCTGAACCAATTCGAATTTGCTAATTTTCACCCGATTTCTGACTACGCTGATAATATTTTCAGAGACGCTTCACGAACTCGTGCTACACCAGACTGTCGCCACGTAACTGGCTCTTCTGTGCGCTCAATGTTGGGTACTAATCACTCTAATTTAATGCAACCTGATACAACATTTCAAATTCAGCATAATCAAAGACAAGCGGTTGGACCAATGGGGGATATTAGTCAGGAGTTTATGAATCAAGTAGTACGAAATCAACCTGTGCAAGCGATTTCGAATTTACGAACGCATCCAAATTTCTCGTCGCAAATACCGTCTAATTCCCTGTATCAACATACTCAAACACAACCTCACACTATTCCAAGTAGTCGACAAAATAATCCAGCACCTCTGCAAGATCCCCATGGAACATTATCATATTCTATCGACAACAATTTAAAACATTCCTACAAAGAGCCAACATCTTCTCAAAAGCAGACAACTAGCACGACATTGAAACCTCAACTTTTCAGACCCCCAGTAGGAGATTTTCAACCTCACCCTGTGTACCACAATTTGCAGCAGACTTTCTCCAACTCCAAAGCACCTACTGTTGTCAATAACATTAAATCGATAGGATCGAAATCCGTCAGTGCAGACGTTTCAAAACGCCAGAAAGCTAATGAAATTGTTCAACCAACCCAATTAGGCATATTAAGCCAGTCCTACATCCCTCAAGTTCATAAGCCGAACAATGCATCAGTTTCAAATTTATCTCATATCCCCAGTCAGACTCAACCTCAGTACCAAAGCATAGGAATTCATATGGAAAAGCATACTTCACAACCGCAACGGAACTACATCCAACCAAAACCTTCAACGACTGAACCATCTAAGAATTACCAGAAGAGCCAGTTTAAAGATCCTAATCACAATGGGCCCAGATCTTTACCAGTATGTCAACCCAGACGTCATCATATTACTGCTCCTGCACCGACTGCAATTCAAAATCCTATCCCTGAGGTTTCGAATTTACCGATTCCAAACCCTCACATTCAGCAACAGACTGTGCTCATACCCCTGCAAAATCGACGGTCAGAGTCGAGTTCTCGTAATCAAATCCAAGCTGTGAGCTCCTTCCCAGATTTTTCACTTTCTATGAACTTCAATCAATCTCAATCTCAACCCTACGAACCTTACAATGTAAATTATTCAATACCTGAGAATTCCCTGCTCCCTACACCCAACCCGGTACCTCAGCCAAGAAAAAGCTCAAGGCCCACCCCTTTCTACTTACAAGATGTTCAAACCCATTGCGAATCTTTTAATTTCGATACCGCTTCTAGTAACGCGTTGATTAATCAACATATCGTTGATCAACCATATCAAGCTCCGAAAACCCAATATTCCAACCCATCTGTCCATCCATTATCTTCCTCAACGAGCTCCAACAGCTCGACACATTATTTCCCAAGCTCATCCCAAAGTCAGTCAACATGCCAAGGTGCTTACACCCATGAAAGTTCCTTTAATCTGACTCCGAGGAGTCAACAACATCATAATATTATAGCCGATAATCCTTTGCTTTATAATCCGAACTCCAATCTCAATGCTAATCAACATCAAAGAATACCCCCGACAAAAAATAAGCCAGCTTCTACGACAAACACCCAATCCCAGCATAATTCAACCAATTATGCAAATCAAGCAGGTGGTAATCATAATTCAAATAACTCATCATCAGCAACGGCCTCTCGTCCGGTTAACTGGATGACAGATACTCCCTACAGGACCAATAAAGCCAGCGCTAGTACTTCTAACAATGCCTCAACTGCCAATCCTTTCTCAGTCAGCAAGCTAGTGGGGAATAGTTCGACTCAGAGTAGTAGTAATGTTACGAATCACAATATCACTGGAACTGGTAATAACAGCAGCCCTAATATTTGTACCAATAGAAATACCAGTTATTGTGCTGAGGCATTGATTAGAAAAAATCCGACTTGGAGTAATCTGAACTTTGGTTCATCTTCTGGAAACCAACAGCAACAGCAGCAGGTATCTCAACCCCCACCGACAGCTTGTATTTCATACCAAGGAGTCCAAGGACCTGATTCATACCTGAGCTTTTCTGGCTACCCGAATAACTTTCCACATCATTCTAATTATACAAATCCGAATCCTGGGAGTGATTCTGTGAATTCAGCTCCGCCCCCTCCTCCTTCTGGAAACCCGAATGCTTTTAATCAGTTCGATCCCGTAAACAGTTCCTCGAATCAGCAACATGCTCATCAACAACATCAGTACCACTTTTCCCAGCCCCATGGCACTCATCATCAGCAAAGTACCCATCATCATGGGACAACTTCTTCCGTCTCCAATTTTAATTTGAGTTCCATATTTCCCGAAATGAATGACAAGCGGAACACTGGCTCCAATAATAACAACAATCCTCCTTCAGGCAGTAACAATAGTAGTGCAAATGGAGCAAATAACAATTGTGGTTATTACTCCTCTACTCATGATAATGTCCGGAAGTAATTTAACCAATTTTCACCGATCTGTACGTATGACTAATGTTTCAAAGTATAAATCGTATCCTGTATCTGATAACTACGTAAAGACGATCCAATTTCATAACCAGATTAAGGAGAAGGCTTTGAATTATATTTGTTTCCCATTTAAAATATTTAATCATTAGGTAAATGTGTAAAGAATGCTATGCAGAGCATTGAAGAGAATAGTCTTTATAAGCAGATCGGGTTTTTTAAGCGAATGAATTCTACTTTTTCAGACTCGCTGTTTTAAGTAATTGTTATACAGAAAAATCGATGAAAAAAAATGTATAAAAGCCGAGACTTCAAAAAACAAGAATAAAATGGGGATTTTTTTTGCGGAAAGTAAAAGTGCATGAACTTGTAAACTTGTAGATAGAATTATTTTTTCTTAACACCCTACCCTTCCGATTCGCCATAACAATTTATATACACAATAACCGGACATATGTGTACATGTACACAATCAAGATTTTACCAACAATACCCTATACAAAGACTGATGATGGAGTTAAAGGGTAAATCCAAAAACTGGTCCTGGTTCCATTGGCTTTTGACCGATCTCAAGGCAACCAACTGTAATCGTACATGCTATGCTACGCATACATATTCCTGAGCCCTGACCAGGAACATATTTCATACCATGCTCATGCGAATAACCTCTTAATTACAATGCCCAGAGACAAGTCAAAAACCCAAGACGTCTGCTAAAACCACTTCAGTTCTTCATCTTCTTCTCCGGATAAGATTCACAAAGCGTCAGTTCCCTTTTAGACATCAATTGTGCAAGGTAGACTTTTAAAACTTGCTGAACTAATAAAACTGTTGATACGGAACTAAGCATTTTCTAACTTGGACAACTTTAATTTTTATTTTCAGAATAGAAATGAAGCTCCTCACGTTCCTCCTCTTTGTTGCCCTGGTTGGGCAAATCAGTGCCCACGCATATCCAGGGTATGCTTACAGAGCCGGTGCTATCACCTTGTCGGAAGACTCTGCAGAAGTTGAAGAGACTCAATCGGATGAAAATGATGCCGAGGATGAAGAAGATGAACCTCAAGATGACGATGTGTCTGAAGAGAACGAGCAAGACCGACCACCAGCTTTTAATAAACTTTTCCCATCTCCAAAAACTGGAAGACCAGGATCGGGTGGTAATGGACCTTCCAATCAGGGTAAGTTTGATAACTTTCTCCCCCAATATTTTGTCAATTCAAGGAAATTCAATAAGTTTACCGAATAAATTTAAATAGCTTTCCAGACCATGATGCATGAAATTGATGAAAATGGATGGAAACGGCCCAAGGAGAACCCAAAAAGCAGTCAGCGTCAACGATCTGAGTTAGTTGCCAAACCAGTTTTTAGAGACGACGATGATGACAGTGAGGAGGAAGATGAGGAAGATGATGCTGAGGATGATGAACCTTTCGGTGATGTCGACTTTGATAAGGTGTTCCCTAATCCAGAAGGAAAACAAGTTGGACCAACAAGTATGAATTGTAGTTAATTGTAGTAGTTAATTGTAGTAGTTAATTGTAGTTAATTCTATCCGAATTTAAAATGTAAGATGTGATATACTCATATAACATTTATTACACCTACAGATATGCCCGATTCTGGCGAAGGCTTTGGACAAGGTGGTTCAGATTCATCTGGGCCTGTGATTTCAAGTGAAGGAATTCCATCATTTGGACGGTCAGGACTTAACTATGGACGACCCACTTATTTCACCAGGCAAAACACCGGCCGACAAAGTATTCAATTCGGTCAAAGACCAACATATGTCAGAGCGTCCGTGACTCCCGTCCGATCTCCTGTCTCTTACCGACAAAATCCATCTTATGGGTATGGTAATCGACGAGTCGTTCAAGTCCAGCCTGTCTCCTACCGTCAAACTCCATCCAACTATTATGGAAATCGACGAGTCGTACAACAATACAGACCATCCTATTCTACTGGTGGATACCGTCAACCTGGATATAATATGGGAGGATACCGTCAATCTGTTTACAATATGAGACAACATCGTCACTCCGGTTATAATATGGGAGGATACCGTCAAACCGGGCCCGTTTACGTAAATAACTACGGAAGACGCCAGCAATATGTCTCTTCCCCTGTCCGAAGACAGTATGTTCCTGCTTCTTATGCCCAACGACCTGCTAGATATTCCCAGTCTCCATACGTCGTAAGAATGAGGCGTAATCAGAGATGGAACTCACAGTAAAGCAGTATATCTTCTAATTTTAAACCTAACTTTCTTTTCCAATGTTTAGTAATAGCTTAAATAAGGACTTTTTAATATTTATTTCTACGTTTGAGACAATAAAAAGTCCGTGAGGGGTACTATCGGCAAATACTAAGAAACACATTCGCATTTCTCTGATTTTTTTTCTTGGGTAATAATCCTCAGAAATCACAAATTAAAAAGAGCATTGATCTTGATAAATTACGATTTCATACGGCATGCCATGTATGCAAACCTTCACACGATTAGTGTAGTCTGATCTATCATTTTAACAAGTTCGAGTACTCAGATCTGAAACATCAAGTTCAGTAAACTGGAACCAGCCGATCCTGTTTCTCTGGCTAGAATCGCATCTTCAATTCATACCTTGATTACTGATCCAAACCTTAGAAAGCAATAACCTTTCTGAAAAAAATCACTACCGGACAAGCAAGTAAAAAACAATAGACATTAAAATGCATTTGACTTATGATTTCACTACCTAACCTTCCGCTTTCGGTAAAATAAATATCTTGAAGAACATTTCTTAGAATAATTGAATCTACGTACCCCTTATTAATCAAAGTATAAAACATACCATCTCTTAAATTGAATTAAATGGTAAGCATGGGACAATACAGTTATTACAAAGTATTCAAAGGAATTAGAAAATAAAATTTTGATTTCCAAAATGGAACGAACTTTGGTGTTCCATTGTGTTACACTACTTCTTTTTAGTGTAGCGTTATCCACACCTCCGTATGCTCAAATTCCAGATAGTTTTGATATCAGTGCATATGAGGAGAAAAATCTTCAAAAGCCATCAGCACCGTATATAAAGCCATCCTTTCTTTATCCAGTGTATCTCCGAATTACAAAAGATTTCAATGCTACCTACGATACAAGAGACAATCTAAGGATAACCGTAGGAAGTAAGTTGACATATCATTATATTTAATTGTATTTTAGAATTCCGTAGCATCTAAAAAAATATTGTTTTGAAATGGAAAGTGGCAAGACGTTACAAAAGATCTAACTCTTTCACAAAGCGCAATGCATCGACAATCTTAGATGATGCAAGCGCAACTCCAAAATCTACAGTCAAGCCAGCACAAAAAGTACGCACTCTTAAAATTGCAAGACCCTTAAGTTTGGTATCCCAGCCTCTAATATTGATAAGAAACTTAACTGAAGAAGATGACGAATTGAAAGTACCCGTAACAAAGATTTCAAAACTAAAAAAAACTGGTGAGCTAAAAATACCTCTAACAATGATTCCAAATTCTACGGAGGAAAGTGAATTGGAAATATCCATTAAAATGATACCAAAATTAAGCGAAAACAATAGCATAAAAAGACCTCCATCAAAAGTTCCAGAATTAATGGATGACGGTGAAATGAAAATACCTCTAGCAATGATTCCAAACTTAATCGAAGACGGGGACTTAAAAATACCCCTAACAATGATATCAAAACTAACAAAAAAAAGTCACTTGAAACTACTATTAGAAATGATTTCAAAATTAAACCAAGATGAATTACAAATACCATTAACAATGATTCCAAACTTAACCGAAGATGGAGAATTAAAAATACCATTAGAAATGATTTCGAAATCAACCGACGATGATGAATTCAAAATTCCATTAACAATGATTCCAAACTTGACTAAAAAAGGTGAATTAATAATACCATTTGGAATGATTTCCAAACTGACTAAAAAAATCGGCTCTGAAATACCTTCAACAATCAGTACAACAATCAGTACAGAAACAGAAGAGGAAGAGTTGGAAGCAACGTTTACAATGGTCTCCAATTTAACCGAAAGTGAAAGTGAGGAAATGAAAATACCTCTGACAATGATTGCAAACTTAATCGAGGACGCTGAATTGAAAATACCCCTAACAATGATATCAAAGCTAACTAAAAAAAGTCAGTTGAAACTCCTGTTAGAAATGATTTCTAAACTAAACCAACAAGATGAAATACAAATATTTCCAAAACCAATTACAAACTTAACCGAATTAATAATGCCCATAAAAGCCGAACAGGATGAATTAAAACTACAGTTAACGACGAATGCAAATTTGAGCCCAGACGCTGGATCGAAAACACCTGCTCTAAACCTAAATGAAGAGTTGGAAATGAAAACGGTTAATAAACATAAGGTTAAGTTAGTGGGATCTACTCAGAACAGTAAATCTCCAGCTCCATTGAAGCCCAGTGTTCCAATGAATAAACCCGTAATAAAAACAAACCCATCGAAACCTGGTTTGTAAATTATGATTCTTCCAAAAATTAATTGAAGCCTTTCAAAAAAGTCATGTGTGACCATTCATTTTATAATCCTTTAATCGTAGTAACAAAACTCAAGTCTAAAATAAGCATAATCAGATTATGTTTCTTGCTCAATAATGTATCTTTGATTTACAGCCAAGAAGCCGGCTCCAGACCCACCACCTCCACCTCCTACTGGAGATGTGACAGAAGAAGAGGAAGATGAGGAAGAAGAAGAAGAGGAAGAGGAAGACGATGCGATACAAACTGACAGTGAAAATGAAAGTTTGTGAAAATTCATTCAAACTTTTCCAATGAGAAAAAAATAAGATTCTTCTAAAGATTCATTCAAGACGATTCTGACTGACCTTATCTAAGTTTTTAATTTACAATTTTAAATGACGAATATTAATCCATGTATTATTTAGATTCATCTGAAGAAGAAGACGACAAAGAGCCAAATCCACCACCACTGAAATCCACTAATTCTAAGAAGCCTCAAAAACAACTTGTGTCAAATCCTAAAAATTCAGGAACCGTGGCAGCCATCCCTACGAAAGGAGACACTGGGTCTACGGATTTGCAAAATGACAAATCAGGTACAGTTTAACTATTACAAAGTCTTGACTTTGATCCAAGTGTTCGACTTCTTCTTATAACTCTCTCGTTAAACTTCAATTTCAGTAAAAAAAGCAAAGAAAAAATCCAAGAAAAAGAAAGGAAAGAAGAAAGCCCAACTGCATTTCATGCCAGCACCATTGGGACCCAAGGCGGAAATCATAATCCGACTTGACAAAGGTTATCATAACGTGAGGGAAATATTTTCAGTTGTTAAAGGAGGTAAAAAAAATTTCATACGTTTTGTATTTCCGAATCGAGAATATCATTGGATCCAAATTAATAAACAAACACTTAAATTTAAAGTTTTTACCAACTTTGCCTATCGACCACATGTCAACATGGAAATTGCTCTGAAAGGGCAGAAACATCCCCACGAAGAAGAACATGAGGATAGATCAAGCTTAGACGATTTTTATATGCCAGAGAACCCACCTCCATGGAATCCTCATTCATGGAGACCCACTTACCCCAACCCGGTATCCATTTCCAAAAGACTTGGCAGTGCTGACTGCACGGATGATGAAAACTGTGAATCCGAATCTCTCCATCTACCTCTTTCAAAGAAAATACAGTATTCCATCAAAAAAATCCGTTTGCCTTATCCAATTTATATGGAATCTACTGATGATAATCCGAATGACTATAGCCCATTTGATCATCTTCCACCTCTAGCCCTTGGTTATTTTAATTCCAATTCCAATTTTGGCGAGAAGACGTGGGTGAGAATGTGGGATAAGAAAAAGAATGGGCTACCTAAAGTGGCAGATTCGTCTGAAGCTTCAAAGCGAGTTAATAAATATCAGCATCGTCAACCTTCTTCCGAATCATTGGATTACGATGAATATCTTTAGAGTATAAAAACAGCTTCAAATAAAACATTTTGTACGAATGGTATTTTCCAATATACTGCACAATAAATGCTATGTTAATTTATCGAGCAAAGACTGGACATTAAAATTAAAAAGTCTCAGCTTTCTAGTTTCTATACTCAAAGGATTCCACATCAAAGGAAACAAAAAGTCTAGAAACGGTTATAGAAGAAAAGAAAGCTGGTCCTAAAAAACGCAGAAGAAACTATTGCTACACGCAATCCTGTAAGTCTTGCATCCTCTCTGACTTTAGAAGGACGACCAGAGACAAGGGACAGGAGATCCAACTCTCCGGATATCAGAGAGAAGACAAGAAATAGCAGTGGATCCACTTCAATATGTCCGCACGACGAGTCAGGTCAAGGTCAAGAAGTCGCAGGTATGGCAGGAAAACGCGGAGATGTCAAGAAAGTACTAAGCGAAGAAAAGATTATGAAAAGGATCTACGAGACAGGAGTAGTAGAAACCCCTTCGCAGGGGAAGTAAGGAAGAGCACATATGGCCGTCATCGGAGGTCTAGAAGCACCGACAGAGATCGAAACAGACGAAAAAGAAATCAGATCCGGTAGTGAAAATGTCTAGCGATAGAAATAGATATTTTAATCGGGATGATGATCTGTTATTTTCATGTCTCATATGAAGTTTGCATGACGTTTGTTCAGATTCAACGAGAAGATGAGTCTTTTGTTCGTGTTCAACAAGGCATTTGGATATCTTGTGACCCTTAGCAAAAATACAGGCACGCACATAGTATGCGTGATATGCAACGTCAAACATCTAGAACAGCGAGCACGCTTTTTAGAATCAGCAATTCAATATCAGTACAGATGAGTATAAGAGGCAGTTTCTCTTGATAATGATAACTTTTAATGTCTCTCGTAAATGCCATCACAAAATTAAAATCACGAAAAACAAAACGTAGCCACTAATAATGCAACTTTCAAATTGGATATTTATTTTGAAATGGGGATTGATATTGATGATAGATTTAGAAACATTTATCAATCAAAACAAAGAATGGTTCATATTTCCTTTGGTTTTCATTTTTCAAGATTTTACTTTGCCCTTTTATTAAGTAAAAATTTAATCACGGCCTAACATTGAATAAATTGACAATTTACCGTACCACCGCCTCAGATTAGATATAAAATAGAGCTTACAGATAGTGAAAATTAAATTCTAGCTTAGAGTTTCATTTTATTCACTTGATAATTGTCGTAGTATTCATCATTATCAACTTCTGAAATCTTTTGCCATCCATTTTCTTTCATCTGAAAGTCAAACCAATTTAATTAGATGAAAAATTAAGTTAAGCTTAAATTAAGGTATTTAAAATCATTTCAGTTTAAATAATAATAATTCGTTAATAACGTACATGATACACTCGAATAATACCACCACTGGCGGCGTCCCGATGAGTGGCATGGAAAATAGACCGCCGTCCAAGCTCTTGTGCTTCCTCGTCAGTCATGTCCCACCTTAGAAAATTTTTAATTAAAACTTTTACACTTGACTGTCACATCATAATTTGAGACAAATCTACTTTAAAAAACATACTTGTATCCAGTATCTAACACTCCCAGAGCATAAGTAGAACCAGAGCCCACACTGAAGATGTTTCCAGGCGCCCTTCTACCATCATCATCCACATAATAGAGTCCAGGTCCCCGTTTGTCCCACCCAGCAATCATGATCCCCATGGAGAGTCCATATCCCTTGTACTGATAAGCAATGTTGGACAAAATTTTGCTTGCAGCAGCCACGGAAATCCTTTCCCGATTTTTCAGCTCATAGAGACGGCATTGCTTTGATAGGACGCGCTCCCAGTAAACGCAGTCAGCAGCCCCACCAGCCATCGTTCCCAATAGGAAGTCATTAATCTCAATGATCTTCTTCACCTCTTGAGAGCCAATGAACATCCCCCCGGTCGCTCGCGAGTCGACGGCGATGATAACCCCTCCCTTGAACTTAAACCCTAAAGTTGTCGTTCCGTGGTCCATTTGAATCTTCATATTACTATCATCTGTAGAGGCAGCCTGTCTATTAGAGCCAAGAGGGCCTGATGTAATGAACCCGAAAGGACCAGGCGCTTTAGCGGCATGCCGAGGGTCGAGGTAATCCTTTTTCATGTCATCGAGCTCTGGAATCTGTACGTAAAACATTAAAAAAATTGGCAATGTGAGGATTTAAAATTTGCAGTTTATTTTTTAATGTTGAATTTAAAAAAATTACTTTCTAAAACTCAAACTTACGTCCAGAGTCGGTGGCAACATGATGTTCATATTATTTTTGAAATTTCCAGTGAAAGCCTCAATGTCACATTCCTCAGGGGAGAAGGATGAGAATTTCGAGAACATTGGCCCTCCTTTCATCACCCCACACAAACTTTCCAAAGCCATTTTCGAAAAAAACTATTGGAATTTCCAACAAGTTTTTGAAGGATAAATTTAACGTTTAATTCCCTCTCCAAAGTGACTTTCTGCTTTGTCACCTTTACAATCGGTAAAACTTGGGTTTGAAATTGGCGGAATTTTTACTTCAAATGAACTAACACTTTTTTACCTAGAAGAATTTTATAATGGGACGTACTCTAACCTCAAAGCGAATAAACCTAAGACTTGAGTGACACTCAATTTGCCAATGATTTTCTATGACTTTATTTTCAATTTTCATGAGTAATTTTCATGCATAAAATCAATTTTTGATTCGAAATCCATTTTAATGTTTTATTCAGTTTAAAAGAAAAATCTGATTTTAAGTTTAAACTGAAAAGTTCCCAAAAAATTTCGCATTGAATTTTTACGAATTTTCAAAATTAGTTTTTTACGAAACATCAAAATTTTGAATAGTTATTTTTTTCCATTTAAATCCTCATATGTATTGATACTTATTTTACTTGAGCATTTATTTTGAGGATTCAGAAGATTTAATCGAAACTATTACCAAATGACATATGACATGTTTTGATGATCTTTTGCAAGAAGACTAAACAGTAGAATAATTACGAGTATAGAAAATACTAATTTCAAACCGGGCTATACTTATTGGGAATTCCGATCATTGTAAACTAACTATTATGACACCTTTAATAAATCCATTGTGTTGAAGTTAAACACTGCCAAATTAATTGCACTCTCCACGCCTCTCCTACTCGTAAATCTTTATTTTTTTATAGTATGCATCCATAATATGCATCCATACCTAAAATAAAATTATAGTTTATTGTTCCTAACATCCAACTACAAAATTGCAACTCAGACAAAACAAAAAAATACCATTACAGAATCCAATGACACTCATCAACAAGAGGAGCCCAAAAGCCTTGGTATTATTGCAATATCCCTGCATTCTTCAACCGCAGTAAACCACAGCTCCTATATAATATTTTACTCCTTAATTAATTTATGATTTCCATACATACAAGCCTAAACCCTTTTGCAGAATTATTTGCAACCCCCACCAACACAACAAGGATTCCATTGCCTCATCTAATCAGTGTGTACAATGTACAACCCACTAAACTTACAACTATCCACCATACCGTGCACAAGCAGAAGCTCGTCAAGAAATATAAATGAAAAGGACCAAGACTCCAAGACAAAGCCCTTACTTCCAATTCTATGCAAACTTTGCAAAAAACAGCCTTGAGAAGCCTTCATACTTAATATTCTTCAAACACCAAATCTCATCATGTCCTACTATATCAAATATCAATCCTTTTCCTCTTTGCTAATAGTTCAAGAATTGAAAGGAGTTCTGAATTGTCTTTCAGAGTTTGGTCAATAGTCGATACTCGATTCTCAACTTTGAGGAAGGAACTCGGTACCGTTTTGAGGCAAAGGCACGTCTTCATATACCTACAGTGGCACCGTACCACTTGAAGATATCTCCGAGAGCTAGATTTTATGGATGTTCTGCTATCCTATGTAGAATGTTATAAGGTCTGAGGTAGCTTGGGGTATATACGTAAACGCCTTTGGAAATATGAAGATAAGGCAATTATGGTAATTATTTAGACTCTACTGGTTCTGATGATGGTGAATGGCGATGGTGTTAGTGGTGGTGGTGGTGTTGTTCAGATTTTCTGCTGGGGACGGGGGACCATCAGACCATCATCTCACAGCATCTAAAAATCATACCACTTTTCTATCTATAGGCTAAAAAAAATTCATGATCATCTCCAACTATATTGCTACGCACACATTTATTTAGTGGTATTTTTTTAATCCTTTGCCTATGAAACGGAATACAGTCCTACCTCTGTAGCACACAGTAGTATATAGTAACTTTGATGATAACTGATTTCTCAGCCCTACTTTTCACGAAAGTCATCATCATGGACGAAGAGAGGAGATGATTGCTTCTAGTTCTCTGCAGAATGAATTAATGTTAGCTCTAGATCGCGAATGTTTGTTGCATGTTGTACTCGTTCTGCAATGCATTCGTTTGAAATTGAAATGACTGTTGATTTTAATGACGATATCTATTTACATACATATGTACGGAATGCATATGTTATTGTTATCCCTCTCATTCAGCAGCTCTTTACAAGTGTGCGTTAGTACATAAAGTAAGATAATATGGAAAAGGATGGCCTGTTTTCAGATACTTTTTTTTATAAAATACTTTTAAGTACCTATCGGTATCCTGTGTTTGTATTATTTAGAATGATCTATGTAAATCTAGTACACGTACTCTCTATCAGGCTTGCAGCTCTTTTTTATTCTTCCGTTTCAAAAAAGTCGACTCAAAGGATTTAAAAGAGAAATCCCGACTCTTCAGAATCTAAAGCTAGAGGAAGAAGAACACCAACACCCAAGAAGAAGGGATTCTTCCTCTAGTACATAAGAATAATAATAAAAAGCTAGACTCGAAACTTCTACTGAAACCCATCTACCAAGGAAACCACCTAGGGTTCGGCAATCTGATCTGCACTCACTAGAACACTTTAAAGGACCTACTCAGGATATTCAGGATACTCATCTGAATTTTTAAAATGTTTTTTTTGCTTCCTTGCATCTCCAAGTTACTAAATGCATCAAGTACCCTAGCAAACTAACTGGTGCTGAGCGTACTGTGTGTTTATTCTGTATGCGTAGATATATAATAAGTTATTTTGTCTAACTCTTCTCGGCTGCTCGTCTGATTCTCAGTGATTTTTTACAGACATGTTCAGATATATGAGTTAGTGTAAAGAGGTGGTAGGGGAATAGCCAGTGGTGGAGATAATATTATTATTAAATTCTATTAGTTTATGAGATGGAAGGGTTTAGTGATTACCTCGTAGTAGAGGAGTGAGGCTGTGTAACAATAATAATACGTGCAAACGGATTACGTATTAGTTGAAGGTAGTAGTACATAGAATGTAGCCTTAAGGGGAATATAGAGATTAGATGTAACTTGTATGTATGTAAAGTTTGAGTGCTAAAGTCTTGGTGATTAGAAAAAGATCGAAGATTGAAGATGCAGAATTTTTTGTTGTCCTTGGTTGGTTTGGTGAGATTTTTTTAATCATCTTCATCAATTCCTGGTATTCACGATGAGCTAGAAATAGGATTTTTTAAATACTTTAAATAGCCCGTGTCTTGTTATGCTGAAGTCTCAAAGTGTAGATTACACTAGATTAAGCAGAGGCATATCTGTAATCTGTATACATGAATGTAAATGGGTAAAATGTCTGAATTGAGTACACATCGTTTTGGATGAAATCTTCCGAAATTCCACTGTGAATAGGCTTGATAGGTTTTTAGTTTTTCATAAAGGCAGGAGAGGAATCAAGTGGTGCAATTAGTGCATGCGGTTTGGTTTCAAGAATTCGAGGTTACTCCACATTTATCTATTACTGCCCTGTAGGAATTTAGAGGAATTCAATGTTGGAATTTAAATGGGATTTATATGGTTTGTGCACTAAAGATCATTAGGTTTCTAACTACAAATCAAGTGATGCAGTGTATTGTAAATTGGAGAAGCTAATAGGAGTCATGATACTCAGGATATCAAATACTTATCTTTAGGGTGGTACACACAATAGAATCCTAGGTAATTTGCAACTGCATCCTCCTTCTACTCATATGTGATTATAAATTGTTTTTCTTTTCAAATTAAATTCAGTAAGTTTTATTCTCAAGACGGAAATCCACTCTGAATAGAAGCGGCTAGAGAGAAAGCCTTAACGATTTTTATTCGGGTTTGATTAATCATTAGTGGGACTCTGAGAATATTACATTCTGCCATTTGTGGGGGACACACGTACTTGTAAAACTTATATTATTATAAAGTGGTTACACTTTACACTCTTACAACAACTCTTACTACCTCTGTCACGACGCGAGTAGATCGTGTGGTTTATTTTGCTCAAATTACTCTCAGATATCCATTTTTTCATGAGGTGAGATGTTATTTTTTGTAAAAACGGAAAATAAAAAAGGGTTAATATACTTTCCTAGTTATGTGTGAACTTTTAACATTCCTGTTTCCAATTTCTCACCAGACATATTCCTTCCGTGGATTTCTTGTTGAAAAATAACACACTAAATCTACATTTTAATTTAGTATGCAAGTCCCATGTCTTATAAATCCTGAGGTGATTGACGAATCCTTTTCTGTGGAATTGCTAGGGGAGCCTTGTAGAAGGATATGAGTTTGAGGTGAGAGAGACACACCTGAGGGAACGGAAGGTGTTTAGTTTCGTTGTTGGTTGGAGGTGGTGGTGGTTTCGTTTCCATGTCCTTTTTCTCTAGTCCATGGATTGATACAAGTAGAACTTTTGTAAGCAGGGCTTTTAGTTTATTAAATTCTCTATAGGTTCTGTATTTCTGTTTAGGCATTTAGTTCTAGGTTATGGATTATACATCCATCCATTCAATCCTAACCAGATTCCTTTTAGTATAGTACCTCACCTGTCAAACTCAATTCAGTCAATAGTCGAGGACATATTATACGTCATTTAAAATACAGTATGGGCTATATGAGTTAGCTTGTTGTGACACTAGGGAACAAGGGTAAGAGGAGAGTATAATATAATTATGTCACTGCCCCCTTGGTCAAGTCACCTGTATTTTCAATTTAAAACATAAGGAATTTATGCATATTCTAGGTGCTTAGGTCACTGGAAAAATAATCTTTATAAATTATAAACAATAGGGCTAGAGTTTTAAATTGTGATATCCTCTATTGTTGAGGCATGTTTTAAAATACAATTTTTAGAGAGGAATAGCTTTTCTGAGAAAGGGCTGATTGTCTAAGTTGATATGCAAAGTTTGTAGTTGATAGTATTTATGTTTTTTTAACTCAAGTTTTTAAACAAGTTAATCCAGAAGCGAAGTCTACTGTCAACTGTCATCAGTTTGAGGTATGGACGAGTGAGTTTTAATTTTACGAGTTGATATTTGGAGTTTATATATCTAGTTGAATCTAATTAACATTATCGTTTTTTTGTTCTCAACTAATTTCAGCAATTATATAAACTTCGTAATTTAAGTTTAAATGTACACGAAATTAGTCCTAGGAAGGTTGGACAATTATAAAATTAAAGTTTCGAAAGACTGAGAGCAAATGGAGGACACATTCTATTAAAGTTTTCCAATGCACATTTTTTAGTGTCATGTAATGATCACCTGTTAGGTGATGTTAGTCAACTAGTGTAGTTAGAAGGTAATTGCCTCTTTTAATTTTTAGGAAGGTTGAAAGTTGTAAAGCGAATTTGGCTTTGGGAAAAGTGTATTAACTTTAATTACGATTGGCAGGAGCAGTTAGAAAGAGTGGATACATGTTCTGGGACATGCATTAAATTTGTTGACTGTGCTGAGTTGTTGTTGAGTGTAGCATTGAATTAAATAAAGCCAGAGTACAGTTATAAAAGTTAATAATGCTCTTGCTGATGCCACTGCTTTCAAAGGATAAGGTCTTTTTGATATCCTTTCTAATTTTTTTTGGATCCTTCAATGTTGAGGCTGCTGCTCAAAGCACACTCACCATTTTATGATATATTTTTGATATCTCTAAACCAATCTCGTTAAAAAGTATTACCACAAAATAATGTTTTTAAACAATTAAATAACAAGAACTTTATGATGGTAGCAAAGATATCAACATGTTTGAACTTTTAAACTTTAAAGGAATTGTTAAAAAAGTGTACTCCACTTTCCAAAAATTTGGTTAACTTTTCTACGTAGTTTTAAATGCAGTTTGCGGTTATTGGATTCAGTTTTTATCATTTTTAGATCGGAAACCTTGTTTTCCAATTCTAATTATGTTAAGTGTGTGTACACTTTCAAGTGTAGTTTGCAAATTTATAATTGTTTCTTTGATTTACATAATTACAGAGAACAGCTTTAGTGGAGCCAAGTGCAGTTAGTTACACAACTCAGTTATCTGATGTTTAATGGACTCGGCTTTTTTTAAAGTCAACTTCTGACTTGATAAAAGTCTGTGATAATCGCCTTCGAATTTCGAAATTTCGAAACCCCCTTAACACAATCCGTCCTCAAATACAAAATCGCACAGTCATCACATCAAAGCCTTTTTAAACCGTGCAATCCTACAAATCTAAGCAACAAGTAAAAATTACAATAATAGCAAAAGTTCCAAGTGTGAAGTGTCCTGAAAGTGTTTAGTGAAAGTTTTTTCTACTCTTGAAGCTTGGCGTGAAATGGATCCTTAAATATATTTGCCACCCTCAACAGTCAACAATCAACAATGCTCTACAATACTAAAATAGCAATTAAATCACACACTTAAATCTCCAAACCCTTAAAATCTCTACTTATAAATCCGGCTATGTATTCAACCCTTAATAATAACAACTCATCCACCACCACCACCTCAACAGTCCTCCCATCTCCTTCATCCGACACTTCTCATCCAAACAAATCCCTTCGAGAAGACAACAACGTACAAAATCTGAACAAAAATATCCCAAGCCGGAACAAGACAGATGCCAATCCCTCTTATGGAAATGATCCATGGATGAATGGCTCATTGTCTCCAGAAATCCCGAAAGATTCATTAGCCTCAGCCACCACCACCATATCTGCAAGTTCTTCTCCCGACCCAGACATCCTCAATCAAACACCCTTAGCCTTCAACGGAAACACATATGTCCGACCCAATAAGAAGGAACGGAAGGGATTGTATTATTTCTCAACCTCAGGCTCAGACTCTTCAGCTACACCGGAAGTCCAAGGGCTCACTTCCGGAGGAACCCACCCGGGTGACAAAAAAACCGGTCCTCCCAACAAGGATATAATGGATCGTGATCTTACCATCTCCAGCTGTGAGACTACAAATAATGCAAACAAGACTGCCAGTAGCAGTATCCCTTCCCTCAAGTTCTCATCTCCCAGAACATCCACATCTGTCTCTACAGACGAAGACACCTTAGACTTAGAAGACTCTTCTTCAAAGGAGACTGAAGACGATCAAAAGCTCATCTCCTTTCATAGTATGACAAATCCAGATAGTGTGAAGACGAGGAACGGTGGTGGTGGAAATATTAATAATAAAAACACCCGGGCATCCAATCTGTCATCTTCTAAAGGATCGCCTGAAGTAGAGGGGGATTTTCTGGGGATTACTAGTACGAGAGGGACAGCCGCAGCCGCAGGTATCAAAGAGGATGGTGGTTTAAATAATAAGTTTACTAACCATGTTAATGGTCATCATCATCATCATCATAGTCAACCTCAACATGATCAGAGTCATTCCTTGAGCAATACGAGTGCAGAAGAGAACTTTGAGTGCTTTGGTGAAGGTAGTGAGAGTTTTAGCATCTTGGACTCGTCGAATACGACCGAGAGTAGTTCACTTCAAAATTTTAGGTGAGGGCTCTAGTCTCAATCTCAAGTGTCTGAGAAAACTTTTAATTGCTTAATTTCCTAAAGTTTTTAATGGTTTAATTGTATTATAATTCATGGATTAGCATTTTCTCATTTTCCTATTTAAATATTTAAATATTTTCAAGCCCCGACGGAGTGGGTTGGATTTTAATTGTGACTAATTTCTTGGTATTTATCTGCAGGGATTTAAATGAGTCAGATATCTTGAGTTCGCCCGGAGGAGACGGGAATCCACCAGCTTCTTTGTCTCGACAGGGTTGGCAGAGAACTAGTCTACGGAGAACTCCTAATCCTAACAAGTACGAATTTCAGTTTAAGCAAAATTTTGACGTTTAAATTTTGGGAAAGTTAATTTTCATACATACCATTGTTTTATTTTGCAGTAGTTTAAACGGAGACGGAATGAATCACAGACGGTGGGGATCTTTTAGAACAAGGTTAGTTTTCTATTCCATTTATTTATAACTACAGCACACTTATCATCTATGATGAGATGCAGATCGCATTGGATTGTGCATAAGAGCTCATGGTGACATGAATATAATAATCAATTATCTTTTTGATCAGATTTCTAAATCACACTCGAATCCTCATGAGTAGAAAAGGCTTCCATTTGAAGACTAAGAACATGATATTAATTTTTGAGTCAGAAATAACGTCATGTCTTTTCTTATAACATAACTTCCTCATCATGGACTCGAAGTACTTGAAACACTTGGAACATATAAACTCTATAAACGAAATGGGAATTTAAATGAGGGATTTAACATTTAGCCTACCGCAAACATTTGTTTGCGTTGGTCGTTCGGAACAATCCTTAGTCATTCATATACCATTGTGTACTATAATAATATCATATTTTACACACGTACAAAGCTTAGCGAATCATTTCCATCAGGAATGAAAATTCTCGAAAATTTAGAGCAAAATATTTTATCTATGCGTCAGTTAGTATTACGCTTTACCACAAATGACACAATCCATTTGATATGTTCTCAAATTCTCAACCATTCCGACGGAAATTACTATTACGATTGTGTGATAATCTGGCCCGCTACACAAACAATTTTTTCTAGACCATGTTTAAATTCAATAAACCCAAACCTATAAAAAATTATAGAGTTTAGTGACAATTCTCGACACTTTATAACTACAATCGATATTAGGATTCCGGTGTGACTCGTTTTATTTTACATAAAAATATGCCCTTAAATTATTTAAACAAAATTGGAATTTATCAAAACCGTTCCAGCTCCAAGCGAGGCGCCCCTGTCGTCCCGTCCTCAAAGGCCTTAGCGAATGAACTCTATCGGAGTTCCAGCTACCATTCCTCTGGTCGAAGTTCGGCCGGGGATGGGGAAGAAATGTATTCGGATAGTTCCCTGGAGGGCGAAGTTATAGATCTCACGAAGAAGGTGATTAAGTCAAATCAAATTTTAGATTCAATATTTCAACCATCTAACCCCTTGAAATCTGACTAGGTCCATCATCTGGAAGAAAAGTTCACAGTCTTAGCAGAAAACCAAAACGACGTGGACGACCGCTACACTCGGGCTAAGCAGGAGAATGCTGAGCTCTCCACGAAACTCTTCATGTTCGAGGAGCAGCTTCGGGAAGTTGAGCTCCGCGCGGATGAGAAGCTCAAGGACGAGCAGCGTCGACACAAGGAAGCCCTCAGTCGCTTCGAGCGTGAAAAGCAGCTCCAGATAGAAAATTACGAGATCAAGTCCCAGATGCTAGAAAAAGACTTGTCTTCCTCGAGGGTGGAGGTGAAGAGGTTAGAGGGGACGCTGGAGCGGGAGAGAAATGAGAAAAATCGGTTGGCAGACAAGTATGGAAATACCGAAAGAGAGATCTCATCTCTGAGGGATCAGAATAGGGAACTTTTGAATCAAAATCGAATAGATAGGGAAACTATGGCTATGGAATCCGCCGGGTCTCAACAGGTAGCTTATACATAACGAATGGTATTCCTGTCTATTACAGTCAGTGAACAGAAACTTTGTCAATTTTTAATTTAACAATAGGCGTTAGTAGAGCTCAAAAAACAATTGGAGGGTCTGAGCCACTTCCACCTGAATAGTTCCTCAAATTCCTTTAGAAGGAATGACAGCACGGAATCGGAATCTTCAGAACTGAAATCAAGGCTTAGGGAAGCTGATGAAGAAATACGGAGATTAAAGCAGCAGAATAAGCGTAAGCTTTCCAATTTCCAGTTCATTAGCTACCTACTTGATCTTATACATTACATTGCAAGGGGGACTTAAACTTTAAAGCTTATAAACATTTTTAAATTTTTTTATTATAAAGAACTTCAAGAAACGAACGAAGAACTGAGTGCTCAAATTCTAAACCAAGGTTTGGAGAACGGGCGAAATCTTCTCAAAGAGCTCAATACCTCAGGGGGCCCTGGGGGCAATAGTTTAGCAGCTGAATTCGAAGCCATGTCAATGGAAGAGGTAATGCTACGGTGTTTTAATTATTCTAATTCAACATCAGTTTTCGCCTTTTTGTGTTCTATATCTTCTCACAATTCATCAATAATGTTTTCTTGAATGTGAATTTGCGATCCATGAGAGCAAAACCCTTATCGGTCCCTTTTTCTTTCTTAACTTTCATAATAAAACAAATGACAGTCTTTTAATATTTAGACTAACAAATGAAACTACTTACTTTACTTCTGAACTATAAACTATCACTTCACGAAATTTTTCAAAATCTGTAAAGGTTTAAAAAAAATTCAATTCCAAGTTTTCACTTAAGAGTGGACTTTCCCCTATATATCTATTTCAGACTGATGAGTATGGATTCGCCTCACAAAATCGATCTGAGAGGGACGCAATGTCAAAGGTTGTTACACAAAATTTTAGACTTTTTTTGCTACTTTTGCAGAGCAAAGCTGTGTGGAGTTTTCAAATTTTAAATAAATCCCCAATTATTGGTACAAAAGAATGGGAAGCATTTGCCAAAAAACGCTGCATGTTGATCTCCCGAAAATTGATTGTAAACTCATCGTCCTAAAATATTTAATTATTTATAATCCGAATATGTTTTTAAATTTCCAGATGAAATCAGCCCTCAAGGACCAGAAGGAGTCTAACTTAGCCTTGAGATCTTACATTGACGGAATCCTCCTAAATATTGTAGAGCATTATCCTCAACTTTTAGAAGTTAAAAATAAGAACACCTCCAGCTGTAATAATGGAATGATGTCCTCACAAGGCCAGAAATGAAGGTCGTGGATGAGTAGGTTTTTCTGAATTCAAATACAGGAATCCTACTCCCCCACGAGATTTGGGTACAATCGCACAATTGCCTTTTAAATATTAAATTCTAATTAGACTGCCTTAATCCGTCCATCATCTTTACACGCGAGTAAAATATTTTATAACTGGGAATAAGACACGAGAAGCGCATCATTGATATAGTCACATTCGACAAGTATTTCGGGATGATTCTGTCGATAAGAAGTTCCAAGCATGTATTATGGATTAGATAGATTAAAATAGAAATGGTTGTACCCCATTCCGTCCACTGCAGACTGTGTCAGATATGTCTAGGACAGTATCATGAATCACAATTAAGTAGGAACAAGTATTTATTTAATTCACTTCCTGCCTTAGATGTAAAGAATTTATGAGTCCCGGAATCCCAAGATGAGTTACTTACAATAATCACAAGAAAAGGTCTGAGATAGCGAACCCAAAAATATTGAATTGTATTCGAAATCGATTGCACGAAAGAGTTATATACTGACTGTACTCTAATTTGTAATATACTTTGTAAAACTTAGGATAAGGTAGAGTTTAAGGTTTGAAGGTAGCATTATTATAAATACTGCTCTAGCATTAAATATAACAAGTAAATGTGGATAAATTCGTATGCTAGAAACAGGTGATAAAGGAATAAATGTCGAATGTAACCCTGGAGCAAATTTTATGCCCCTGTGGACAAATGAAAATCTAGAAATAATTGTCATTTAAGTATTTTTTCCTTTCAAGTCAAGGGCCCATCCATCGTTTGTAACACATGAAACTGCCATACAACTACAACTATCAACACAGAAATAATATATACATGGGTACATCAACAAGCGCATTAATAATTCATTTTAATTTATCTGACTAAACAATCTACAAAACAAAATCGCAAAAAAAACACCAAACCCGACCATAGATCAAGACTATGGTTTGCAAAATATCGAAATTCTCGACAAGTCAAAGACTAGCTAAGCTTTTAATTATAGTGTTGTATTAAGGAAGACTCCGAAAGGTCAGAGGTCAGGGACTATTCATCGTCAGCCTCGTTTCGCCTCAAAGAGTCGATAGAATCTGATCGAGGTGCTTGATTTCCTTCATCGAAACTGGACTGTATGTGGTTACTGGTGATCATGTCTTCATGTGGATTTGCGATGGGATCGGGGCTGCCTTCGATCGGCTCGTATTCCCTGTGACTCCTTTGGAGCAATATTTTTTGTAAACTTTTCAGAGAACAGTGAAGCGATATAAAGTTATTCAAAAGCCTT
Source organism: Agrenia bidenticulata (assembly GCA_034694785.1). Taxonomy (NCBI): domain Eukaryota; kingdom Metazoa; phylum Arthropoda; class Collembola; order Entomobryomorpha; family Isotomidae; genus Agrenia; species Agrenia bidenticulata. The sequence continues at coordinate 10,099 of JAQFYM010000024.1, read as the reverse complement.
TGTACCTGTATAGAACGTAGTGTTGGACGATGAAGAAGATGTCAAAAATTATTGAGAACAATCCCAATCCGAATTTTGTCAAATCTCCAAAGATGGAAAACCAGTCATCTGAATTTGAAATAAGATTAGATTAAATACTTTGACAAATTTATTCATTAAAACAAAAGATAATTCTTCGAGTTCTAGTTACCGTGATTGTATGAAATGACAACCATCTGCCCTATGCTAAATATTCCTCCGGTGAAGTCGAGAAGGACGTTACCAATACTCCAGCCTGAAGTGCTCTTTCGAGTATAATTTAGATACGCCTGTAAAAAAAGTCACTTATATTGCGTGTTTTGTCACATACAATATTATTACGATCTTTCATATTCACGAAAAGTATTCAATGTAGCAAAAAAAGAAAAACAAACTTTTGCCTACCTGAGGGACATACTTAACCAATGTGATGAAGAGCTTCACGTACGAACAAGCGTATAGAAACGTTAGCCAACTGATTGCGTTGCTTATCGCCACAATAAGCATGATGAAGATGAAGGCCGATATCCCCAACAATAAGCTCCTCCCTACATTCGACACAGTTTGAGATCCCCTCTGCACACAAATAGTAATCACATCAGGGAAATTAATTTATACCTAATTAATTTATTCTCAAAATAATAAAGGAGCTATTATAGCTTTATAGTTAACTCACATCATAAATCAGACATTGGACGCCGGTCAAGCAAGTTGCAAAAACGGCATGGACTGCAAACACCACATCGTTCGGCTGCACCGGGATTATGCCTGCAGGATCTTCTGCGTAGTACTCTCTCTGAAAAAGAGAATATAATAAAACCTTATAAATCTTGAATAGATCAATTTTTGGGGGAAAAAAGTATTAAGATCACCTGAATAGATTTGACCCAATATAATCCAATATTGTAAACCGCGTAGACTGTGAATCCTGCGATGTTTAGGAAGACAAACTCGAAGCTCAGACCTCGAACGCTTTACAATGCAGGAAAATCAAAGAATTACATACAAGAATACATGACATATTTTTTCATCGAATCAAATCATATAGCCAGGCCAGTAAGCGGTTTACCTTTTCCTTTGAAAATTTTGGTAAATTTGAGGATAAAAGGAAATTGACCAAGCTGCAAAGTAAATCCAACCGAGGACATCTGATACTATGTTTAGTATCGCTAGTTTGTAAATAGAAACTCGAATATAAATCTCATCAGTTCTGTGTTAGAAATGCAAAAAAAAATGTAAAAAACTTCAGAATTCTGGTTACACGAATTTAAATAATCTCGTAATGAACCTTACGTGTAATTCTTTACTGGGGGAACAACTACGGACGTTATTGTAAGACTCCCAGCCTTATTCGCAACGACGCTTATAGTGACATTAATCAACGTGTCATTGACAGGTATACCAGGGTCGACTAAGGTGATATTGTTTAAGGGTTGTATATACACCTGGTCATCGGGGACGGAGTATTTAAATACTAATACGGTTGCAGTTGTGACATTATGGAAAACATCTTGGAAGCTCGACCTAATCATTCATATCACAAACATAAACACAACAATTAGTCATTAGTCTTGCATTGTTTATTATTCATGCACTTCCAAAATGGTGATCACAAGAGTTTAGTTTGGTATATTTCATCATACGTGCTTATCAAAGAAACGCTTGCAGCTTCTCCTACTTTAAGAAATAAGTCGTGATTCGATAACTGAAGTGGGGAAGAGTCCTTTGTCTTTTGACCCAATGCCCCTTCACAATAAACATAAACAGTTAGTAAATTCTCACCACAATCTCCCAATTTCACAGTCAGTTTTATTTCTTGAAAATCTTACCCGATATTAAATAAGATACGATAATCACAGAAATCCAACCTCCTGTCATTGTTGATTTGTGAAATATTTGTGTGCTAATTTCCCTTTTACCTGCCTTGTTCATTTTTAATTTTTCTTAGGAGACTGGATTGAAACTTTTTTAAATTAAAGTTATGACGAATTACTTAAACATTTTGTCTTTGCTATGCATCAGCTAGCCCATCTATTGATCATACATTGTGCATTGAAGTTCGGATTAATCAATTGTATTTTAAAGTCACAGTCACAAGTTAGCTACAGTTGAACAAATTCCAATTTTTTCAAATCCAAAGATCCAACCCCCTGAAGGAAAGAAACAGTCAAAACATTACTACACAGTTACTGTCCTATCGTTAAAACGAATCAAAAATAATATTCATCACTTCAATTAAGTGTCAAAATATGTAAATGAAATAAATAAATAAGTAAATTCATTTTCATTCATTAAAGGAAAACTTACAACTGAATTCGAACGAAGAAATTTCTCAAGATTTTGACTATATTTAATATTTCCAATATAGTACAAACTTGTACTATTTGCAGACACGGAGACTTTTGTTTGCCTGAAATAAATTATTTGTCTTTTAATCTTTTACTATCCACTGAATATCTCACTTAACGTCAACTGAACCTAATTGTGAATGATGGTGAACTTAAATATTTTTTAGAGTAGTCATACGCACATGACCACTCGATTTAGAGATAACTGAATTCTCACGATATAATAATCAACAAATTCTCTTAATAAGATTCGTTCATCATCTCTGAGTAATGAATGGCAATTTGTGTGATGGCACTCAAATCTATCCAACCAAATTTGGTTACTTACTGCAAATATAAAATGATAACGCCCCAGTTCCTGAATGAACTATGCAGGTTAAAATGAAGATATCTCATGGAAACTAGATTGTAAACAGTGGAGTTTTTTACGCATCCAGATGGGTAAAAAATAAGCCTTTTTAACATTATGTGTAGTCATTATGCTCTCGAGTTGGCGGAGATTTGCCCGAATCTGAGGAGATCATTGGGGTGTTTACAGATATACGTACAATCATATAAATAAATATGTATACAAGAATCTAGGAAATTGTTGATGAGAGTTTATTGTTATTGTAAATTGTAACAGAAGCAATTCTTTACAAGGAAGTTCGAGGTAAGGATTTGCGATAAGTTACAGCATGATTTTATTTCAATACTTTTACCCAACAACATAAATAAAGAAACGGTAAAACACAGGGATTTTTTCCATTTTATACAAACTATTCCAGATGAAATTTTATTTCCTTTAAAAAAATACCCTTTACATATTGAAAGAAGCTAATTTATTTGAACTGCTACTCGCCGCAGAACTCACAGCAGCATTTGCAGTGGAAGAAGAACCGCTGGCCCCTTCATCTTCTGCACCAGTTGAAGAAGTAAGAACAACCTTGGAAATGAATTCGGGATTTGTTGCCAATTTGTCATTCATTTCCGATAGACGTTTGTTCAATTCGATACATCTGCTTATCTATGAAAACAATCGTTCAGACTTATGTTATTACTAACTACCACGTTAAAGATGTTATCTCTACCTAAACAATCAACTAACCTGTTGTTCAACTTTGTTGAGAACCTTGTAGTTATCATACTTTTCTTTATTATCCAAAAATACTACCATACCGTCACGCTGGTCGATACGGGCATAAATCTCACCTTCTTGTATCTATTTATGTATGGAATAAAAAATATTTAGTTTAAAAAGATATCACACCTAGCTAATATCAATAATGTCTGTTTATTGTGTTGGGTTACCATTGCTAGTATGTACTTTTCAGCCTCATTAGCAGAACTTAGTTGGACTCTCGAAGCGACATCGGCAAGGCTCAAGGTAAGAAATGTCTTGGTTAATCGTTGGATATTTAGCTTCGTTTGGGATGCCCGTACTTGCTTGACCAATCCGTAGTTGTCATCTCTGCGATCAAAGTATTTGTTAAATAAATAGTTACAAGAATAAAATAATTTATTCTTAAGTCGTTAGTTTAATCAGTTTCTATGTAATATTCATGATATTTTACCTCCTAAAAGCCTCCTGGTTCCTGTTGATAGTGTTCCCAAGCTCAACAGGATTATGCGTTACAAATGCCGTGGCTAAATCTGCGTACGCTTGTGAGGACGGTTTGAGCACTCTAATAAATTGATATTAAATCGTAGCAACTAGTCATTTAAAAAAATAAATAAGCCACTTAAGCAGTGAGATACAACACGTACCTATTAACCACTTGAACAGCAGACTTATGAGGCTGCGGAACTTCTCCAAGATGAATCAGACAAATTAGAACAAACTTCTTGTACCCTTCCAGCATAATATGACTCAAAGTGGTGGCAGGAACACGGGAACAGGCTTCAAAGAAATAGATCGCTTCCTGATATCGTTTCAACGCTGCATATACCATCCCTCCATAATACAAGTACAGTAAAAGATTCTTGCAATCCGAACCTTTAATCTGGTAAAATGTCATATATATGCAATCAAAATATTTTGACAAACTGGACTTTAATATACCAATAAAAATTACAAGACTCACATCACTAGTAAAATCATCGATGTCATCAATAAGAAAGGGAATCGCTGGCTTCATGTTGTGTGCAGACAAACAAAGTTGAAGTAAAGTGGCATGCACTCCAGTCAATTGTCTTTGATTCGATTGCAGCTTCTTGATTATCGAACACATCAAGTTTATTCCAAGAATCGGCTGCTTCCGCTTCAACATCTGATCACTTATCGATTCACATATTCCAGTAACTAATAACAAGCATACAATAGTTTAATAAAGTGAGCAACCCTAAAGTACTTAAATACATACGTAGCCCAAGCTCTTACCTAATGCAGCCCCAGTCCTCATATGCTGTACATCCACACTCTCCATAAACGTAGCGAATTGAACAAGAAACGGTTCAAAGTTAGTTGTGAAATCATTAGACTTAGACTTGGCATACAGAGCCCCCATCAATCCAATCGCTAATTGGTCATCCGCCTGTAGTTGAGCGCACAATGTATCCAAATTCGCCCATGTCTGACGGGACATATTTTCACACACTTTCGGCAAATTTTCCAGGTACTCTTTTTGGCTGGAAGGAGTGCCTAACAAAATATTACCATCCAAGATTTGAAAGATGGAATCGGTTTAGTTTTAATAGCACAAAATAATACGCAAGAACGAATTAACTCAAGATTTGAAAATGATCTGAAAATTATTATTACCATTACCTCCAGCATAGCTCCTAGCGTTTTGAATGTATCCCTCTAAAGTGAGCATTTTGATTCTTTTTCAGTTTTAATTAGACAGTTTCCAGCAATTATTCCAATTAAATATTTTTCAGACCTGGAAACCAAGTTTAAATTGGAAGTGACAATCAAGAAGGCAAGAAGACAAGTTTATAAAACCTTAAAAGCGACATTTAAATTTACCGCTAACACCGGCACAACTTTAGTTGGGGTAATGAGATAAAGAGCAACCATTGATTGGAAATGAGTTTAAAAAAATCTAAAATTCAATAATTTTTCATAAGTTTTTCAACGAAATTGATAAAATTCAAATGCCGCATTATTCTTGAATAAAAATATCTATTTTATTCAATTATATGGCAAAATTAAATACTGTATACTGTTTATTTAAATTATTGCTTCTAAAATTTTGACTGTATTTTTCATGTGTTTTCATGTATAGGTGGTCCTGTAGTCTCACTTCCTGGGTTTTGTAGAATTTCTTGTCGAATTGCTTCAATCCCACCATTTCTATTGATAAAACTGGGAAAAGATAATGAACACCTTTTAGAACTTTTAAACTTGCAACATGTTGGGTCAGAAATGCTTTGAAACTAGTGTTGTCATACTCTAAAATAAATTGTCTCATTCCCGGTCGTCGAAAATGATCTGGTGTAACACCGACTTGAGCCAGGAAAGTCTGGACATCTGGGTCATTTTCGTCCACACTGTTTTCACTCGAGATAGAAGCAGTTGACCTCAGAGATAGGAACCGTCTTGGCTTTTTCCCAATATGGTGTAGATGCTTAAAGTTCAAAGGCGTTCCGATATCATCTTTCGTTAATTTGCGCGGCTTATCAGTTTTTACTATCACAAAAGATTATTGAAAATATATATGAGTTCTCTACAACTTGATTCTCACACAAAATTAATCATACGTGGTTGTATTATGGAAATTACAAATCAACACAAAATGTCCTTACATAGCTTCTGTAGATCACTATCCATTTTACATGAGAGAAGGGGATGCTCTACTTTCAAGGAACGAAGCAGAAGGTTCCAAGGCTCCTTATTGTCGTCGTCCTTATCATTATATTCACTAAAAAACATTCACTGATGCCATTAATTTCCATTACCATATTCATATCTTTGTTAAAGAATTTGACTATGTATGAACCTCACATTTTATCAATTTCCAAAATCTTACGGAACTTTTCATAAAACAACTTTGTCTGTTTCTTCAAAGGCAAGATACAAATTTCGAAGCAGTCATCCTTTGATAAACAATTCGAAGACAGAAGAAGATAAGAGATATCGCTGAACTTGACTCTGTCGGTCAAATCTCGCCTGTATTTATCAAATACTTTTATTTGAGAAATTTGAATGCATCGATCTTGATTTCCTTTTTCGTTCATTTTAAACTAGTTATGTCACAGTTAGTTAATACCCATACTTCACGCTAGTAACAGTAAATTAGTCACAAGAATTAAATATCAATAAAATTATAAACTTCTGATTATGACAATTGACAAACTTCAATTCAATTATTAAAGCTACGAGTGGTAAGTTGTTACACGCAATACTAATTGCAGGCATGGTCAGTTATTGATGCATCTGCAGTTCAGAAGTAAGAAGGGAATCACGAATCAATTTTTATTTATCTGTTCCACTTTGATATCATTATCTTGAAGCTAAATAATGCACACAACGAACAATATTGATAAAAACGAAACAATTACTGACTTTCACAGTACCGACCATCTGTATGAAGATGAACTCATCATTTTCACCAGACTAGATTATAACTGTCAATTTTTTTCTAATCAAATACAATTACTCAGGAAATCGACATCAATATCCATTCCCAATAAGACTGAATCTTTGTAAAGTATGCTGTGTTCAAATCCTCTAAATCTAAACCGCTCCCTTTCCGTCTTCCCTTGACAGGAAATTTTGAGCTGGATGAATAACTAAATATCCCAATCAAAGAGGGGTTTTCCCCTTTGGAATCTTGCTGAACTAATGGACAACCCAATTCTACCTGTTGTGGAATCATAAACCTAAATTACACGGCCGTACTAGATTTTATCAAAACTATCAGATGTAACTAAAGTAGTTGAACTTACAATAGGGCCATCATACTGTAAGCAATGCCACTTATCCAGAACCCCTTCGTACTTTCCGATCGACTGTAACTCTGAAACATTTAGGCCAACTCCTTCCAGTTCCTTCAGCCGAATTTTCGAACAAGTGGTTCCGTTATGAACGCTAAGGACGTCTACCTCTTCTGTTTTTCTAATGCATCCAGGCACAATAAATGTGGAAATTTCTCCAGTCCTTGGATCTCTTTTTCCAGATGTGGTCCAGTCTGAAAAAGATTTTCCAACAAGATGATTACACCTGAACCACATGGAAAGAACTTATATTTTCTGTAATTAGTCGGTTGGTTAATCTCATGGAGGAATAAACGATACCAACAATGTAACTTGAAATTGAAGATGTACCTTTTCGGGGAAAGTTAATTGGCCTTAGGTCCTTGTCAAAGAGGATATTTATTTTAGTCCTTATTACAGCAATGTCATCATGCTTGGAAGGCCAGGAGCCAAAGTTGGAATGAAAAGTCAGCGTTTCAATCTCGTAAGAGACTGTTCCATTCAAAGTGAACATTTTTAGGGCCCATAAGGGATATCTAGGGCTTCCGTGAGATCCGCTAAAAATCATAAGGATGCGAATTCTTAAAAAAAATCATGCTTTAATAACATCATCAAAAATTTGATTATCATAGAGTTCATTGTAGTAAGAGGTTGTACTTGGATAAGAAACAAGAGCTTGATGTCAAAATGTGCCGGTTGTCAATGATTGTCCCTGTACATAAATGCTGGCCCTTATAATTTGCGAATCCCGTGTGGTTTTTAGAATTTGAAATCGCCGTGATATTTGAATTCAATATACGAATACTGAGTTGCCAATAGGAGGGTGGATAATTTATTCCTTGTACCTTCAGCTTTTTCTTTTTGAGTTTGTACACCAGTCTGCAAATATTTTTGAAATATTCATCATAATCATTCGTAAAAAAATCGTAAAAAATTAATATATATGGACAAAGACCCACACAGGTAATTCAGTCGGGTTTTCAGGAACAAATCGTTCCTGCCGAGTGAACTCCTGACCAATCTGCTTATTCCAAGTGTCCATCCGGGTAGCGAGGCAGTAATCTGATTTTGATGCATAAAATATAATCATTTTTTAAATCACTAATCTAAATAAAAAGCATACCCATTTTTCGAATTCTATTGGACGATATCTGAGTAAGTTTGATATTCCATTTGTACCGATCACTGGACATAATGAACGAAATCGTCACGTGTCGCTGGTATCTTTTTTTATCTACCTCTATCATCGCTGGAAATCAAACACAACATAGATACAAACTCTCTAATACTAGCCTACTCTAGGAATGAAATTTGATGGAAAATTCGGCTTTTTAAATACTAGAATATCCAGTAAGATCCCCACACCGAGGGTCGGGCATCCAGTCAGGGAATCCTTTTATAAAAAACCAATCAGAGTCACACTGGATTTCGGGGTCCGTTGTCCAGTTTCTGGAAACTCGTTTACGGTACCTGCTGGGTAGGTTGAGGTCAATAAAATCCAACTTGACCCCTACGGTGTTCTTGTCTAGATTAAGCTGAAATAGGCAGACCAAACTCCCACCGTACAACTCAGGATAGCCAGGGGATTTAAAGTGGGTGGTACGTGATCCTGTTTTTATCGTGCCGCAAGAGTCCTGAATATTTTCTGAAACTTTTGATAATCAAGCTGTAGATATGAATTTGATAATTTTCTTTAAAAAAATGTTTAGGACTTTTAATAAACTTCTAGTTTTAAATATCTTATCCAATCCACATACAATCGCAACAAATAGTTCCATCCGTGTCATTGCATTGTCCCTTGACTTCCGATATCTTACCCCCTTTAATTGTACAGTCTGGTGGTTCGACACAGCGTCCTGAAGGGCAGTCGTTTCTGACAACTATTTTAATTATTTCAGAAAAGCCAATTATAAAAATGAAGTAGGTAAAGTTTTTCTGGGTCAAATAATACTAAAACTTGGTAGGTACCATCGCAGGTAGATAAATGTATTGCATAAGTAGCCAATAACAAAGTGCTACAAACTACTTTGAAGTTTTTATTCATTGAATTAGCTTTCGATTTCGGGTCTTCACTCACTCAAAACTTTAAATAATTTTGTATTATTGAAAATTTAAAATAACACAAGTATAATTTTATATGAAACTTAAGTTTAAATAACTCTACTAACCCATCCTTGATAATTTATGGAACTTTGGTTATTTTTTCAAGCGTGAACGACCTGTTAAAACGATCGGGAAAATTTCAGTTTTGCAGTAGAGTCAATCTAAATTGCATGATGTTTATTCACCTCAGGGTTAGCATGTCAATTGTTAAAAAGCTTTGCAGCACAAACGGATGGGTTTTTGCTTGTGTGCAGCCACATGCCACTCATTTACACTCAACATAGTCAACATGAAAATATTGGTGATTTAAATTATGCATTTTTTGAAGTAAATCGAAAAAGTTTGCAAAAAGACGGACGAAAAAAACATACTGGTCACATTATCAGTGTGGCATTTAAACATTTTTAAATGCTCTAATTTCCATAGATTTTTTAATCTATTCATCAATCTATTTCATCCCTCTTGATTTTTCTGTTACTCAAAAATCTGAACATTAAGAGCTGATGACCTGTGTTTGTGTGTTCGTGTGTTTGCGTGGTTGAGGTGTCCTGTCCTGTGTTAATTTCGTGTTTTTTTTTATTATTTATCCGATCTCGCCAATTTCTTTTTTAATCGATAGATATTAATGAGGAGCTATCAAATTATCAAAAATATCTCGGAAAATATCTACCATTTAATCACAATTCACAATTAACTAAATAACATTTAAAATAATGCAGGGCAGGATAGGAGAA
>JAQFYM010000023.1:0-179376 GCA_034694785.1 Agrenia bidenticulata | reverse complement strand
TGTAAATTTTTATCGCAAGAAAGTTAGAGATAATTTAAATAAAGCATCTAAATTTTTACTGGGCTGACTTAGATTGATAAGGGACAGCTCGTGAATTATTAAGGGAGGGCATTCAGTCCTAGTAAGGGATCAATAGTTAAGGGATAGAATCAATATTGTTTAGGGGCGCATTAATTACCACCCTCCAATTAGCCATATAAAATCTAACTTATCTAACTAAGAATTGGGCAAGGATTTCTGTGTGTGTGTGTGTTTGTGTGTATGTCTGTTACCAGTTGAATCTACCACTCGACTCTAAGATAAAATTGCAGTGTCCCTTCACTTTTAGAACGTTCCTGCGATGCTCATAATGGCGGGTGCGATGGCTGATTATTTTTTCTAGGCGATGCCCGTTACAGCGGGCACCGATGGCTAGTGATGGATAAATGGGCTGAAGATTATATTGACTGGTGGATATAGTCACTGATGATACTATCTCCTTGAAGAAGCTCTGGAGCATTAGGTGTCTGGAAGAGATGGAGGAGCAGAAGAAGGAAGAGTAATAAAACGGAAAAGAACCAACAACACCCGAAAACTTGTGCCGGATGAGCCGACAGCCGTTGAGGCCGCTCGTCTCCAAAGTAAACATTTGTAACAAGGGAAATTAATTAAAGCCGGTTTGAAGGTCGAAATTCCTTCTGAGTAATAAAATCGGTGAATGGGCAGTTTCGTTACCGTATCTATTTCAATATAATTAAAAGCGTGTCAACAAGCCGCGTGTGTAAAATGTCTATGTACCTACGTGCAGTGAAACACACAAACTAAATACAAATACCCAGGCTTGAATTGCATCATATAATTCATCTATTCTCTATCCTCAGATTTCCCTCGGAATGGTTAAGTCCCCCCTATTCTTACTACTTTCTAAACTTATTTATTTCCCATTGATTAAAAATAATTTTGATTACGTATCAAGTCACAAGTGTGGGTGTTGGGAAACTGGTGGAAGGATCGCATCTCTCTATAGCAAAGCAAATTTTAACCCCGGGTACCGCAGGGAGGGAGTGTGCTAAGGACTGGGTCAGTTTGTTACTCAAGTCATTCCTTCTTTTCAAATACATTTTAGCTCAACTTTTTCAAAAGCAAAAACTTTCTCCTCACAGTCCTCACATACATATAAAGCAACATTAATTATAATTATGGACTGGAAATCCCCTATAACCTTTCTCCTTTCATGATACACTTTAGAGGTTTTTTTGCTGCTTCTAGGGACAGGATAATAGATCACATTTTTAGGTGCTCTTGAGGTCTCGAGGTTAAATGGTACTGAGAGAAGACTGGGAATACACTACCATGTTATTCCCCGAGAGCCCCAGTACGGTTGACACACAGTTGTAAGATTATTCTGGCCTGATTCTTCCAGCGATAGATCTTAATCTTGACATCTGACATCGATCTGGAGGATTACATGGTATCCAACGGTCATCCTAGAAGCTTAGAAAATCGTCATCTTGAAGGTGGAACTACAGGACGTTACATACTAATGCTAGCTTAGCTTTTAATGTGATCGTTTTCGTAAACATGTTTTGCCTGCAAATTCAATGCATTACCTGCAATGCAACTAAATGTTGATATCAATCTGAAAATTTGGCTTGATGCTTTAATTTTAGTTTTTTAATTCATTGATTCTCGATTATTCTTGTCCGTCTTCCGTAGTTTCAATATTAATTTAATATTAATAATTTCATTGAGGAAAAAACACCAAAAATTTAACACGGAAACTAAATTTACCTCCTCAAGATAGATAATAATATAATTTCGAAAGTATATAAAGCCAACCCGATTGATTTGAACACCCTCTCAATAACCAAGTTATTGAACAGGAACTATCGATGATAATAAGAGCAGATGGGCTAAATGGATATAGACAATCATCCAGAAGCTATGAGTAACAGTCGATCTGAATAAGCGTTCCCAAGGGTTTTGTCAAAGGCCGAGGCTTCCTTAGAACCTCCAACCCTCAGAAATAACATGAAATTGGATAGTTCAAAAGAGGATTGGATAAGAAGAACAAGTGGTTTAAAATTCATCTCCAATTTCTCTCAAGAAAGACCATTTCCAGATGCGTCTTTGCCTCTACCCACCCCAAGAATATGATGACTCTAGACTCCAGGACTCTATACACTTTTATATATTCTCTCATAAGCGTGTGTAATAAGGGATCTAATGATTTGCTAACTCCTGGGAGATTGGAGTAAATTTTAACCATTGAAAATAGATGGGTACATATATTAGACACAGCCTGACCTGACCGTTGACTCTAGACAGTCCGTATCTCACTTTCAGTTGAGAGAACTTTCTTCAATCCCTTTCTCAGTCTTTTGGGTGAAATGTTTAACCTTCTTTCATGCATAGATTCTTACTCAGTTTTTACTAGGATTATCCTAGAGCCACTTTTTTGTGCTGACCCAAATGAAAGTATGCATTAACATAGTCTGCTGCTTTGAGTTTCAGAGGCTACTACATTTTCGACCATGGTAATTGTCATAGTAGTAAATATAGCTGAAAAGGTTTTATCAAAAAAGCATTGCATAAAAGATAGGATTACAATTAGTTTCAAAGTATTATCCTGAGCAATACGCACACACACTTATAGTCTTGACTGTTGCCGCAACAATATGAGCAATTCATTTGGACCTAGACGCTTGAAGTCAAAGTTTGTTCCTTCTGCACACTAAATGCTAAAAATTGCAAAGTAGTCCGACTCCAACCGAATAACAACTCGTGCATATGATGACCTATAAATTGGTTAGGATAAATCTTGGACGCTTATCACCGCGTCAATGTTTTCCAACTACTTTATTAGAAATGGTGAATTTAAAGGAAGGCGTAGTGTTGAAAGAGATTTGCTCAGGAAGGAGATCCTTCCTGGGAAACGAGGTGGGATGAATTGATATTTGTAAATGTGTGGGTGGGCTCAAGAAAGTTTTGGATAGTGACATTTCTGAGATTATTATTAAAATGATAGGTTGAAGAAAAAAAGCTTTAGATTCCCTTGTAGATTCATAAAATAGGTTGAGGGATGTTTTCTTTACTTTATCGTAGATTGGCATGCATAAGTCATTGGATTTCAGGCCTTGTCCAAATATCCTTCAGAAGAGAGACGATCCGCTTCACCCGGCATGCACTGCTGATCATGTATTGGAATGTGTCAAGTGCAGGAAAACGCTGTGTTCCTTCCGTTAACGGGTGGATAGAAAATACAAATCCAAGCAAACATGTGTGGGGAGAAGAAAACATGCCCCAGACTATAAAGAACAATTTGACTACGGTAAAAAAAAAACGAAAAAAAGTAATGTATTGCCATATCTTGTGAAACCCAGCAGGTTTTCCTACCTTTCCTTTGCATGCACCGTTTTCTCACGTCCACTGTCATATTTGTATGAAATCCCAGAAAGGTCCAAGAAAAATAGCTCCATGATGTCACTATATTGCCTGAATTACCTCACACATGTTCCATATATCTTGAGAACATGCATAATCTCATTTTAAAACCTACTTTACTTCAGCCATCGACAGCTTTCTCCATTGTATTGTGAGGTGAGAAGTTTGGAGGTGAGGCAATTGAAATTTATTGGCAGTTTATGAAGAAAAAAGTCTACACGACCCAAAGTTACTTAGAATTTATTACCTCAACTTGCTCCTGTATCGTCTTGAACACTATTCAGGGCGACCTGCTCTACCCAGAGGTGGAATTTGATGGAGTCTATTGTAAATTGTAACCACCCTTCCTTTCCGTTTCTCAAAATCTGCTCAATCTAAGGTAAGATTTCATATTTCACTCATCCCACCTGCTCACCTGGTTCCTTTATCGTATAGGAACAAGACAAAGGAAGATCATAGCTCATGGTGGTACAATTCGATCGAGGGGCCGTTTCCCCCGCTCCATTTTATTAAATTTTTAAGCCCAATAATTGCCTACCCTTCTGATTCAGTCGGTGGGGAATGGGAAAAGAAATTTGCGGGATCGGTATGATCAAAATTGAAGGAGACAGATATTGACGGGTGATGATTGAGGACTGAACGTAAAGGTTAGCGAGGCAATCTATCGATTACTTCCAAAATCCTAACCTAATAATGTATCCACCTTTCCATGAGATGAACTCGGGGTCGTTTTTCTCTCATTTAATATTTACGAAAGTTCGAATGCTTACAACAGGATAGCCGATAGAATCACTACCGGATTCGAACATGAAAATGCCTGTGCATCGTGTCGTAGAGGACTTACACAATGAGGGGCTGTGGTACCTCTCACAAATGACCTCGCAGAGGATTTATGACAAAGTAGACGTACAGGATAAACGATTGGTATCAAGATAGAGGCAAAGCTCCTACCAATTTATCATTATTAGTCATTATTATAATTCATAAAATCAATGGATATAGGTATAGCTGCTGTTACGATTACAACGAAGATACTAATGTATAGCAGGTATCCAATTCTGGAGGATGAACTGCCGAGTAAATTTAAGATGTACCGGAGCTTGATTCCAATAGTCAAGTGTGTCTATTGTTGTAAAGGGTGTGCAGAGGATATTTGATTCAATTATTCGCATATTCGCTGCGTGCACTATTTTAGCATCACAGTCATCAAGTACTCGTTCCATTTTATTATCTGAGATCATAGTTGCAGAGAAGGAGGAGGTAAGAGGCCTCGTTTACAATTTCAGCCTTTCCTGGTGGGTCTATCTATCATTTCTACAGGGCGGAGAAAATAGAAGCTAACAACTTTGCATCGAAAAAAGGATTTTTACCAATCAAATTTATTTATAGGCTTGCAAACATTACGACTCGAAAATTTATTGCTAAGTAATTTCCATTTTGAAGGCCTTAAATTTGTCATACGACAACAAGCGGCAAAGGAGAAAAGAGGAGAGTCGGATTACTCGCGAAATGTCAACTACTGCATACAAATATGAGCATCCCCCCTGAGCTAGGAGTAGAACACATGTTTTTTAAAGTTATTGATAAAAATTTCATCAATTAATAATGTATTTGAAAACTATTTTGACACACCCTCGTTAAAGACTGCACTCTCCCTGCATTTCATACTATAAGTAGCACCCTGTACAGCCAAGTAATGGTGTGGTCGTGGTGAAGGTGGATTTGGATCGACTATCAACAATGAATGATTGATGTGAAGGACAATCTAAGTTTGGCAAGTCTGATTTTGAGTTCAATTAATAACGGTATGAGAATGAGGACTCCCAGACGGCTCCCAAATCTCTCAGTCATCTCCAGTCTGGGTTACCAGCAGCTTTCTGAGCTGAACTCAGCCAGGAAAATCCCTTTAGGTCTATGCAAAATTCGTTATCGAAGTTTTAGTTCCTTTACCCTTCACCTCAGTGTTATTTAAACTCTGAAGGACTTTGAAGCAAAGGAACGGAAGTGTTGCTGGTACATTTGGTTTATCTGGCTAGCCTCTTCCATGAATTCATTCCGGAATTCAATTCAGTGGATATGATGATGATGGTGGTGGTGGTGGCAGTATGATAGTGCTGAGATCTCAACTCATCCTTAATCCTTTTCTCCTTCATCATTTCTCCTGTCTTTCTCTCCACCTCAATTTATTACATCCCCACTCTTCCTGTCAGTCAACTCCCAAGAAATAGTTATTCATCCACAGAATATAAGAATAGACCTTACGTACAATTCAAATCCCCCTTTGTTATAACTCTTACAGATTTGTTGATAATAGGGCTAGCATAAGCCCTGCGACTTGCTCCTACTAAGTACTCGGGAGGAGGGGGCAGAGAAATCTTAATCAAACGTTCCTCCTTGGGACAACATTAAACTCCCGATATCATTGTGAAGAGAAATACGATAAAGTATCAATTGCCTTAAATTTATAAATCAAACTCTTCTACTCTGTCACATTCCATTCGACACGGTTGTCTACTCCTTCCATTGTGAGCATTTATTTCAATACAAGGGAAATAGAACACTAGGAAAATTTATTGTTTCCAAGCTAAGAAGGAAAACATCTTTTGTTCCCATTTACAGGCAACCTTGCAGCCGTGTGGAAGTCAAAATTGCATATCTTTGGAATGGAACTTTGTGTTTTTTATATTTAAATATTCCCCTTTGCCGTATTTTTCTATCTGGAAATGGAGACTGAAATGGTGTGCTCTCAAGTCAAAGATGTACAAGGTGCTGTTTTGAATACTGCACCGTTGCTGTTTCTTAGTATTAGACTTTGCTATGTGGAAGGCATTACAGTATCTCCACATTAATTCCAACTTCCAACTCGACGTCCAAGATGTTCCATACTGTTGATTAGCTGCACTGGTTTGGATCTACCCAGCATAGCCTGGAAGTAATTTAACAGGATGAGCAATGTGGTTAAGGAGAAAACCATGGGAAGGCGGGTTTGAGTTCATTAATTTCTTAATCCATGACACTAGTGAGCCTTGCAGTCAGTATTTATCCCTCAGAGAGCTTTGTACTCACAGAAAGAAAGATCCTACGGGCTTCCGCTGTCCTCAGCCGAGGAAATCTTCACCCTTTGTGGAGTCCATTCAAGATTCAAGAAATGATTGGAGTCGTCAAGAGCTCTAGAGACAAGGAAGGAACTCTAGGCATGTCCCCTATAAAGACTCTGCAGCAAATTTCTATTAAAACATCCCATGGTATCGATTCAAAAGTGCCCCTGAGTCTGTCCGCGGATAAAACTTGCACTTTCTTCCTATTGATTGGGATAACTGGAGCGAAAGTAAAAAAATGTCGACAATGAACGCTCGTCTTAGTTTAAATTCTTTTAAAAGTGCCCTTGTATCTGAATACACTCCTAATGGGGCAACAATTACAGATATTATGAGATTGGAATGGAAAATATTTAAATCCTCTTATATGCAATAACATTAAGTTTCGAAAATCACTATCTGCTTCTTAAGCAGTGAGACAAAAGCAAAACTTTGGAAACAAACTTCTATAAAATGATAAAGCAAACACAGCTTATCTACGGTGACGCCTCCCAAAATGTGTCAATGAGGTTGCAAAGGATAATTTAGAATTTAAAATTGCAACCACTGCCAAAAACTGCAAGAAATTATCCATGAAACCTAACAAGTTTCCTGTCCCGAACAAAGATTGAATAAAATATGAAAACTTAACTCCTCAGTAGATATAAGTAATGAATAAGCCAAGAAGAGAGAGGATGGATTGCTGGATTGAGTTGGTTCGTGACGGGATGCCCCTAATTTTGCTTTGGACAAAGCCATTTCCTTTCTATCCGACTTAACTAATAGCATAATTATTTTTAACGACTTTCGTCATTCAATCTTGATTGTTGTTTTTAATACATTAACCAAAAAGACGAATATCAAATCCTACATTCTCATTCTAAAGAACTATAAAGCGTGATATTTCAAATTAATTCCACGAATTATAGTTCTTGGCTGATGGATAGTTAATTCAATTCAAACATCAACTTAGGGCCTACTTAAATTACTGTTTTTTAGGTATCTATTGACTGGATGGAAGCATTTAAACATTCAGTCAGATTGATTAATGGAAATTCTTGGTATATTTGAATTCCAATGAAATAGACTTCCCCTCGGTGACTAAACAACTTTTTAAATATAGTTTTCTCTCGTTCTTTCTCAAAAATGTGAAGATGAGCCAAGGTATGGAAGTATCATAATTTCATCCAATTACTACAAGAAGGAAACAGTGCGTCCTTGTAGACACGATGGAATTGGCTAGAACATCAATAACATATCTCAAAGGCCTAAAATTGCAAAAGGAAAATGATGGAAAACTTGAAAGACCTATCTCATTCTTCCCACTAGAAAGTAAATTGATCGGTGGCATTACTGGAATTATTAGAAGAAACATATTTGTAGTGTCAGGTTAAGGAATCGTGTGGCTGGTTCATGGTCAGTATCACAGTATTAATCAATATGGTCACATAAAGAACGAAGCACTAAGCCAGGCAGACTCATCATTAGATTCAGCATCTGTAGGGCTGCCAGACTAGGAAAAGTGTAGTTACTAAAAATAATTGTATCCCACGACATGGATCCATCTCGTCTGTTCCCACCTTCTCTGCAACGATAACAACAAGTTGATATGGTTACTGGTGCTGAGCAAAATACGGATTCAATTCTGTTGACGCTGTTGTTGGGAAAATGATAGCCCCTGCAACCGCTGTTACAAAAACCTAACCAGCCTACAATACATACAAACACGCACGTTCATAATTCTTAAAATATACCTCAGATGTATGAAGGCTCGTTGCTTCGTAATCTCCTCTCTTCCGACTCATGTGGACTCGATAAGCTGAATAACTGAAATGGAGCAAGAACAAGAAGAGAGTGAACCACATAGACTGTCATGGGTCATAACTGAGCCTAAACTGCTTTACGACAGCCGCATACATGTTGTTTGATTTGATTTGAGACGAAGGAGCGTGAAGATGTTAATGCCTCCAGAGACTCGTGCTTAGCGACCTTCGATGAAGCGATGACGAAAACAAAATCTACTGAACCGTAAAATGAGAAAACTTTACGCTTGTCTGAAATATGATGCCATTTTTTTTAATGACGAGCAACTTTTCACCCTATACATGGCTATGCCTTCGCCAATTATTATTTCACATGAGAACACCAACGATTTCAAATGCTGAATGTCTTACGACTCTGTAGTTCTGAGGTGTGTAGGGGGATATGATATTAGATAAGAAACAGAGAAGAATTCCATTTATTGTCAATCAATTTTTGTGGGTGAACTAGAGCCAATTAAATGTCATTTCCAATAGACGGCATTTTTAAGTAGCAAAATTTACTCAATTTTATAAAGAAATAAACGCTTGATCATCTCAGATAAGATATTTTCCTTATACAAGGAAAAATATACACTTTCTAAACCTTACCCCTTGATCATAGATTGATAAAAAAAATGTTCAAAAGAGCTCGTATTTGAAACTTTGAAAGCAGACAAATTATTCAACCTTAGCCTAAAAAAAATATATTAATAGTTACGTCCCAAATTTGCAACTGGACGGTCGCTTTTTTTCTCCAACTGATCTTGTTCATTTTGCATCAAGAAACAAAAAAACGGCAAGAGAACTAGCCTAACTTTTCCGTTTTAACAAAAGTACAGAGAATTACGAAACTTTTACTGCTTTTTTCTCTCTCTCTCTGTTTCCGTCTCTCTCTCTCGTTGAACTGATGTTCATTCTAGAATCTCTTGAAAAATAAAGTAAGGAAAACTTATCTTCCTGGAGACTTCTGAAATCGAACTATGAAACTAGACAGAGAGCCAAGAGATAGTGAATGAAGAAATTAAATCTTCTACTCCATCCAATAAGTTCGAAAACCCTTCAGCAGAAAAATGACGAGAGATTATTTATCTTCTCCCGTAATATATATTTCTGTCTCTACCACAAGAATAAGATTCGAAAAAAACCGAGAGAACAAAAGTATGAGAAAAGTAGAAGGGAAAACTGTGTATAATATTCTGCCAGTAGATTTAGATCATGATAATGGAGGTAGTGGTAGGTGGGGGATGTCCTGTCTAGCACATACATGGGCGGCATGTCAAGAGATTTCGAGCCTTTGGCTTGAACTTTGACATTTGATGCACAAAAAACATTTTGAACCCTCTAGCATTTAAAAGATTTTTACGTAACAGTTTCACCTGGAGTTTTGGACATTTAACCTCCAACTTGGTAGATTACGATGTATCAACAGCTCCGTGGCTCCGAGTGTTTGGCGACAAGGTTAGTGGGGAATTGCCGACCTATGTAGTCTTTAAAAGAAGATATCAACATTCCCGATATCCACAAGAACAATGCTTTTCCACTCGCTTTCTCTGTTCTATTTTTCATGGACAAAACAGCCATTTTTGTGTTCTATGCTGTGGCCACTATTTTTCTCTAAAGTTTTACTTGAATGGGCTCTTATCTATTTGAGCTATTTCTCATTCATTCTACGGATTTCCTTCTCATCCTTCTCCTCCACTACATTAGGCCTTTCACTAGAAAATCTCATCCTGTTTGTTTACTCTTTAAAAAATTAAAGTATCTACGTCTAGTGAAGTCGTAATCACAATCTTTGCAGTTTCAATGATCCAAACCACTCTTGTGGATTTTTTTTCTCCTCGAGAATCTGATGCCAACCTGGTAGTACTCATCTAGAAATGGTTATTATAACCGTTACGGCTACTGCACTTTCAATGGATCACATATATAGCTATCTCCTACGCTGTTGTATCTGTATGATTAACTTATCTCGTATCTATTTGACGGATCAATGAATATTTGATGCTACTTATAGAAGCACTTATAGACTTAGGCTTTAGTTTCTGAGGACTCCCTTTGATCGTTGAGCTGGAGTCAAGATGTTGGGATAGTAAATTCAGATATTTGAACGGCATTTGTATTCATTTATTGTTTACACTAACTCAATCGAGTCAATACAATCCGCATCAAAGTGGTTCATACAGATGATTAGAAACAGACAATTCCCGTCTTATTTTATCGGCTTTTATTACCTTCTGCGGTTTAAGTTCAACGTGAGAAGAGTTTTTATCAATCTCAATTCTCAACTATCCCGAGAAAATGTGAGCTAATTTAACCGGATACTTCAGAAATAAAAGTTAAGTCATGAATCCCATGTCCATATCCAGTAATTCTTTTATAGAGCAGTCCATTCCATGTATTCCCAGACATTACCTCCCGCCTGCGGATAGCAACCTTGAACATTTAGTATCACTACTGAATTAAAGTCGTCCTTATCGGGCTTTTTAATGTTATCACACCGAAATTGGAGGATGGAAGTGCCAAAGCTGTCGGAAACTTGAGAATACCACAGTGAAGTTCCCTCCATATTGATCTTTAAACAAGAATAAAAAGTCCATTCATTTAAAGTTCTAAAGCTAAGGCTCAACTAGGCTTGCTATTTTATTTTAGTATACACGTCTTTGGGATATTAGGAGGATTTCCCAAATGTTAAATATTACTTGGTTCTTGGAAGACTTTTGAGCGTCATGTCTTGAAGGCTCCTAACGAGCTCCATAATATGGGGGGATATGACCCGAAGGATATGGATCTGAAGACAGGAAGGGGGCAGGAAACAAAAAGTGCTACAAAGCCGTCTTTGCTCCCAGGCGGTAATTCAATCTAACGATGGTAATTGAGCAAAGTAATTCCTGAAGTTGAGAAATAAAAAATTCAAGATGAAATTATGCATTAGAAGACAAACAAATGGGGCTGGGGAGATGAAGGAAATAAAAAAGGATGATAGCATGGACAATGTAATTACTCAGATGGGTTAAACAGAGTGATCTTGAAAGCTTCAGCAACTGCTATTGACAAGATGCTCTTTTGTATTCATTTAAGAGTAATAAGGGAAAGCTCGAGCGTTTTAGCTTACGATGAATATCTCTTAATATGTTATCTCTTGGTATTTCTAACAATTCTAACACTCAAATTTTCAACTTTAGACGAGGCCTTGGGATATTCTACTCGTACAACTATTTAGCAGAGTTACTCCTAAAAGCGGGATTGTAAAGCAGACCTCTCTTGCTCTACAAATACAATATTGGATAAAGCTGGCTCAAGTCATTTCGCTGCTGCTTAGTATCTCTCAAACGAACTACCTGTTAAGCTGTTCCCCTTTCACTCCTAGTTCCAAGAAAATAAGGCGAGAGGAATTGAGCAAATTACAAAGGGACGAGGTAGTCGTGATGATCTTGATCAACTGACTCTGGATTTTGAATACAAAAAGAGATGAAGGGTTCAATTACGGAAAGAAGACTTGGCTACACAGCAATTTGATGGTTCGGATAACCCATTAGCTTTATTTTCATGACTCGACGTCTTCTGAGATTTCCAGGTTTCGTTCACAAGTCATTTGCATCAGATGCCTGGAAATCATGGAGAATGTTATCAGGACGTAAGAAGCTTCCAGTCTAAAATATCCTGACTATCTACACCCCCTCCATCACCAGATTTTATTATCCTTTTCGCATGAACGGCTAATTTCTTACCAACTCATTTCCCCAACACGAGGCAAGAGATTAACATAATATTATTCAAACAAATTGTACTGGAAACTCTAACAAAAGATTTTTTCCTGGGGTATGATTAATGTGCAGTCACAATATTCGGACTCTGGATGGTAATTTTGCTTTCATTTCCATTTATGGATTACTCCATTACAGTTTTTGGCAAAATTTACTACAAATCCTGACATGTATTTACACAACAAATACTCCTTGGAACGAATAAGCTCTGTGACAAAGAAGCCTGGAGACAATTTAAACGGTTATGAAACATGAGGGAAATTTATTCTGGTGTCAACACACTAGTAAACTGATGCAATATATACATTCGCAGTAAAGTATTGGCACAGGTAATTCTGCATCTCTCTGCCTTTTGAAATTTTCGAATCCACCAACGCAAAGTTCAGGACCAAAAGATTCAAACGAATAATTTTTTGAACAGGAATTTAGGGCGTAGGGTACCTTTTATAAGCTTCTATTTAGAACCAGTTGAGTAGCTTTCTCGATTGACTACTTAAAAGAAACCCATAAATGGTAAAAATAACTTATTCTTCTAATACCAATTATTTTAGCAAAGAGAAAGCATTTTATTAAGAATTTTCTCTTGATTATTAGGCTGTTACTAATTACTATTTGCTGCCTATTTGAAACTGTCCATATTATTCATTAAACTGTATTAAGCTTGATTCAATAAGAGAACCCATGAAATTAATTAAAATCTTGAATTTGAACGGAGTTTTAAAATTTGTTTGATCTTAGCCCAACGACAACTTTTTTCATAATCTCGTCCTATGCATATGTATGAGGTCTTTATACAGTACGTAAATAGAATCCTTACGTAATTAACAAGCGCTGCTATTTCATTAATGTAAATTGTATGAGATTTAATTAAGAAGGGATAACATTTAAATAAGCATTCAGCTATCTTTTGAATTTCAACTTTTGCTCTCGTATGTGAATTAATTGACTTGAGATTGGTACCTGAAATTACAGTATACAAAATTGATGACCCTAAGTGAATGCAGTATCTATTTTTTATCAAGGTTGATATGTCAGCTTATTCAGTTCTTTTACCCTTAACGTGCTTTTGACTGTTGTAAAAAAGATCTGGAATCATTGTTTTCATCGGTACATATGGGGACATATTTACCGGGTACATATTTACACCAAGCCCTCAAAACCCATGACATTTCTAACCAAGGTTAGACTTTTGTTAACAGACACTATAGCTACGCCCATATCATCTCAACCCTCAACCCATATCCAATCTCGTGTGCCTTGATTTCGAGCATGCCTCACAACCCATCCTCGATAAAAGAAAGCACCTAAATGGACCAAAATTTAAGTACCTTCGTTTCAGGAGCCAAAATAGGAAGAACGACGAGGAAATCAAACAAGCTCTTTACCTCTTGGGATAACCCTCTGGTCTCAATGCAATAAATATAGCCAAGCTGTTCATAAAATTCACAGTGCGTAAAGCCCTATTTATAGTGGAATCGAAATCCATCCAAATAAGATCGACCGACGATTCTGCCTCGTTCCTAGTCACTAGGAGAAAGGACGTTTAAAATAAATATATTTGTGAAACCTGATTTATTTCATATGACAGATGAGATCATTTACTTCACCAACAGTAAAGGCGGGCTTGAGCTTTATAGATTGTTTGCAACAATAAATCACACTTTTGTTCATTAACCATTCCAAGGAGGCCCTTCCCATACTGATATGAAACTACACGGTCAATTGATTCCGTATAATGAACCGCTCACATTGAACCCCATTTATATACACAAGTTCAGCTGGCTCTCTGGCCTTTCTCCTGCAAAGTCGAATTGCAGGTTGAGATTATTTAAAAGCGCTCCTGTCTATTTCCAAGCTCTAGCACGCCCAAGCTTTTAGAAATTGATAGTACCAACTGCCAACTTTCCTCCGAGACGCTGTATGTACTGCCCATTGCTACGTCCCTACGTAATCAGAACGGATCCGCTATGGCGATTTTTATGATGGAACTTGAAAGTGATTGATGCGGAGAGAACATAAGATCTGAATCTGAACTCCCTAAATAGACTTGAAAGAAATCTGTTGGTTAAGTGGCTGAGGATTTATGCTTGTAGCACCGTGTGTATGAAAAACTGTTTCTATGCCCGTAGATGTTTCTTTTCACTTTGTCTTTATGGTCTATGATTAAGGCGTCCTTAATGGGGTATGAGATACTGACTTGCAAAAATTGGAAGGGTCTTTAATATCATCGCAAAGCCTTCGAGAAGTTTCCTTGCATCGGAGTATAAAACGGGCTATACTATGGTCATAGGCTGTTTCTAAGAGATTCCTTTCAAAGGTCACTAAATATAGGGAGGCCACCACAACCAAAACTGCACAAGCTAGAGATTTTAAACATTAAAAATTAGTTTCCCTTGACTTTGATTTAAATATCGTTATAATTGCATAAATTGTTCGATAGAAGTGAGAAGTTTCAATTAGTTTTAGAGAAGAAAATTAATTTAGTTTTAGTTTTTAACATACCACTTCTTAAAGGCAACTTTTAAGATTAATATAACTTGCAATCAAAAAATCCAAGTCCACAAGTTTGAGCTTGATAGAAGAAAGACGCCATTCATTCTAAACTTGGGACACAACGACTCATCCAGCTAAATAATAGCCTTAAGCGATCCTTTCCTCTTAAATGTGTGAGAATTGAAACACAGATCGTGACCCAATCGAGTGGCTCTAGGGCTATATTGTTGATTCATAATGCCGGAGCATTCTAAGAGTACATAAATGGTGGAATGCCAGGAACGAAGTCTCTCAAGGGATCCCTAAGCTAAAAATGGAGTTGATTTATAATTCATTGAGTAAGAAAGTTAGGTGACTAGAAGAGAGACCAGTGATTGTAATTTATTAGAAGATCTGATAGGTTTCCGACCATTTGAAGGCAATACTTGGGCCGAGGTAGAGTGGAACAGGAAGGAGGGGAGAAGGGTCGGGGATTTTACAAATTGATCATAGAAAAAGTCGATTACTGTTCGTGTTGAAAGTTGTTGAACGAGTTACGTGTTTCCTAGAATTTTGAGCGAGTAAAAGTATAGGCTCCACAACACAATCAATACACGAGTTTACTTTTAGTCGTCTTTGAAAGATTGCTTAAATGAATTTTGTTAAGGGGCGGATCAATTCAGAGTGGTGAATAGACTCATCACCAAAACACTTGCTGAATACCTCTTTCAAAGAACCTTCTTCTCTCCTTAATTCATTTACTCAAAATCCTCTCTCTCTCCCAAGAAATGTAGCCCTTACAGCATGTGCAAGAAACGGACGGGCTTTCCTTTGGCAGAACCTCACCTAGAAAGCCAAGTGCTCCATACATTTCCTATTTGCTTAGAAAAATGAACTTTCAGAGTGTTTTGACGTCAGTTAGTTGGAGTCTAACGTCTCTAAAGACTCTGGATTTATACAAATACAATTTAATTGTTTGAACTAACGATGAGGAGACTCGGTGTGTTGAGAATGAGGATTCTGCTCCTAGCTTGTTTTTTTGGGGTGAAATCTCATCCCTCAACCTTCTAAGCTGTTTTCACTTTTTCTAACTCCAATTTCAAGCCCAAATAAAAAAATCTATTGGGACCCTAGCGCTTGGGGAAAAACGAGATCACCCGAAGACCTGTAAAGACAAGTGTCGTATTTCCTGCGATAGTCAACAGAGTCCTATTATACTAAGCCGAAGGAAGTGTAGGAGAAAGCTTTTCATTTAAGATTTGGTATTGGACGTGTGATCCCATCTTGTACTTGTGTGTATCAGCTCGTGAGAATAACAATCCAGTGATAATTTCTTGATTGCTTAACTCGAATTGAAATTGTAAAATGGGCTTCCTCAGAGGCTTCGGGTTTTCAATAAGCCCTGGTCTTTACAATCTCAGTTAAGATGACGGGTATTTATTATTTCAGATAACAAGGCCTTGCAAAATAAATAATCTGCAGACATGGCACGTGAACAAATACAAAGACTTAGGTACACAGTTAGTTTTATTATTCCGCAAAACAGACATTGTCAAGGGAAAGTTGTTAAGCAATAATGACTTAATGAGCAGGCGGGCTCATTGTATGTTAATGACGTACGCATCAGCAAAATTCAGTTCTCGAGCCATTGCATTGTTACTCCACTGTCTTGTAGCAAACTAATATCAATTATTTTAAATTGTTCGCTCGCATATGACAAATTTCCGGATCAAAATCTTCAACCTGACTGACTATCACGCAGAATTAAATTCAGCTCAGAACTGTCACTGTCCACAAACTTATTAATTTGGATTTTTCAAATCAATGCGGAATCCTTGTGTCCGTGTCACGGATGCTGGATATTGCGTACTCAAATAGTAATCCTTTGGCTTGTGTTGAAAAGTTCAAATTCTTCTGTTTTTGTACTTGAAATTGATTTCCACTGTCCCGTTTTCATTTACTTCCCTGGAACGCTAAGTCAACCCTGTCAAAGTTAAAGGCTCTCTGTATTCAGTCCACGATCCACGATCAGTCCGTATATCTATTGGAAATGGTTAAGGATGTTCAATCCATTGGATTTTATTATGCTCGGATTTTTTTACAGGCAAAGGAAAATCAGTTTGAATTTTAAATCCTGAGCATTTAATCTAAATTTAGAATACCTGACGTCTATTTGACCTCTTTGTGTGATATTGAACTTGGCAGATCTAAATCGGGCTTAATTATTGAAAGCATTCAGGGATTACTCCAGGTAGGAAGGAGTGGAACTTTATCTTGTTGCATAGTATGTGTGACCAACACAAGCCCAAAACTTTTTCATGTATTCTTTATTGATCTAGTTGGAATTGGAATGTACGGTAAGGAGTACAAAAATAACATTTATTATGTGACTCACTACTCATGAATTTTTACTATATAGATAAAAAAAATACACCGAAACTTGGCCACTGGT
Source organism: Agrenia bidenticulata (assembly GCA_034694785.1). NCBI lineage: Eukaryota > Metazoa > Arthropoda > Collembola > Entomobryomorpha > Isotomidae > Agrenia > Agrenia bidenticulata. Next base: position 162,386 of record JAQFYM010000023.1, on the reverse strand, counting down.
GGACCTTGGTAAACTGTGTCGTTTAAGAACTTTTTGGCTCAGTGACTGAGAAATATGTTTAGCCGCATAAGCCCTATTTCATTTTTTATCCTTTACCTGGATGAAAAGGGTTTTTCCTTCACTACTCTTTATACAGGGGTTTACTGCCCCTTTTTAAGACAGGGACCATCGACCAGTCACCAGTATTATTATTTGGCTAGCGGTCCAGGATGAATTCACCTTGGATGGACTTTACCGAGCATCACATACACTTTAAAACTAAACCCAAACCCTAGCTTCCCACATCTCAAACTTTGTAATTCAAAAAATAAAACGTTCTGTCATCAACGACCATTACCCAATCCTACTAGAAGGCCTTAAGCGTCTAAATTTGAGACATAAAGAGGATGAATTTGAATTTGTTTTTTTTCTCTCTTTAATCTGTGGGGCTCAGACGTCAGAGGTAAGATACTCGAACCTGTGGAGGGCTCGAATATGTTGAACATTTCTCAAAAAGATGGATCTCAGAAAAAAACAGAGGATAGAAGGTGAAATAGATGTTGTTGTTTTGTTATTAAGGATTGAAGATGAGACTAATAGACATTTGACTTATTCTCAAGTGTTGAGTATGAAAACAATAGTAGAGAACAATCATATTATTATTGTTTTTTGAGAAAAGTTTCTGCATAAGCAATTTCCCTTCTCAATTGCTAATATCCGATTTACGATGCCATGTATAGAATGGAAACACTCCTTGAGGATATTTAGCTTCGGATAAATGTCCTTCAGTTCAGACTAGATCAGAAAAACAGGGCTCTAGTATCAATACCTAATAAAAGCTGGAATTCTTCTAAACTTCTGAAACAATAAGGATAGAAAATAATAAAACTTTCTGCTCGAATAGATTAAGTTTGTATTTTAAATGCAAAATCTAACGAAGCTTCGTATACATGAAATATTCATTAGAAGACCACTTAGTAAAACTATCCTGGTCGTTCTTTCTATTTTGAATGGATTTTTTGCCATATCTTGTGCAAAGGGGTGTTACTGAATAGGATGGAGAATGATCACATAACAAAATGACCAGCTTGGACTGCTGACATGCTTCTAATAGGGTCTTTCTAGCGTCTGTGGAGAAATGTAAATTCTCAGTGAAAATAACGTATCCTCTGGATAAGCACTTGAATCAAAGTGAATGGGATTCACTCGCTTGAACGAGTTTCAGATATCTGCAAGTAATATGAAGTTATAGGACTATCCAGCCAGATTCTAGTGCCCAAGCCAAAAAGGCTTATTGACATTACTATGGCTAGGAACGAGTTGGAAGCTCGAATTTTGATGCAAAGGAAAATGGCATTGTAAGCTATGAAGTTTCCCAAGTCTTAGAATTTTTCCAGTGCCAGCAGGGGCTCATGTGGAACATGAAAAAATTCAACATCATTAAAATCTGGGGAGAAGAGATATAATGAAAGTGAGCGCCGCTAGTGGCATATTGTACACAATTTACACGCGGAGGGAAGAAGCTATTAACTCCAGAGAGTTACTGTCAAGGATATGGAAGAAGGACACAATAACTAGCATAACCCTTGGCCTTGGTTTGAGTTATGAGAATTTTTTAAATGAGAAATCCCCGAATATTGCTCAACTTTAATACATTCTTCAGCAATTTATCCTCCCATATTTCATTCGAGAAGGGTCATTCTTTGTGTAAATTCATAAATCTTGTATGCTAATTTTTCCCCGTTGAGGTAGAAGCCGAAAGAATCATCTTGATGCTTCCAATGCATAGTAGTCCCTTCGGAACCATGTATATGGTCTGACCCTTAATTCATTTATATTTGCGAAGGGCTTTAGGTCTTACGCCTTGAGCAAATCCTTCTTCTTTTGATTAGATGTGATGGGAATAGGATATTTAATCGTGGACCCACCATAAACTTTTTAAGGTCCTATTAAGGTGTACTGTACAGTGGATGGGCAGGGCAGAGAGAGAGCCGAAAGTTGTCTGGTTGGTATTTATCCCATAAACTATAGAGTCACATGTAGCGTTTCTTTGAAAAACTGATCACACTAATCTTAAGTGAGTTAAACTTTTGGGCTGACTAATCTTTAAAAGACTTTCAACTTTCGGGGAGGATTGAAGGACTGGTGACTGGAAATAATTCTGGCTTTTGGTTCATGGACAGGTCTCTCACTGATGATACATATATTCCCAGCCAAGCTGCTTTGTAAAAGTGTTTTAAGTCAAAATTCGACATGATTCCATCAATCACCGTCACAGGGCAATTCACTACCAGACCGGTAAGTCTCTATTGAATCCCAGGAGAGCTTTCTCCTTCTGTACGGATACATACCTTGTGTGTGCTTGGAAAGACAGGATGCCGAGGGTGAATGCGACATGTCGTCGCATAACATTTCAGAGTTAGGACGGGAAGAGAGAATTCGGAAAATTCGGAGAGAAAGTCCGACTCGGAAGATCCACACTTGTGAGTCATCTAGACTTGGAGAATGAAAGGTTTTTATCTTGGCAGCCAACATTTCCGAGAGTGGAGATGATCTGGCGTTCTACCCTGTAAGCAAGTTTATTTTAATGGAATGAAGTGTAAATTTTGACAGATGACAAAAAGTCAGAAAGCTCCATGCTGAGTCTTCCTGTCCAAGAGTCAAGTTTTTGAAGGGAGGCGAGTGAAACAAAGGCGGATTTGAGACAAATAATAAAATGCCTGCACGGGCACACGAGCAGATTTAAAATCAAGAAACAAGTTCTTCTACATTCCTTCAGCCTTCAACTCTTGATCAGAATATCAGAAGCGGGGTCCTAATTGGAAAAAGTTGTTCTACCTCCTTTAATCATGTTTGCAAATAAGAGGTTGGCAAACTAGGCAATAAAATCTGCATAATATTGGAGTATTAAATATATCTACTTTGGCTACTTGTTTTTAGCCGGGCAAATCCTTAATGTCAACATGGAAAAGGCTGCAGCATATGCCAAATCAAACTATTTACGCTAAACTATTTTCATCACCCGAGTATTGAAATATTGACCCAGCTTGCAGATTGATTTCAAAATCTAGACTCTAGCAGTTTATCTTATATTCCAATTGATTCCTCATGCTTTAGTCCTTCCAACTACTGGGTACGAAAGTTTAAGATTACTGCACCAATCCCCGGCTTATAATAATAAAATCAACCTCAGGCCATCAATCTATAAACAGATCTGGAGGTGTTTGAGGCACAAGGAGCTGAGCTCACAATCCCAATCATTCCTGCCTGTAACCTGTAAGTTTTTAATTTAAAGCTGAAGCTGATGCGAGTATAATTTAAGTTGAGAGATGCTGGTGAATTCGAAACAGGCTGAATGGGATATTGAATGGAGAATGAAATAAATCTATCAAACTTTTGAACTTGCCGACGAGCTATAAATTAATTTAATGTTATCGTGTTCTCCGGCTGCTTATCCTTTCTCTTGCCATGGAATATTTAATATTTAGAATGATATGTATGCAAAAGAATGTTGGCAGCTAGTTTGCTAAAATCATTACACTGTCAACTGGACATACATTATATAACCTCTGAGTTTAGTTGAATCGTTCATTTCTACTCACACTATGGGGTTGTGTACCTTGGAGAATCTAAAGACCATTACTTTTATCAATATACTGTAATTTCTTATTATATGACAGAAAGTAAAATCTAATTATTCCTTCCCAGCAGTCAAGTTCCATAAATTTTTGGGAAAGGATCAATACCTTTCAAGCATGCAACGTACGTATACATTGGAATGAAATAAATGGAAGGAAATAAACTTGAGGAACAACTGCGTATAAATTGTTCGAAAACAATTTTTATCCAATTCAGCCAGCATATTGAAGTAGACACCCTACTGAGAATTTTGAAATTATAATCTGACGAATGATTGATACAACAGTTATTATCAATTACTATCCTCCTCAGAATATCGGCCATTGAAATTCAAGATCAAATATAACAATTGTGCGATAGCCATTTATCAGTTCTTTTGTGTGGAAATATTGTTCTCCGCTTCTTTGAAATCTTAAGATTTTTAACAAAAATAATAATGAAATGGAACAAAGGAAACTCGAGACGGCAAGTCTGAGAGAAATGAAATCCGACCCACCTACCTGAGAAGACAATGCAAAATAGTTCGGAGAACTGTGTCAATGGAGTTTTGATTTTCAAGCAATCTACTCTCTGTCATTTTAATCGATATTAAGCTATTGAGGTTATCAATAAAGGGCAAAAATGCTTGAAAGCTAATGTTGAGAAGTTACTGCGCCTTATCCACCTCCATGATTTCACCTCTGTGCCCTATGGATTAAATGGATTTGCATACTTTTAGACGGGGATTAAAGGTTCAAGACAAATGCTTTCTTTGTTCCAAGTGAGTAAGCCAGAAAGGAAGGAAGAAATGAATAAGTAATTCGATTGTTGAAAAATACTGGAGAATAGCCTTGTCACTAAGCTCTCTATTATATTGGACAAGTAAAACTTGAGCCAAGAAGAGAGGAACGATAACCAGTCGCCGTTTGGATCAAGATTCAAGAAAACTTGACTACATTCCAAGAGTAAAAATCACACAAAAAAGGTTCAAAGAAGACCATTTTCATTTTGTCTCCTTCAGAACTACTCACGACTACCAAAACCCGAGGGTTACACATGGTTATGGGTTATGGTACAAAAGGATTAGTAGGGCTGCAGGATTTTCAGACATTTCAGAGCTTCTTCAACATAATCACGGATTCAAGGATGTAAATGGAAGCCATGTGTGGAACGACTTGCACAAGTTACAGCATCTGGAATCTCTGAATGCATATGCATCTAGGGTTTCTAATAATATGAATTATATGAATACAAGATGAACACCACTCTTTCTATAATATATTAATAGGGTTTTAAAGGTGAAGAACAGCATTTCCGGTTCAGCTTTAAATTGTCATCACCAATAGGCTCGGAAAAATATATTTCCTTCCGATCCCATGCATCCACCACCTCCACCTCCGTTTCAAAAAAAAGGCTAGTCCTTCAAGAAGGACTCGTCATCCAATTCTATTAATTCTTCTACAGCAGCGGTGGTGAGCCCCGTGCTTGCTAACCTATTGATGTTCTTTCATCTTTCATACAGATCGTATTTAAGTAAGACAGGAAGCTGCTGCTTATTTTCTTTTCTTATTACCTGCCCGTCTCCTCTTCTATGGTGGATCAAAGCACTTCATTAAGCTTATCTTAAACTTGGCACGGCTTATGTATATACAGCTATTTCTCTGATTACAAGAGATATCTATCAAAGTTTTTCAATACGGCTTCTTGCACTGCACAAACTAGTAGATATTGGGACATTGGGAGCTACCCTCTATCACTTGTTTCAAATGAATGAATGCTAGAACTAGGGGCCTTTACTGTCCTAAAAATGAGCTCCTTGTGCTCCCTGCTTTTAAAAAGCAAACTCCTCCAACTAAGCCAAACAGAATAGTAATATATTGATGTCCCTACCTAACCGTATTTTACAACCAATTCCGCGTTACAAGTACGTGATACGTGAAATGGGTATTGAACACACGAGGTTTCGGATGTCGGATTCTAAATTTCTCCATGTTGAAGGTTGATCTAAAGAATCCAGAGCCGGACGTACCACTTAACTTGTACTTGAAGACAGGAAATAAACAGGAGGAAAGACTAGATATGTATGACACAACCTAGACAGTTTTTCGGTTTCCAGTTACATTTGTATGTGCTGAGGGCCTCATCTTTGAAGGGATGATTTTAATCATTGCATCACGTCTGAATTAAAAACCGATCTACCATGATTGGAAGCACTCAGGGTTTACTAATACTGCATGGGGTTCTTTAGCGCTTTTGTCTTGATCTTTCGACCAGTTATATGAGTTTATTTGTCAAATTCATAGCTTAAGATATAATGATATTACACAATTACAAACCAAACGAACAGCTACATCCTTATTCTGTCATAAGAGTCTTAAACTTAAAAGCTGAAATCAGACCAAGCAAAGATCAAATGAGCTTGAATGCTGAATAACTTGAAAAAAACAACAACAAAAACTTCAAAATAACAAACCACCCAATATCCAGCAGAGATGGATGAGAGTGTAAAGGGGTTGACTAACTTAAGAATTACAGAGTAACCACTACTACTGTTGAGTTAGGACCTATTTTACTTTACTTACTTAATATGTTAGAGGGCAATTTTAAGTCCCGCTGCTGTCTCACAATTTTAATGGACATCCAACAAGACATGAATCATGTTATCTCACTGCAACCCTTTTAATAGTTGTCAAAATGTCAAGTGTCAAGTTGTGAGCTTGGAGTTCCAGATTGCCTATGTTAATCCTGCCTGTAATTTTGTGCTGGTGGCTGGGAACTGTTTGTTTATATTCAGCTACCTACCTCATGGTCAATACTATGGTTATTTAATAATCAAGCATTTAATTTTTTATAGAAATTCAGGATAAACTTTTTCGACTTTAACAATTTTTAATGAGGGGAGGATAACCTTATCAATTAACCCCAGCGTATCTCAAGCTTCCCCGAAAAGCTATTCCTTCGTCTTATTCCTTGGATTCTCTTGAACTATGGACACTCGGACCTCGGACATATTTTTATAAGTCAGCTACATGGTTCCCAAGTAATTAAGTTGAGGAAACTTCGAAACTTGTTGGCATGGCCTAAACTTTCCAGGATATCTCAAGACTGCCTAGGCTGAGAGTGATAATATTTTTGGTCCGCTAACACCATAAAGTCCCTAAATATACTGGCAAGCATACATGGCATTTTGATTTTTCTTTTCCATTTAGAAGTTCTTCTGGTAAACCTACCTCCCTCCTCCGTTTCGTCTCATTCCCAGCTTGAGTTTCTAGATCCATGCTGGCAGGGAAAAGGATGATTTTGGAAAATAGTATAAAGGGTAAAATGGATTGGGAATATTTGGATTGAAGATCCGAAATATTCAACAAATAGGGCATTGAGCTCAACAATCCACAAGATTCACAGTTCGGGATTACATAATTTCGTAATGTTTGTAATAGACTGTCGGACATGTGTTTGTTTGCATTGGCTTCGTTCAGTCCATCGACTATCGGAGTGGCATAATTCTGTACACTCGAATATTAAAAGCAAATCCAAAGTCTTCAGACTCAGAGTCCATCCTACAAGCATATAGTACGTAGATAACTTTAAGAGAGATGATGAGATGGAAAGACGCCAGCATCATCGGAGTTCAGCTAGTTTGGCAGATGAGATGTTCAACAAATAGACTGGTTGAGTTTTATATTGCTCTAGTGTTAAGACGAAGAGTGTCATGAGTACTCGGACTTAATAAGCTTCATATGCAGTACACACACTAGACCGTAGAGTTGTATGTAGTAGTGGTAGTTGTGCTCTTGTTATTATTATTCCGTTTATATTCTCGAAAGAAGTGGTGGTGGTTGGTGGCAGTGTGAGTGCAGTGTGGATTGTGGATAGAGGTTTGTTAGAGAGGGTGGTCCTCTCATCTTCAGTCTCATCCAGTCGTCTCATGCCTAACTGTGTGCACCCAACACTTTAATCATTACCTAGAGGCTAGTGCTTCCCTAAGTCCTTGAGAGACAAGAGCTTCTGTTCTCGCTCCCACTTAAATAATCTTACTTCAGACTTTCAGTTAGTATAATACCCCTTTAACGAATCTCCTGGTCAAGTCCGGGCTGGAGATATGATAAGCGTTTTATAAATCATGGCCAACCTCCTGTGCACCGCTCTGTGTTTGCTAGTGACCTCTACGCTCCTTCTAAATCTAGGGCCTGCCCTGGCACAGAAAAGTGAAGGCAAGGTGGTCACTGTCTGTAAGTCATCATGAATTCGGATTTTTGGGATTTGTCATTGGGTTTTGGGTTGGACAACATATTTTTTTTATCGATTTGGTTTTATGACTGCAAACTTTTGTATGCATAATTTTGCAGGTCTACCCGATCAGGCGGCAGAGCTGGAAGTAAATGTGACAATAGGAGATACCTTGAAAATCCTCTGTGTGTCACCGAAAGAGCTCGTGGATACATTGAGAACAAACTGGTCGAAAAATGGAATAGACATTGATGTGGAAGTGAACTCCTCCAGTGATCGTCGTACTAGGACAAAAATACAGTAACTTCATTTTCATTATATTTAATTAAGTTGACTTACTAGAATTTTGTTTCTGAGTTGATAACACTTGCCTCGTTGTTTTCAGACTAAGAATCAAAAATATAAAACCAATTGACGAGGGATATTACGAATGCACTATATTGGACGAGATTCGCCAAGATATTTCCCACCGAAAAGGTGTCAGTGTCACAGTTTTAAAGAAACTTAAAGAAAAGGATTCAAATGATGAATATCTGGGTGATATGGAAGAAGTAAAAGATGCCGCTCTATCCTGTGACCGTCAAAAGAACACCTCAGAATTTAATGAAAGTGTTCCATACCACTGTTTTGATCTGAATTTCCCCCGAAAACGGATGTCCCATTTTTTGGTGAAAACCGCTGGAACTACAGTTACGCTGCACTGTAATCCAAAAGGTAAGTTTTTTAGTCAATTGTGAATTGATGTTAAAAAAAAATGCTGAACGCTGACAAAAATTAAATATTTTTATTTTATAAATAGGGAATCCAGCCCCGAAGGTAAAGTGGTACAAAAAACTCAACGATACAAAGATAATTTTTAACGCGGCTGGAGGGGATCATAAGCTGGTTAGAAATTCGGTGGTATTCAGAGAATTGACTACGAACGATGGCGCCATGTACATTTGTGAGTCTCAAAATTCACATTCCACAATTGAATACGACGTCCTGCTAATTGTCGAACGTAATTCACTTATTAAATACTTGCTTGCATGATGGGGGCCTTAGTTAGAATGTATTTTTGATGGGGTGTTATCGTTTTTAAGCTCAATTTAAATTTCAAGTTTGAATTAGTATTCCAATTAGCTGTAGGAAATAATTGTAATTTGCATGATTGCTTTTGCAAACTGAATGGCTTTTGCACAATGTTGTGGTTATTAGTGCTTAATATTTTTAGCTTGGATTTATATGCTTCAAAATCTGAGGTATTCAGAATTCAGGGTTGTTTCATCGTTTGCTTTCTACCTCTCAATAGTATTTTATTTTCATATTTTCAACAGTTCAGTAGTACTGTATATGTGGTGTTCAGTGTTACACTTGTTTTAATCAAAACCCCTATCTTTGGTATTGGAAGGCAATAATTTGGTGACGGGCAGTAGAAAGTTGTAGTATTACATCTGAAACAGTCTGTTTCAGTAACCAGCCGCTTATTGGACCACTTTTACAGATAAATCTTCAAACTATCCAATCATAACAGATTTTGGGAACACCACTGTTCTTGTTGGACAAGATCTCCGACTTGAGTGTTCCATTGTAGCGGAAATTCACAATTTATGGATCGAGTTTCTGCAGGAACGAGGACGTAAAAACGTGACTGTCGAGGTGGGTTTAACCTTAATGTAATATTGCAGCATTAAGTGAACAGATATGTAAACATCATCATGAAACTTGTCCGATAAGTGCAATGTAAGCTGGATAAGGGATTTGTAAATTCAGTGAAGTATTTTTAGGACACACACAAGGTCACAATGATCGAGTATACAATTGAGCTTCCGGCAGAATTGCAGGGCATATTAGAACCTCTTTTTGTAAATTGATTGTTTGTTGAAAACATCATAGTAACTAAGCCAATATCTATGAAAGTGGCTATCACGTCATTCATAATCGGCTGAGTTATTAATCGTACCATAAATATAATTTTAAGAACCTGTAACTATGCAGATTGTTAGGTCAGGAATATACTCTTCGGGTACCTTTAGCATGGCCTTCTGAGTGTGAAGTGTGAACAGCTTTGAATTGAGTTATAAAACTTGAATTACCTTTAATCAGCATGGTGTGAAAATTAACAAGTATTTGACTAAAGTTTGAATTATAATAACATGCATGATGATTGAAATGAATTCTTCAGGTCTCAAAATTTAAAATAATGATAGTTATTGGATTTCCAGGAACATTTAAACTGTTTAAATTATGTTGTTAACGTTTAATTTCTATTACTTGTAGAGGTAAGTCATTCGGTACCTATTTTCACCGAAGCCCCTAAGAACGTGACGGTTGTAAAAGGGGACAGTGCAATGCTATGGGTCCAAATTTTGAGTGATGCCGAGTATCATATAGGTTGGGCCAAACATTCTGCTAATAATTCAGAGGAAGTAACATATATAGAGGTATATGGGTTATCAGTTGCTGGTTTTCAGCTTAACTAAGTGTGGCTGCCATGTAATATCTATTCGCAGCAATCTAACAAGCGTGTTCTTGAAAAAAAACTAGACCTATTTACGTGTATTAAAAAATTTATAACGTATGCCGAATTGCTATAATAGGATACATTGCAATTGCTACATTTACATCGTAACGCTCGCAACAATATTACAATAATTTATAATCATTTCCAGCATTCGTTACTCTAAAATCGTAACAAAGTGGTTTTGATTAAAGTTTGCTCCAATAGTTGGATCCATTTTAGTTTGTCAGCTTATGATCAAACACATATCTTCACAAGCTAACTTTAACTGGCCAATATTATTTAAATACACAGTAAATGCTTGTAGAAATGCACATTGTAGGTCTGTATGTCAGAATAGTTTGGATAAATTTAATATTTTAATAGTTTGATTCAGCACCTGTGGGCTTAATCACTAATACCTTCAAAGCCAAAAGCATGATCATTATGTTGTCCTTTCTCGATTTTATTTTCAAACCTCACGCATCAACGTGTTTAACGCTGCTTTGGGTGCAACGTTTTAAATATTTAAATATTAACGTCAATTTTGTTGGTTTTGCAGTCAAGGACGGACAATCAAACCATCTTACTGGATAGTCATATTTTGTTTATTGAAAACATTACCATAGAAGATGCTGGTTGGTACACTTGCTTAGCTGCTAACGCCCTTGGTCGTGCAGAGAGATCGGCATATGTCGATGTTCTGTTTGGTAAGACCGTCAATAGTGATTAACGAATAGTTTGATTTAGTAACAAAAACTGAAAATATTTTATATGCATCTTCAGAAAGAGACTCGATTGCTGTCACTGAAAAATCTAAAGACTCACAATGGATGCTTTTATTTGGGATTTGCATTTTGGCATTTCTATTCATTAGTATCAGTTTCTTCTTGGCCAAGCACAAGCGGTAAGACAAAAATGGGATTTTTATAATTGAGAAAATAAGCTCACAATTTACTTATCATTTATTTGCATATTCATATTAATCCAATACTAGATGGATGATAAGTATGGAGAAAAAGGATAGGATGAACGGTTGGACCAAACAAGTTATAATCGAAAGGAGACCGGCACAAGATAACGATGAAGGGGTTATTGTAAGTTGCTTTAAACTTATGCGAAATAAATAATTAATATTAACGCTCATTTTTCTCCGTGGTTTCTTCTTTTAGTTGATTCCTGCTGTAAACATTAAAAATGTTGAAGCCAAGACGAAAGGTCAAGAGTACGAGTTACCGACTGATTTGAACTGGGAATTTGCTCGAGATAAATTACTCTTAGGTAAACATTTGGGAGAAGGAGAATTCGGTGAGGTTAGAGAGGGAGCGGCTGACGGAATCGTAGAGAGAGGATTCGTTAGCACCGTTGCTGTAAAGAGCCTGAAAAGTAAGAACAATATTCTACTTTTAGATTTTAATAAATATTCTAGAATTAGTTTTTGAAAAACGACCATTAATATGATAAACTTTCAGAGACTCATACGGACGCGGAAATGATTGACCTCATATCCGAAATGGAAACGATGAAAGAGCTAGGGAAACATGTGAACATCATCAATCTTCTTGGTTGCTGCACCCAGTCTGGAGAGTTACTCGTAATTATGGAATTTGCCGAGCATGGCAACTTGAGAGATTTTCTAAGATACAACCGACATCAGTTTACGTACGAAAGGCCGAAACAAAATTCTATGAGCACTGTAATTCCTATCGATACCATCTCAAATAATGCCGGTGACGAGGATGTCTTGACTTTTAGAGACCTCATGTCTTTCGCGTATCAAGTTGCTCGAGGGATGGATTATCTCGTTCAACGAAAAGTAATAAACATAGACCTTTAACTTGCAAGTAATTTTATTTTAAACTGTCCTAATTCTTTTTTATAATTTCAGTATGTCCACAGAGATTTAGCTGCAAGAAATATATTGGTGGCTGCGAACAAAGTTGTCAAAATAGCCGATTTCGGAATGACTCGAAGTACCTTCATCAATGACTATTATAGAAAAAAGAGTGATGGCAGAGTGCCGGTCAAATGGATGGCCCCAGAAACATTGTTTCATAGGATATATACGACGCAGTCAGATGTGTAAGTTAATACAAACTTCGAATTTTAATTTGAATAACGATTATTATAAACTAGAGAATTTATGACAATTATGACTCATTATTCCTAGTTGGTCCTATGGAGTCCTGCTATGGGAAATCGTCACCTTGGGCGGGACTCCTTATCCGTCAATGCCAGATGTAAATAAGTTACTTGAGTTTCTAAAAGCTGGCAAAAGAATGACTCAGCCACCTAACTGTCCGACAGAACTGTAAGTTTTTTTCAGAATGAAATTGTTATGTTTTTCTTGGCTTAGTGATTATTTCTTACGTATACTATCTTGTTATATTTTATAGCTATCTAATTATGAGAGATTGTTGGATGGATACCCCCACTGGCAGGCCAAACTTCGGAGACCTAGTAGACGATATCGGACGAATAGTGTACATTGCATCCGGAACTGTAAGTTTCATGTTGCGTCCAATGAAATACTTGATCATCACAAATATTTCATGCTTTTTAATTATCTTATACAGGAATACCTGGAGCTGGAAGGGATGCGACCCATCGAAGAAGAAGAAGTCATAACTCCCCCAAGTAGTCCGGAGAACTCTGGAAGTGGGTTCATAATGTTTGACCCAGAGTTCATAAAGTCATTTTCCGAGCCTTAATCTCAATACTTGTAATTTGTAGGTAGTTATTAGTTTGATAATCTTAACTATTTATAATCAATGTTTTCGTTCATCAGACTTCTGACACCTTTGCCTATTCGCTTGGACAGTGAATGTATAGATACTTAATTAGGTATATATAAAAGGGTATTCATTTTTGTTACAAACTGAAAAGGGCTATATATTACTAAAGGACAGGCAGCTATGTAAGCAACATGTTGGGGGGTATTGATTTGTTGACTATTTTCTTGATCTTCCGTAATATTATTGTTATATTCTAAAGTATTTTGTTGACTTGGTGAGACTGGGAGAAGGAATAAAAAAGTATATGAAATTGATTCTGGGTAGCGATTACATAGCGTCTTTGATTTACTCTTAAGGGTTCGGCCAACCAATAGCCAACATTAGTGTATTTATAGAGGATTCTTTTAAAATACGCTCATCTAATTCCGTTATGATTGTGCTTCCTATTGGATGATCATGGCCAAGCATTTTCTCCGGGTCGGAAGCAGTTGGGAAATTTATCGATATCGGCGTGGATATCGGCTACTCTAGAAGTCTAGACTCTGGAGACAAAGGAAGATTTGTTGAATGCGTTCCCTCCTGGAAACCAGGGTGGTCCTTTTAACCAATGGTGTCCAGATATTTAGAGAGACAGTTAGAAGAAGGCGGAGCTCTCTGGTTTGAACAGATACGAGGGAACCTGCCCCTCCGCTGCTGTCGGCACATTTCTATCATCATGCAACAACAATTCAGCCGACAACTCGCTTGTTGTTTCCTTACTTGAGGTATGGATTGACTCCACCACCACTCCATTGCACTGGATCACTCGTCCACGAACCAAGGAAGAAGGAAGATCGAGACGAGACTCGACTGACTGTCCAGTTCAGCAATAAACACACGTTGGTTTTAGTTTTAGTTGTCTATCGAAGTTGGTTCAAGCGGAGGTAAGATTACGTTCTTGGATTTTATTTTTTATTTATCTAATTATAAATTTTGAGGTAATTTGGATTGAAAGCGTATGTATGGATTCTAGGATTTGTGCCCGATTCGTTGTTGTCGATCAAGCGTAAAGGTAAGGCGATGTTTTCTGGTTGATAACGTAATTTTGGATCTTGGCTTATTTTATTGGTTGGTGCTGGTGGGGGGGCTTGGGGTTACAAATCACTTGGGAATGAAATTAATGAGTATATTTGGCGGTATAAGCATGTTGGTCATTTTTTTTGTTGAAATTGAATCGAATCGAGAAAAAAAGGATGGACGCTTAATGTGTATTTGAATGTGAGTTTTAAATTTAAGATCTATTAGTGGCTTGTTAATATAATGCAGTGCATGATTTTGCTGACTACAGCCTGCTAAACGATACTAGGGTTTTGTTTCGGTGGACTTGGGTCAGGTTTTTGTGTCGATTTATAATACATTAGATATCGAATACCTGATCAGTATGTAAAGATACGCAATTTCATCATTTGGCCTTATTTTGCTCTTAATTACCCTTCGTCGACCATCAGCTATAGCTATTTGTATTTTGGATAAGTCCTTAAGGATGTAGGAAGGGACGCTTGTATTAAAATACCGCGTTGCCAGCTCAATACTCAATACTAGAGGCAGAATGCTTTTTGCAGGGCCGGCCGGCTCTATAGTCAGCTCACAATTAGGTTTTAATCTTCTGTTATTTCGTGTTGTGTTTGGTTTGTCTTGGCCTCTGATATACGGCCGGATGCTGGATATTCCAAAATGCATGTCTATAATTTTGAAATATAACAATTCTCATACTGCCTGGCTGAATACGTTTAAGGATTGCATGGTTGTGGTGATTCGTTTTCTTGTTACCTAATTAGACCTTGTCCTTTCTCCCTTACTTTATTTAGCACGCGTATGTCATATGCAGACTAATATAATGGGAAGGATTTACCACAGCAATATAATTTGAGGATTTCTTTGCTTTTGCTTTTTTCCATTTTCAGCAAGCAAGCACTTACTATTGCCATAGCCACAACGAGGAGTCTAGAACGCTACTTGCTTATTGCAATGGATGACAAAATTGCAGTCATGAAATCATTCAAAGTGGAGGATGAATATGGTGATTACGAATCACCTATAAATATTTATCACACCTTAAATCCGGTTTTTAGTGAAGAAATCGATATCGGGCAGAACTTTGAAGTTAATAGCCAAATATTCCAGGACGAAGAATTCCCAGAGTTACGGGAGCTGTGTACTTTCAAAACCGTGATGCAACAAAGAGAAGATCAAGATCTAGGGATCATGGCGAACAATCATGAGCATGACGAATTCGCCATGTTTGCAAAAGGCTTCCCTGATGGTCTTGATATGTTGGATGGACCTGATCCCTTTAACTTAAAGTATGATAGTTATTCTAAAATGCAAATTTGTCTCGACATGTGCGAAATTACTTTAGTAATTCTATCTTTCAGCAATGGATCTGGAATGTCGCTCAACAGAAGAGATACAGTGTCTCTATTTGATTCAACTCAGGGGTTGATAATGAACGGCTATCCTCAGGTATTATATGAGCCGTCTGGATCCGTACAACAACCCAACGAGATCATTTGCTTTCAGAATTACCCTGGAGACTTCGACTTCGAGGTAACATTTAAAATTAAAATTAAGTACACCGCGCAGGTGTATTTGAAAAATGAAATAAGGGAAACCAATGAAAAGTGAATATGGTCCATTACAATTTTCATACACAAGTCATATATACTGATACTCGGCGGTGTAATATTATGATTTAATTAGGAGTAAATCTTAAATGAGATAATTGAGATTAAAAATAAATATTTCAATTTGATTTCTGGTTGCAGGTATTACCTGCTACGAGCACAGAGGGAAATAAGCTGAGGTACCATTACGGTACCCACAAATTGTTTTGTAGAGCTGGAACTCACGACTTTCACTTCAAAATGGGATTCGAAAGCATTCCAAACATTTCGGATATGACCGTGAGAGCGTGCATTGTGTACACAGACCCTCATCACAAGGATAAAGCCGTCATTAAGTGCATGACGTGTATTACTACTGGTCAAGCTGGGATTCGTAAGTTTTGATTTAATCGAGTGAATTTTCAACCTTTACGTTTACTCACCTCATTGGTATACTGATTTCGTTCTGCAGTGCCTGATGATGAAAACGTGGAACACATTTTGAGGGCACCCAAAGAAGATCGACACGTCCGTTACTCGAAAAGCGACGAGACTGGACGGTATTATACGTGGATTTCTCTTCATAAGCCTGAGGTATGTTAGTTTTTGTACTTCTTGTATTGCAAAGTCTTAATGTGCTTCAAACTGTAAAATTCTAAACCTAATTTAGCCTGGAACTAAACACTTTGTGCAAGCATATACGTTTACGTGTATGTCCTCGTGTAAAGCTGGCATCAATCGTCGGGCTAGTGCGATTATCTTTACGCTGTTCGACGGAAAGTAAGATTTTGGACCTTATGCTTTCTTTTCTGTATTCTTAATTATGTGATAATTTTCGACCATTCTACAATTTCACTATTATGATTTTTTTTAGTAATGAAGTCCGAGGTAGGAAAATCATTAACTTGAAAGTCTGCTCGTGTCCACCAAGGTATTGTAACTCAAAACAGCTCTATACTATAAGTCCTGGTTTTCATAATCAGTTGAGTATTTAACAGTTGTTGTAATGCTTGCTATTGTAGGGATTATCTGCTGGATTTCGATAAGCAGCCCCAGCTCGATGCAAAAATGTCCAGCAAACAAAGAAAAGTACGAAAGTTTTCAAGTAAGAAATACTTGAAAAAACAAAAGTTGGACGAAGAGCCAGTCACTCTACCGATTGTAGAACTGCAGCAGCCAATTGCTGTAATCGAAAGGTCACCATGTGTCAATCGGCAGGATGTTGAAACTTTTGACAATCGGAACTCTCAAGAGCAATCATCTTCACAGGAGACGGTGTACACAGACAGTGAAGATACAAAGGTAATTTCTATATGCCTTTTGGTTGGCCGAGATGATTGATGTCGGTGGTGTGGTACAGAGAGTGTTTAATTTTATTAAATAGAAGAGTGTTAGACTCCGGCAGCTCATGCAGGATTCAAAAGCCGTACTGAAGATGCGGAACTCTCCCAGACCAACTTGTCAAAACATCGCTAAAATTTTGCTCACGTAAGTTATGAGCGTCTTAATCTACTTAATCAAAGAACGGACTGATTTATTTGGAATTATGAACAGTTTTTTACTATTACTCATGTCCACAGGACCCTCAAAACGGCTCAGGAACTGTGTCGAATGGCGAAATCTGCGGATGAAGCGCCAGAAGATAAAGATATGTAATAATATCCTTAAACTGCATGACTCTTCTTGATCACTAGATTTGAAGTATAATGGATATTCAAGCCGAACGCTTAATAATGAAATGACACTTAGATGCTCCAGGATTACCAGCCATATATTAATTAATTGAATCCTCACTGTAAAGTACAAATGCTTGAGTTGATAATTTTAAAGTTTTTTAAATCAAGTGGAGTAGATAACTTAACTTACAATTTGACTAACCACAAGATAAATTTTATGTATCCATAAGATATTTTTAATTTCTGTACTAAGAATAAATTTTGCAAGAGAGAATCTTAACCTCGAGTTAATATTTTGCATTAGGTCACTTTTAAAAACGTGACGGCGACTTAAATCTAGTTATCCATGGTGATGAAGTAAGGAATTTGTTATCGTTAGCACAATGGTGGGGTAAGCGTTGGTGTCTAATGTCATAAATGTATCTATTTGATCAGATTTCAAAGCATTTCTTTCCCATAGAAGCCCAATTACTGGATTCTGTACTGTGGTCATGATCTGTAATCTGCAGATATCTTATGATTAACTCATTAGAATTAGAGCAATATTTTGATTCTACATCTTTCGAGTTGAACTAGTAATTAAGCCAAAAAGTTCGTGTCAGGTTTCAAACGTGGAATTCTGGAATCCTATGTAAGTAAAATATCCATGATTACCTACGATTACAGTCAAGCCGCGATGCAATCTCAAATGTTAATTTTTTTAAAGGTTATTTTTCAATGATTAACTTTATTTGTACATTGGACAGATTGCACGATACCTTGGGTATCAACCTTTAAAGAAAAATCATGTCTTGACATCTCATCAAACCGACTTACCTCTTGAATACCTCAAACCCGAAAACGAGAATACCGACGTAACTCAGCGTAAGTACAAGTTTTTAAGAATATTAATTCTCACACTGAACATTGGCTCTCAGCCCTCAGAATTTCCAAAGAAACAATGCAAGTGATAACTGCTTAGTAAAGCTTAGATTGGAACGGTATCGAAGGTTTACCTCTTCCTGGACAAGAGAGACTAGAAAGAGATTAAAATTCCGCGGTGGTTTGGATTTGCAGATACTAGCCAATTCTCTCAACCCTGTGAAATATATATACACGCCTGAGTAGGGAGAACTTTTTGAATAAGTGCTGACGAAGTGAGCACTGAATTCCGGCTGCCCTTGGTTGCAAAGTAAAGTGCCTTAGCTTATTGGCCGCTTTGACATCGGCTTCAAAATGATGGAAAGCACTGATACGGTAAGTGGTTGGAGACTTGTCTGCGTTTCCTCCCCGTCGTTCTGTCTATATTATCGACGACTTTCGCATTCATAGCTGTATGACCTCATCAATAAGTGTTTTGAAAAGGATTGTTGTGTTCATTTTTTTTAGCAATCCCTCACTGGAGAAGAAACGCAGCCGAGAACTCTCTACGTTGGCAACCTCGATGCTCAAACGACGGAGGAATTCTTACTCTTATTATTTTCCCAAATCGGCCCTGTCAAAGGTTGTAAGATCATCCATGAGGTAAGCGAGGTTAGAAAGACTTTTTTTTTATCATCTCATAAGTTTAATAAGTTAAGTGAAGGTAGACTCATGAGTTGTACTTTGCATTCATCAAGGGGCCAGTTTTTGGTTTTAGAACAGAGGAAACTTCTACAGCCTAGACACACTTGACGATCCGGCCAACCGGCAAACTGTTTTGTAACTTTCATTGGGCCTGATCGCCAATTTACATTTCCAATTTAAGGTCTGAATTGTGTCCATCATGTCTTGGGACCTTTATGAAGTACTGTACAGCGAAACGGCGTGTAATAGGCCGGCTCAAATAATTTGTATTTGAATGTTGTAAGTCTAACAGAAAGATTGTGATTTCTGGAAACCTGTGCCTGTATCTAGTTTTTTATTGACAGGTCAATTATCGGTTTGTATAATGTTATTGCATTTGTAAGAGAAAAATCGTGGCTATTGGTTATATTCATTTATTCCTGTCGTTGTTAAAGCAAACTTTCATGTGGAAAAGAAGCCGTCTGTGTACGATTGCCTTTTTATTTATATTTCATACATTAACTCCAATTTATTTAATATTATTATTATTATTCTTGAATCTTGATGCAGAGTAGTGTCAACTATTAATTTCATCTGTATTTGATTAAAAACTAATTTAGATGGTGAATTTGTTGTATTTAACAAAAATTTGTATTGCATTCTTGATTGCTTGCTTACTAAATGCATCCATGGAATAATTGTTGGACTAATCTAACTCTAATGTAACAGTCTTAGATGATTTATAATCACCACGTGGGAAGAATGGATTGAAATCTTAAATTGACTTAACACCCGATAAAACGTTCCATGCTCCTTCACTCACGGGTCACTCCTAAACTTTAAATTACTAAACTGTACCGTCGGGTTACTCTTTCTGGCTAACTTTGTTTGCATATTTCCATAATCCATCAACCATCCTAGATCCCACGCTCTTTATGTAATGGAAGAAGGATGATCAAGGGTTAACAGTTCTGTATAATATGAGCTCCATTTATTCCACCTGAAATCTGCGGATTTTTAAAAAGCTATGCGTTCTTGCCTGTATCCACATACTCTGTGCAGTCTTTTTTTTAGCCAGGCTAATCCAGAGGATCTGGAATGGGACAAGAACTGTTTTAGAATAATCCCATAATTTATGTTGGATTACACTTACAGCTTGAAAGATATTGTTCTAGCTACTCCTCCAGACCCCTGATGTGAAAGATTTATAAATAATATCAGGGAAGTTGAAATAACCATTTTTACTCACTGAAAGTAACCAAAATTCACCTAAGGTATAAAGGTCAGGGAGCCGCGATTAAGGAATATAAATTACTAGAGTTTATGAAATTAAGTGGCGATTGCACGATTAAGAAATGTGGAAAATTTCGGAAAATTTGGCTTCTCATGTCGAATAACTAAACTCGAATTTGAATGAAGTTCAGAACTCAATAATCTGAATCATTGTTTTTATGCAGGAATGGATTATTTTACATGCAAAGTTAAAATATAAGGTTAATATCTGCGAGATTAGTAAAAAGCTGAATATTTTTCGGTTTCTGGAGATCTGCTATATGGACAAAATGTACTTATTCCCCACTATCACTTGATGACCAATCTTGAATTTCAATTTAGTAAGAAAGTCATTCATTATTAATGCCATTAATGGAAAAGAAAGGGAGCAATTAATGCGTAACACTTATCATTTTAGGCGTATCTCTCTCGACATTGCCATCATTAGGTTGGGGTGAAGGTGGATTAAGTTGGTTTAATTGGGAAAAATTGAGGTAATAGAGGTAAAAAAATAAATTAAATAACCTAACCATGGCCTGTGCTTAACCACTGCTCATAATAGGTTACCGATTAAGGTTACTGATAGTGCTTGCTTCTTTAGGCTAAACTAACGTACAAAATCGCCCTACCGTACCTTGAAAACCTCTCAAAGATCCCTGTTGTGGAATTTAAGGACGAAATGCTCTTAATAATCGTGAATGAGTACGGTGTAAGTAAACAAATCCTTAGCTATAAAATGCTCTGAAGGACCATTCATAAACTTTGCGTACAGCTATGGTGAGGTAGATGTTTAATCAGCGTATCCATCTTATCCACAGTATTCATAACAAAAACACGAGACATTCGACTGTTGTCCCCTGTGCGATGCACCATAATTCCATATGAATAAATAATTTGAGGCTAAATCATAACAGCTAGATGAAACTAAAGTCTTTCTCGAGAAGACACACAACAAACAATTCGTTGTGGTTTTAGGTAATAATATAATCCACATTGTGCAGATGACAGAGAGTTTGGTATGGCCTGTGTATTCTATGTCCTAGCAGCATCTCAAAGCATAAAGGCAAGGGATTTGAGTTTTGAAGTAGTAAAGTCATTGTAAATCTTAAAACCTTTGTAAAGTATTAATGGTCCAAAGTCGGGCTTGCACTCGTATCGTATGTGCTCGATTGCAAGACGAAAGGGCGTGTCGAGAATTGTATGCGTAACAAAATTGTGGGTTTCTAGCATATCATTTTAAGCATATAATTTTTTGTAGACTTAACAGAAAGTTGATAATAATTGGATGAGACTAGAGCAAAATTCACGGATGTTTTTACGGAAGCTTGTCAAAGAGTAAAACTGGAGGTTTGAAGTCATCTCAGGGTACATTATCACTTATGATAGCTTGAGATTAGTAGCACTTAAAAAAATACCTCCGAATTAAAAAAAGAGAAGAATCAGTGTAAGAGATTACAAGGAGGAAAATGATTGTTACGAGCAGTACTTAGGGTGCTTAAATCACTTGTGCTTTCCAGAAGAGAAGTGGTAGCATTGTCTATGAAAAAAATTGAGATTTAAAAAAAGACTAATGATGGGCATCGCACCCTAAGAAATAAGCTACTTCGGCCAAATCTCTCATCACCACATTGTCTTGTAATGTGCAGAGGACTTGGTAATTTGGTATATAATATTCCGCTTGATACAGCGTTATTACCATGATTCTTCGTTGTTCATAAACGAATGAGATGACATGCAAATGGATATTTATACTGTGCAGTGAATTTTTCCCAGATAATCTAGAGATAAAATGATTTGTTTCTAAATATGTCTAGGTCCATTAAAGTATGTGTATGAAAGGAAAAGATGAGGTATGAAAGGGGTAGAGAAAAGCACAGTTGGGCTTGTTTTTGCTGGTAAGCCCAAGTCATTTGTTGTGGTCACAAAGAAATTTCAGTTAATACGGAGTTTAAATACCTTTTAAGACGAGATTGTAAACATGGCATGGTGTCAAGTCCTTTGTGAGGTAAATGAATCATGACTGGAAATTGTGTTGGGTGAAAAAAAATGCATTATTATTCTACATTATGCACGTAGATAGATCTTGGATGTAAATCTGTGGCTACTACTGGGGGCTAGTCTTATGGAAAGAGGGACGACGGCGTTGTGGCAGTGTCCAAGTGACATTGTGGAATTTAGGATACGAGAACGGGACACTCGTATTTGACAAATGATGTCTCACCTCAAATGATGCGCTGAAGGCTATCTCCACTAGATTTGTCGTCGTTTACTGTTTTCCTCCTTTGGTTCTTCCGACCACCTCCTGGCAATCCTCAACGAAAATCCTTTCGTGTCTCATCTGCTCTACTATCAGATTTACATGTTAATCTTAATATGCCTCTCTCCTGATTGTTTATGTATGTAGCACAATGCCAGGAGATTACTTTCAATTTTGATGCGGAAAAAATTATCAACGTCTAGTATTGCTGGGTAGTATGTAGTCAAAAAGTTTGACTATTGCATTGCTCCACTTTAAATTCATTTTCTCATACCCAGCCTTAATTCCTCTTGATGATGCAGGCTGTAAGTAAAAGAAATGCCGATCGCTGAACGTCTTGATGGTATTTTGACAAGTGCGATCAATTGTGGTTTAATGTGTGACTGAGCAGATTCTCGAGGAGTCAATCCAATCTACAAAAGTAATTACTGTATTGTGATTCTGAAGAATACATTTAAATCATTTCGAACTTGTTGGAGACTTGGACTTGATTCTTTCATTACTTTGGCTATTGATACCAGGGAACAATCAAAGGAATAAATGTACTGTATCAATTTTTTTTGACTTTCTGGTAAGGCAGCTAGAGCATTCCGATGGTTGGTCTTGATAATGATCTAAACATAGTGACCATTCACTGGCTTAAGTGACTTGTCCTATCTGATGCCCCTAGGTAATTACATTTTGAAGGAGAAAGTATGCGTCAAAATGAACTTGAAATATTCAAAATATAACATGCTGTCAAAAAAACTAGATAACTAAATTCGACCAAATCCCTCATGTCCATAGCACTTTGAGCACTTTGAGCTCATATATGAATTTTAGATAGGAATTGGGAATGAATTTGTCTGTCTTTTTTTATATATCGTCTAGCTTGAAATCAGAGGCTCATTTTCACCTAATTTGTGGTAGATATTTCTGTTTTCTTTTATTTATAGCTTAATGATATGCTAAGGCATGATGTGTCAAATAAGTTTGTTTCTGCCTCTGGCTACTTTTGTTAATAGGGTTTCTAAATTGGACATTTGGTTCCTTGTGGACATAAAAAGTGTGTTTTATTTTTTATTTCATCGTATTTTTATTACAGATTCATTGCCCTTCATACAAACACTTACGATCAAGATTTATGGCTTGTTTTCTTGTAAGTTTATCACAGTAATTTGTTAGTCGTCGTACGTTTGTTTTATTCTTAGATGAATTTAGTAAAATAATTTTTTTAGTTTATAACTAAAAAACTACAATTAATAATATTTGCTATTTATATTTATATTAAATTATTCTGACAAAGTTTACTATTTATGAAAATCATTGCTCATACGATTATGCAAATTCTGCTAGATAAACAAATAACACAGGTCTCAACCATTTTTTCGTTTAAGATTAGATTTTGTAGTTGTAGCTCCCGAAATCATGTTATAGATTATCTTTGGGCTCCGCTGAGTGGCTACACAAGATTTCATAAGTTGTAAAGTAAGTGATTGAAGGGTTTTGGGAACTAGAGCTAGCAGAATTTTACCCATTTTCTCGACACATATACTAAACATATAAGATTAAATGGATCATAAATCGGATGAAACTTGAACAATTTATTAGACTATGGTACAGATGTTGTATTTGTTTCTTGGATGCAAGTTTGTACATATTTTCCTATCTTACTTAATCACACAAAACTAATAATAATATAACGGGAATGGATGTACTCTCAAAGCACATTGCGCCTATCGACCTATCATCAAGACTTTGAAATGAAGCTAGCGAAACGGGAGTAAGGAAAGTCTTGAAATAATATTATCCTAACGAGAGCTGGGCTCTTATTGTTCATGAAAGATAACTTACTTCTTGATATTATTTGGATTATGGTATATTTGTTGTGGTATCCGAGTAATTTAGCCCATCTTACGCTTGAAAAGTTTCCTAGTTTGAGCAGAAAATAGAGAAAAAGCAGATGGTCATTCATTGTGATTAAAGTCTGGCTAATGTGTAATTTACTGGACTCATGTTTCTGATACTAAGCTGTACTGGCGGATCGGATTTACGATAAAGCTGATATTATAGTCCTTCCGGATATGAAAAGCTTGAGTAGAGCAAAAACGTGATTAGATGGTGTCCTTAACCTAGAACTTTGAAGAATGAGTTGACTGTGTAGAGGGATTCCTCGTAAAAAGTCATTCCGGTCGGTGGTCTGTGTGCGTGCCACACCCAAAGATGGTTTATTTTTAAACTTGACCATAATGATGTTTCATTGTTGGACGTGATCATTCCATCATTTCACTATTTTAACTCACATTTTCATCCGCTAATATCTTATGTGTATTATTAGTAGGCGTTTTATTCCTTTCAGGTATCGTGGATTTTTTGATAGCCATACTTGTATGGTAACAAAAAGAAACCGAACTGTCGTGAGCTTTGATTTGTTGTCCAAAGCCAGAGCCAATTTTATTTTCAATATGGTCAAGTGGCCACTTGAAATTAATAATTACCGGCCACTCACCATAATTTGACTTCTGTATACGGCAGGAGGCTATTGTGGTTGATTGTTTCACATGGAGGTCGTCGATGAAAGTGGAAATCGTCGGATAAAGGCTATAAATAAATATAATTGAGTCTAATTAATCAAAAGGGTAATAATAACGTTAATAACTGTCTGTGCAGTTGTGGAACTGCACGATGATTTTTCTATAAGTTTTGCACGGACGTGGGCGATTGATTTAAATTTAACTTGAGCTAGTTGATGGAATTTCACCACAGGTTTTATAATTGTCGTGTGGATCAATTTTCAATTGTCTATGGACATAGTCATAAAACTAAAACTCTTTCGTTTATCATCTTCTCTATTCTCTGCACCTTTCTATCTCCTTGTTGTGTACGTCGAATTTATAAATATACTCACCTGCTTTAAGAGTCAGCACAAGTTTTAGACTTGATAGATTTTGCAGCCCATTGAAAAATAGCAATCATCTCAAACACAACCTTAGTGCATTCTTGCATCGAACCGAACTGTGACACAAAGCGATTGGATGCAAAGGTTACAGTTTAGCATTTGGAACCTTTAAAAATGACCCGACTCTGAGCTGCTATCTGTGGAAGTAGAAGGCTAGTAATAATTACAATCGCAAGTCACGTAAAGCTAGCCATGGCATGATGCAGAGGAATGTAGTTAATTAGCCCGCACCACAAATTTGACAGGATTTAACAATGAGAAGGACAGAAAATGAAACATTGTCGGAGGGTTTAGATTCTGTCTGAAATCCTAACTAGAAGAGATCAGAGTTAGATCAAGTGACATATAAAATGGGAATGCAGTTGATACATATGACATTCTACCACCACATATGAGATGTTTGCGCTTCTTGACTGCCCCTAATAATATGAAACGCTCAACGCTTGACGGATGAGCAGGTACAAAAGTAACATTCTGTCTGCCAGCCTGTGCATGTGCACGTAAAGGATATCAAGTAAATGCTACTACTTATCGTATCCCAGTCCAACGAGATGAACTAGGTGGGTAGTTTTTAGCTTTTAGTGACTGCATGACATAGAATTGACCACCATGGCTGATAAAAGTATTTTATAAAAGTGACGAGGAGAAAATGTATTTACGACTTTTTACGGCTTTGTTGTTGAAAGCTGTAGGAGAGGGTGTATAGCTGATGCACAAGTAGAGTCTTTGCTTGAGGTTATTGATGGCATATTCGTGAGGACTCGAGAGGGTGTCAGAGTCCCTAGTTAAAAGATCCGTCTTGTCAGGTGTAGCTGTAGAGTCATTGAAAATTTTAATTATCTATTCTTTAATAAAATCCATGCAGATTAGCCTTGAGCGTGGAAGGAACACGAACGCATTATGCGTGAAGTCATGTTCCGTATTTTTTTCGTGATCTTGTTGGTAAGATGAAGTAAAGGGTCAGGGATCTACTCTAGGTTTCTTTACTTGAAATTGTTTAAATTAATATGGATGCTATGCTGGGGCTTGCAATTAGGGTTTAAGAAAAGGTTACCCGAAGATACTGCTAAAATTCTGAAAGCTTTGCCTGCATAGGATTCCTTATTTTTGCATAAGCTTGTGCCAACAACAGAGAGAGAGAGAGCAAAAGGCATGTGTTTCAAAATCCCATATAGTTTTACCATCAAGATCTCCTTGGTTTGCAGAGGATCAATGTCTTCCTTCATCAAGTGTCATGCCGAGATGAGGGATTCGTGAAGGAAACTTAAGAGCCCAGGACTCAGGAGTATCAAATTATCGCAAATTGTACACACGACTCTTAATTGTGACATTGTTTTCGCAAAACTTGCAAGTATGTAAACTTGGTAAATTGGAATTAGAGCTCTTGTTTGCTTTCTACTTTCTAGTGATAAATTAATTTTATTCCTCAAAACCTCTAATTTTTACACTCTAAGTCCGCATTCCTCGGAAAGCTAGAATGTTGATAAGTAAATAAAAATCAATTCTGAAATGTATAATTCTAAATTCTATAAGGTAGAAATTTGATCTGCTCTTTTAAAGAAATACATAAATTATAAAATCTCTAGCTCTTACTTTCCCCAAATTACAGGAAACAAGAGAATGCATATTTGTTTATCCATTTGTTTATTTGCACACACAAGTCCGTTAAGGACATCAAAGCTCAAATTATTATAGAATAGTAAAATAGCTTAATTTATGGTAATTTTTCGAATATCTCAAACAATAATAAATCACATATCGGCATAAATCGTGTTGATTGCATTCCTATTAAAATTATAAAGTTTCTGAAGTTTATAAATAGAGTCACTATTTTCGAAAGATTCTGCAAGATTTAACTATGAACTATTGAAGCATCGTGTTTAACAGAACACTCAACACTCCCCGCATTTATAGAATACTGAAAGATGAGGTATTATATATAGCGAGTGATCTTTTAACATTATTGATGCAAGTTCCGGCTTGACATTTTGATTGATTCAAAGGGGAAATATAAGAATTTATGATGGATTCTATTTGCTTTAAATTTATAATTTACAACATGAAAAAGTGAAATAAGTCCATTTCCCCTTGCACTCGATCCAAATAGTTATATACTAATCTACAGTTGATCCCACCAATTAGCTCAAAGTCAATAAATTTAGAATTCCACTAGACCACACTATTTACTTATTTACAAGCCTTCCAGCGACCCAGTCTGGGCACGGTACATGAAATGAATCCTCAGTCTCCATGCCCATGGGACAGCGACAGGGAGTTAAAAGATATAGAGAGGCTTTGGAGTTGTCATGCTAAAATCAGTCTAGCTCAGCATGTCATGAATCAAGGATAGGATGAGGGAAGTAGATGATCGGCTTTAGGTAAACCCATTAATACTGTCTACCTCGATTGACCTAACATCCAGTTGGACTTTCTCCAAACAAAAGCTGGACGGCCCACTAACTCAACGACTCTTTCTAAATAATAAATGAGGGAATGTGAAAGGAGGAAGAGATAGAAATTATACAGGACTGATTCATTCATCATCTTGAGACAGTGAAACACTCTGAGGGCAATAAAGATCTTGTTATAAGAGTTAAACATACAAATGAGGATTATTTACTGTCGGTGTTATCTTAGCCTTGTAGACAAGCCATCATGCAGCCCGATAATCATAATTTGTAGGCCATATGAGATTTACTGACCTGAATAAGAATTGAAGCAGAGAATAATGAAAAGCGCATCATCAAGATATTCCATTACGCACTGACCAATTACAAATTATAAGAACTAATCCCTTTTGTTGCAGGAAGAATTAGGATTACATACCTTTGTGTGGATTGTGGATGGATCCGCAGTGTACCTGGCTAGTGGCCATTTAACCATGTCCTCCTAGTCTACTAGCATGTTGTGGAAACACAGCCAAGGAAACACACAGCTTCAGATAATACCGGGGGGAATTATTTTTTATTTTAGCTATTTTATATCTCATCTTAGTATGTTTCTTTTTTGATGGTCTGCTGATGGACTGGTGGTGCATCGGGCTTGGGTGTGTTTTCACATGTTTTCTAGTTTGAATTGGCATTATCTAACAAAGATAAAAAGGAGCAATGTCTTTTATGGCTATCAATTCAAAATACGGACTGATAAAGCTCCACCAAGAGAATTCATGTCACCTACGGTTGAAGGTATATATATAAATACATACAGCTTGTGTATGTGTGATTCAGCTTTTTAAGGAAATGCATTGTGCGATGATGATGGTAATAATGGTGAGTACGTGGTACGTGGAACTCGTGGCATTTTGATCTTGTGCATAAAAGACTGGGGATCGGAGTCACAAAGGCTCCTACAAGAAATATACAGACTCGGTCAATATGTATATCTTTGCTGTGTATTTGCTCAGCCGTGAGACATTTAGATTTAGATCCATTGTTGATTTATTGATGGAGTATATTTTCCTCAGTGGCACTTTTGTTTCTACTTCCATTTTACTCTGTGTTCCAAGCTGCAGTAGAGAACGTTCCAGGGATCATGTTGAGATTTTGAGAAGGAAAAGACTTACATCAATTCACTGCTCCAGTTTTATAAATTCTGTCGAGCTTCAATATATTGCTCAACATCTTCCGGCCGACTATCTGTTGAAAATGTTTTTTTTATAGCTCAAGAATAAATCAAACTTGAAGTCTGGATTCTTGTAGGCCGGAATTTGTTAAAAATCAGTATTTTCTACAAGCCAGAGCCCATTTCGATGAGGAGACAAAAAACTTTTCTTCTTCCACATTCCTTGCCATACTTCCGCCTCTCCTCCTGTTTCTCAATTTACAAGATACGCATTGTATGCATACATTTAGATCATTTTCCACTTTGCTTCAATTTTTTTTTCATTTGCTAACGAGAAGTTGCTCTATCTATCAAGTTCTTGATCTCGAGATCACTTAGGAGACTATACATCCAGCTAACAAGCCCTAGCATTCGATTCCATATCTCAATCGGCTGGGACGAATGGCACCAGAGCACTGTGTAATTATCATCGATTTACTACAATGAAGAGATTTTGAAACTTGCGATTTCTCTAGCATGTAATACACTGTGCACGGGGTTTTAAAATGATTGAAATATTAAGGCCATTGGTTGTTAGGACATAAGTAATGCATAAATGGAATGTGTATGAGCCGTGTATAGGTGTAATGAGAATGGTTATAATCAATGACGTTTGACAATGCGGTCTACCTAGGGCGTTGTACCGTCAACCGTGTATAGCTTATACCTTGTCGAATTAGGATCTAATTACCTTTTGGGTGAAAATTTACTGGTGCATCTAATTGGAAGCGATGCTTCGATTTCTTTTACTCACAGTATTAGATAAATAATATGGTTCTTTTGTGTGTGTGTGTGTGTGTGTGCTACAACCCACAACACTAAACTCTGCTGATTAGCCTAGGACTAGATTCGTTCAGGAAAAGTGTTTTATTTCTCGATGTACATAGAGAAAGGTTTAGTTGTTGTCGATTTCTCAAATAAGGGGAAGTGAGCTTTAGGTTTTTTTAGGAAGACACGAAGAATTGATGGAGCATTCCTTAAGTTTCAAACGGAAAGGAAAAATCTGAGGATGAGCCAATGAGATGAGCCTTAGACGCATGTAATGACTCACTCATGAGTGAAATATTTGACCGCAATCCGTAGATTATGAACATTTGCTTGGATGAAGCCCCAATAATCCCATCCATCCTCGGGCTGCCAAGCCATTGTGTATTGGGTTGGAAAGATTCGGCTTATTGTAAGAATAATCATCAGTTTTGTTTTGCTAAACATTATACTTCCCCTACTTGGGGTTAGGAACAATCGAAGTGAGCCTCGACATTTATCACATTATTGTGCAGGTTGGGGGATTTTTTTTTCGTCAGAAGACAACTTTAAAGTTTCACTTCAAAATTTCCTACCGTGTTGAGATGGAATGGGTGAATTAGTAGGGAAGGCAATGTTTATTTTTCTTACTCGGTGGTATATACCTTGTTAGATCGATCAGAAATTGCAAAAGCCTTTTTGAAAAAGCACTTATTTATAAAAAATGAGGCTTATTTCACTCATGTGAAACCGTGTTTGGCAAAGCAGGTTGCAGCACAGATACAATATTTTCGTGGGTGGTTTAACAATCAACCTTCCTCCTCGATAGGTCAATCAGAGCTAATTGTGTTGCGTTGAAATGCTCTGTTGCAAATGACAAGGTTCTATGATCTTCTTGTGTCTTTCTAATCTAACCCACTACTAACAACTTGCTCAACATTAACTTTGAACTTGAAAGCCAAGGAAGCCCTGAACTAGAAGCGCTTAATAATTATTTATTGGCTTATGCTTTGCATATGCTTGCTTCCAAGTGTAAATTAAAATACAGGGCTCAGAGAATCATCGATTTCCCATCCATTCCAAGTTTTAAAGAGTTGGACGAGCCCCATTTATGTTTAAAATGTCAAATCTCAATTGATGAAGCAAACTTTTTTCCCTAATAATTGCCCCCAACTAAGCATTAGCTGTTCACAAAAATCTATAGCCAGCAGCGCTCATAACTCACAACTTCAATTAATAGTAAGGAAAAGTAATGACTCGGGGTAAAAGGAAATACTAATTTGCAATCATGAAGCTGTCGTTTTCAAAAAAACGCTGTGAGGCCGCAAATACAGGTGATGGCTAGAGGTGGTAGAATGTGTGAATACGCTAATCTTCATTCATATACCCAACACTTTTTTGTATCCTATCTTTGAGGCTCAAAGAAATATGTGTTAATAGGTACGGAATGCGTACGATGATTAAAAAATCCGTCGTTTCATAGTGTAGATGCAGCAAGTGTTTGAAGTGGTGGTGAAGGGGGATGGAAGATGCAGAATAAGATTCACCTGCGCTTTTAGCCCTAGCCGTATG
Organism: Agrenia bidenticulata; assembly: GCA_034694785.1. Lineage (NCBI taxonomy): Eukaryota > Metazoa > Arthropoda > Collembola > Entomobryomorpha > Isotomidae > Agrenia > Agrenia bidenticulata. The sequence continues at coordinate 131,120 of JAQFYM010000023.1, read as the reverse complement.
CACTCTTGGTCTACCTCCATTCATTTTTTCATGGGCTTGATCCACTTTTGCTTTGCTAAGGGATATGGAGCACACAATACCTCTTACCTTGATTTTTCATACGCCAAACCAACGAGTAAAAATCATGGGGTGGAAATCATTGCATTTTAGAGGGATGTTGTTGTTAATGATGGCCTAGGAATTTTTTAATGCTTGGTGTTCAGAATTACACTTTAAAGTCGAATTAGTTTGAATCAACTCTTTGGACGGAGAGGAGGCACGGTGAATTTCTTGGTGCTTGTTTTTTTTTACATTTCATTTGAAAAACCTCGAGCGAACTTCAGGCCATAGTAGCATTGATTATCGTTAGTTCAGCGAGTACTGAGGAGTGTGGGCCCCAAAATTAATTGGTTTAGTGCAGTGGTGCCTGGATAAGGGCAGGTACTTTCTAGGAGTTTTTGAAAATCAACCAGTTTCATTTGTGAAGAAGATACGAAGGGCGCATTAAGGATTGAGGAGAAGCTTTTCAAAATCTCAACACTATCAAGTATCAACTCCGCTTTTAGACTGTGAGATTCTCAGATGAGAAACGTCAAAACTCAATTTAAGTGAAGAACTGTGTCATTCTGTTGAATACGGACTGTCAATATTATGAAGCTTCTATTGGTGAGTGTGGATTTATCAAATGTTTCTCCGTCCCTGTCCTGTCTCCTTTACTATAGGACTAGTAATTCCTGTGACTTTTTAAAACGGTCTTTATGTTAAGAGTTTTGTTTTTAGATGTGGATAGACTTTTTGAGCTGAGCTCTTTTGGCTTTCTGGATGAGTCAACTAATGTAGTCAAGTGGATTCCCAGCCTTTGATTTGTTTTTGTCATTAAGGGAAAAAACAATTTTATTCAATGTCGTTCTTTGGGTTTTTTGTAAATTGGCTACCTTCAATCCCTTTGTTGAAGCGTTAAAAAATTTCACACGTACTCTTCGTTTTTGTACGATAGCTGTGAATTATTTTTAATTCACGAGATTTAAAAAAAAATCTATTATTTTCTCAACGTCTAAAACCTCCTAACCTCTTTGCCAGAATATATTTGAGCTTTGTCATTGCTTCCTGACCTATTCCTCCTATTTACGTATCATCTTTGATTTTTCAGATTCTGATAATGGCTGGAGTCATTCTTTTTGACTTTTGTGAAAGTTCTTTTTGGGAGCATAACCACAAGCCAGGACCAGGACTCCATCGGGTACAACAAGCTACTAGAGATCGGCCAAGGCCTCTTCGACATCATCGACATATTCAAGCTCATAATTATCATCGACCTATTCCAAGAATGCAAAGACCTATGCCACCACCTGGCCATCGACGTCGCTCTCCAAGACCTCCTCCAAGACATGGCCCCATTAAGTCATATAGACCTCCGATAAATAGTAACCAAGGTTCCATGTTTCTTCAACCTATGAATAAGAATCCACCAAGACAACCCCAACGGCAGCATTTTTCTGGACCCCCAGCTCTTTTTCAGCAAGATGAAATTATAAACGAGCAATCCGCACATTTCCCTACAACGTTACATTTAAAAGAGCCTAACACGAGTCCAAGCTATCAGCGAACTACAGAGATGCAGCCTCATGGATATTTATCCTCTACCTACAAGGGCTGGAAGCCAATCGTCAAGCCATTCCAGGATTCGTATCTTCGTCCTAATAAGCCAAATGGTAAGGACGAATATTCGAGAAAGCCCGAATTCAAAGTTGGACCTCAGCCTCATAATTCCATCGATAATGTCCGATCAAATGCTGTGCATACGAATCTTAACTTAAACACTCTTTTCCGAGAAAATACAGAGCGTATGAAAATGGGAAACATACTACCTGAATATTCTGAACACCAAGGGATTCGAGTTCCACTGCCCCCAGAAATGGGCAGTCCTATTAGAATCCCCCAGTCGTTTTTTATGGATACTCCTTGGAATACTCAATTCCAAAGTCAGTCTGAAGAAATACCAGTTATTAAGAAACCATTCCCTAAATTCCACCCTAAATTGAAGAATACAATCAATTCACCCGCTCCACTTCCTAATGAAAACGAGGAGACAAGGCCTAATATCTCTAAATTTAAATTCAATAGACCAAGACCCCGACCTCTTCAGCAAAAAGAGCCAGGCCACGGAAACCAGCCTGAAAATTCTGGCATACCAAAGTCTCCTATACCTCAGTTTACTCAACAATCAGAAGAAATCTCGAACGCCCCAACGGATCAAACCCCTCTCAACTTGAAAGCTAAGCTAAACAGCAGGGGACGGGTAAGAGTGAGAACAAAGGTTGTGAAGCCATATTCACAAGAATCTGAAGAGCAAGGATTGCCAACTCCAATCCCTTTGCAGCCATTCGATCCATCCAGAATTCCTGCGGAAAGACAAAATGTCGAGAACTCTGGAGGTCAACCCGGACCAGGATCTTCATACTCGCAGCATCAAAATAATCGTGGACGCTATAACAATGGATTAGTAAATAAGGGAAGAAATAACACAGAGTTATCTTCATATCCGGAAAGAAGTAATTCAGAGGGAAACCATGTTGAACGAAATCACCCGGAAAGAAATCATCCAGAAAGGAATGGCCCAGAGAGGACCCATCAAGATAGAGACCATCAAGAAAGGAACCAACAAGAAAGGGATCATTCAGAAAGGAACCAACAAGAACGGAACCAACCAGACAGGGGTCATCCTGAAAGTAGCAAAAGGACTCCTCAACCTGAATTTTATGAGAGACCTATTGCTAACAATCAGTTTCACAAGCATGTACGGGGTACACCCCAAGCTGGGGAATCAGAGTTGAAATCTGATGTTGGAGAACAAAAAAATGCTGGAGGAGGAAGACGAAGGAGACCCAAGGATGGCCATAAAAATGTGGCTGTACAACAGCAGACCACGGTAAACAATGAAGGTCCGGCATTTCTAGATGACTTTTATTTCCCACCAGGCTTCAGCTCAGACCTGTCAAAAAATACAGACCAGCATCCGGTGTCTTTTATGACTATGCCCGGCTCAAAACCGCAGGTGATACATCATACGTACGAAAGTCCACAGACTCAGCAACAGCTGTACCCAATTAATGTCATAAGGTCCCCTGAGTCAGAGTATCAGAGACCAAATCACGGCCATGGCACAATCCCAAATCGAAATTATGTACAAAATAATCGTCCACGTTTTGTGATAATGAATTCTCAGAATGGAGCTGGACCATCACACCCTGAAAACTTCCGTAACCAACATAATATGGCTGCAGCCTACCCTTCAAATCATGAATCAACTTACTCTCCTCATGCTTTTGGGTCAAATATTTCTCCATACACCCTGGGCCCCTCACATCCACCTCCTCAAAACCGACATCAAATGCCATACCCACGACCATCTCCTACAACTCCACGTTATGCTCCTCCAAGGGTGTCACCTAGTCCTGCCACTACCTTAAGAAATCCATATTTTCAGAGCAGTAGTTCCCACACTCATCCTGTTCCATATGAAATGTCTCCAACTATGACCAGCTACGAAGTGAGCGAATCAAGTGAGGTCAATCCATATCAGTCTTCACCAGCCTACGCTCGATCAACATCCCCAAACTCATTCCCATTAACGTCTCCTAGAACCATTTATCCTCCACCCCCAAGAATTCAGCAGCAACGAATTCAACCTCAGCCCACCAAGGCTTTTGGTCAATATACTCCAAATTTCGGAAGTGCCGAGTATGACAAAATTCCAATGCAGTATGCGGATCAATTGAGACCGATATTAAGAGATGAGCCGGTACAATTCTCGTCCACGACTCCTAATGGCAGATACATTCCACAGTCCCCCGCAGTACAGCCTCCACCCAATTTCTTTACAGACTTCTTCAAGCCTTTTGATCAAACCTTTAATGGCAATCCGGATCAAGATTTGGAACAGAAACCCTCAGTTCCTGTTCGTAACCAAATTAGACCCCCTTTCACAAACATGGGATTTGAACCGTACAAATCGCAGTCGAGTTCAAATATTCAGGTTGTTCCACATCCTGTGACCGGGTCATCCTTCCAGCATACAACAGATACATCTCGACCATTTTCATACTCTCCCCAGCTCTACGATGGGCCCATGTTACCTTCAGCTTCATCAACACATAAGATGGACTTCGATGAAATCAACTATCATCCCTCAAATTCCTGGAGCAAACTTAAAGATGATGAAAGTGCAGGGTCTTCAACAGAAAACGTAATTCCTACTACTACAATGCAACAAACTAAAAAACATGGGAATAAAGTTAACCAACTTAAGCCCCAGTATTCCAGGTCATCAAGCAAGTCTGAAGTGGAATCAACGAGAACTGTATCGAAAAGTCCATATGGAGAAATTGAACATGACGTTATAGAAGATACTGCAGCTGTTACTACGTACAAGCCTTCAGTTTCTTCCTCGTCGAAAAAAACTGATAGTAATTTGGCTAACGAAGGTAACATCAGGCGGGATCGTGTATCAGATTCTGACTCGAATTTGCATCTAGAGGATGATTTAAGCGATTCAAATACGCCTAGAAGTGTCCGTGTACGAGGGAAGGCGGATTCGTCACCGGCTCGGCTCACAACAGAGTCACCAGAGGACTCAATAACTTCCACAACTTTTAAGTCAAGAAGACAATTTCGTCGACGAAGGCCAGAATCTCTTGTACGGAGACGATACTTTTCATCAAGAGTAAAACCGGATGCTGATTCCGAAGAAGAGAAAGTTGATGCTACAACTCAAAAACCTCAAGCTTCTAACCGATTCCATCGAATACAAGAATCAGAAGCCACTGTACAGAATGATGATGGACATGAACCTTCTCGAATTTCTGGGATAAGACATAGGAGATTATTTCAGAGGCGAAAAATTCCAATTTCCTCTGAACCATTGAGGGAACCAGAAAAGAAAGCAGCACCTAGCACTTCCACTCCTACCTCGACTGAATCTGAGCCAGTCACTTATGGAGAAAGTCAGTGGTTTCGGATAAAACCAGCTGATTCTAGCGAAGAACCACCTCACCATGTTGTAAATAACAAGCAGGACCATGTTAATCAAAAACTTAGTTGGAAGCCACACTCTGACAAAGGACAATATAAGTCAAAGCTTGGATCACCGATACAACTCCTCCCCCTCGAATCAACTACGACGGAACATAGTGGAGAAGAATTAAGCAGATCCCCATTCCCTCCTAAGCATTCTGGTCCCTTAAAAGACAATCGTAAGATTGTGTCAAACAAAGATGGTCCTTCCAAACGGTCCATGTAATAGTCTTAAAAACACGAGAGGGGTATTGAAACATTTAGGGGAAGAGATTTTCAGAAAAAATTTTTAGTCTTGCACTAGAAATTAATTTATAGCTTTAAAATATACGATTGCCCAAATGTCTCATTTTTTGTAATCAAGTACCTAATTAAGCTTTTCTACAGTTAGATAAGGTTGCACTAATTTATTTTCAGAAGGTGGAGACTCTTGGATGAATGGATGGACTGAGATTCTGTGAATCTAATCTAAACAGTCTGTGCGTTTTTATTACTGTTATTTAATTTTCTCCGGTTTATCAATTAATTCAAATGATCATGAGGGGTATATCCGTGTTCATGAGTTGGTAATTACTCGACCGTCCTCTTGAGCTTCTTCGTCATCCATGGTATAACTAGCGCATAAAGATTTACAAAATAAAGTCAATTCAAAAACCACGGTTGTCATTGAACTGGAAGTATGGGACATGATTGATATGTGTATAAATCACAATCAAGCGTCTTTACCAATCTTAAAACAGCGCTTTATTTCTACGACAGTAGAAACAAAAGATTAACTGTTTCGTGCAGTTAACCCTTAAGGCATTTAATGTTTTCGCATTCCAATTCATAACGTCGAAAACACCGAATCCTTACCGAAATATTAGACCGATTAGTTGGAAATCCTTTGTACCATCAATCGGAACGAATTTCTCCCTTTGTATCACGAATTATCCAAATATTGTAGTCTATTTTGATTTAATATATTTTTTAAACAAAATGCATGTAAGTTTTTGTTGAAGTGGATTAAAAATTGTGAGCGTTAAGTGATTGGAATAGCTACGACATGGAGAAGTAGAAGGATGTGTGGTTTCCACGTGTTTATAAATGCTCACAAAAGGCTTTTTCATTAAATCTTGTCAGTGACATGTAAAGCATGGGAGATATCTTTGATGCACAAAGCAGGGCGATCATCCAACTACGTGATAATAGTGCTTTATGCTTGTCAAACGTAATTAAAAAGTCTCTTTGGCTCAGGATAATATAGTCTTATAATTATTATTTACAGCTTCTATATTAGCAAATAAGGACGGGAGTGAGGGAGCTAGGGAGAGGATTAAATATGCCTTTGACCTCATAAACCGGGACCATTGAAATCGTTGAGGGGTCCTAAAAACGAGAACTTAGCCTTTTCCATATTTGTGCTGTTATTAAAACCAAAGGGTATAAAATCGTGACATGGAATAGAGAATTAATTAATATTTATTTGGATGAGTAGCAGGTTGAGGAGCTCAAACGGGGTATAGTAATCTTCCCTTTGTTACTTGTTGTCAGTCCATGTATAGGAGTACTTAATTTTAAAAAACCCGAGGTATATCGTCCTGTGCAACTTGTTGTTGACTTTATTTTTGTACTTACTGATGCTCCCACTACAAACTACTCCTCACACTTGTACTCCTCTTATGTGCTGCACTAGTGATGATAAATAATGATGATTAGGTATGGAATTATGATGAGTTTCTGTAAGTTTTACACGATAATAAATCATTATCATTATTACTCTGGTCGTTAATGGAGCATCTCTTTTCTTTTGGATTTGCATGCCTCCCTCCCGTTTCCAAGACATGCATGGAGCGGCGGAGTTATCTCATGTGAATGGAGCCGCAGTGGAACATCCATCAAGTTTATAATACCATGTCCCTGTGGTACAGCTTGACAGTGAAAGAAGGGCGAGCGTGCCATTAGCCGAAAGCTATTATGTATCTCCTCGTGTATAGACCTAAAGTGGAGACTGGGTATAATAATAACAAGCTCTCAATTTTTGCCCGTTGCACCTAGAGAGCAAGGGCTCCACTATTAAATATTGTACAAGGATTCTTTCAACATGGTCCTTTCTCCTGTGGAGAATACCTCGGAACTTTCTCCTGAGCCATTCGTGCTCATATTTCCAGAGAGTCTTGTCTATCCTCAGCCATATATTGTCTATGGGATAAAGTTGATAGAGAGTGAAATTATGCAAGTGCACAGGGAAATGAAAAGGAGGGCGAAGGAGGCAAGATGCAATATCCGGCAATGACAGTTTTGTGGGCTGTGATAAAGCGTGAATGTATCGAATTGAAGATAAAAGCAGGCGGCACAAGTTTTCTTATTAAAAACCAATATTGAAAATGACTTGGTTGGAGAGAAGGAGTGAAAGGGCGTTTATTCCTTTTTGTAATGATCTCTGTCTGTATTCTCCGACTGGCTTCTTTTGGCCCACATGATATCCACCCATGGATGAGTAGTGTAGGAAATAACATATACAACTATCTCCACCATGTTCTTCACAAATGTCTTTTTTTTCTTGTGCCCCTCTCAGATTGGAATCCAGCTCGCCGTCGAGAGCCAGCATATCTAGAGAGAGAGAGAGAATTCAAAAGCAGAACTAGTCTGGTGGTGGTGGTGGTGGTGGTTCTCCTTTTTGCTGGTGGTGAATTACTAGTGGAGTATAAGTTGAAATATGACTGGATGGATTGGTAGGAAGTCGTCCTCGTCGTCGTCGGAGAGAGAAATTGTAGGAATATTGGGGCTAAGAATAAGTAGAAAAGGGGGATGGGAAAGCATTTCGTTTGCATGATGTATATCCGACCATTTCCTCCTCTTCCATCCTTTTTGTATATTTTCAACTTGGATTGCCTTGCACTTACTCCATTCTTAGTGGATCATATTCTTCTTCTCTGCCTGCCAGCCATTCTTTTGGACGATGGTGTGTGTGTGTAACCCTACTGGGTTCAAATCTCCTCACATTCAAATATATAATACAATCTATAGAGGATTTTTATATCATGTATAATATGGGGATGTATCCACATCCCTTTCCCTACATGTTTCTACTTACATTAACTGCACCCAAGGATAATCTTTGACACTCACCAACCTCTTCTCCAAGGTCCCATCAACTTTCTCCTCTCGAATAAAGTTCATGCCAGAGTAAGTGCTGTGGATGGACTTATATCTCATTTTTGCATCCCACCACCACCGCCAGTACATAGGATTACTTTCCCTCATTCCTCCACCTTCCTACTTTTATATATATGGATAAAAAAAAAGTCAGAGTTTATAATAAACTGGCCGACTGGTGTAGGCTAAGTTGAGGCTTTCTATTTTGATGACATCCTTTTGGTAATACTTGGGGCGGGGAAGAGGTTCAAGAGGGATTTATCATATCACGCTTTTGTACTGGTGATGCGGCGAGCTGGGACTTAGAATGGTTAGTTTGTTTGAGGTGGAAGTGTTTTGTAAACAAGGTTGAAAAAGGTGGGAATCAAATTACACGTACACTTGGAGGACATATGCGGGGGGAAGGTATAAGGGCTGGGTGAGAAAGCTAAAGCCGTAGCCATGATTGGATGGAGATGGAAATACTTTATGGGTAAAATGAAGACATAGTTGAGAAGGTATTGGATGGTGTGTGTATGGGTAATGCGGAGTATAGACTCTTTCTTAATGCTGTAAATATAGTTGAAGAGGTTGAGATGGTCTGGAATCAAGATGAGTGGTAGTAGGGACGTCCTTTAAGCAGATTGAGGAATACGTAATGTGTGCTTTGTTATTCTGAAGGCATCCCAAAAATAATGTTATATGTCTGGAAATGGAGAAAGTCTGATTCTAGGGCTGGGAAAGGGGAGACCTGAAATACTAGGGGAAACAGCAAATGGGCAAATTTATTCACAGGTCTCGAATTTGTAGTTTGCGAACTCAGTTGTCAAGAAATCGTCCTGGTTTTCAGTACCTTGGGTTTTTGTCTTTTTATTGCCTAAAATGGATATCTTTCTCTTTACTCGGGGTGTCATTTCACCTCCCTTCACATATCAACGACTCAACGTATGGACCATGTTTTATACAAGTGGGCTTGAACCCGACGCCCTATCTTATAAAGCTTTAAAGGCCCTGATTGTGAAATATTTATGGCCGATCACACCGATAAAAGAGGCATTTTTGAGCAGCTTCTCCTTCCTTGCCCAAACCATCTTTTACCCTTTCCATACATATGATAACTCTTCAATTGTCAGAATTGTGCACTTAGCTATTGACATGGGTCTTTACTCCCCTAACTCACATTTGATCCTACTTCTGGGATTTCACACAGACTGCCTCCGATTCATTCTTGACTTGGCTCTGAAATTGACCAGTAGTAGTTGTGTTTCATAGTCACTGCTGCCCTGGATCATTCTGATATCGGAATGGACTAGCTTCGGCTAGAAATCTCCCCTCTATCTAAAGCCTTCATATGTATTTACCCTATCGTAATGGCCTTTTTTCATGCGGCTTCAAAAATTACGCTACCAACATATAAGAGAGAATGGTACTCTTCTCAAATTGCATTTCATATCCAATAAAAGCCAAGGGTTCTAGGGATCCGTTCTCAGTAGAGATGGAACAGTTAATAATTACCGAAATTTCACGTTACTCATGATTGCTTCTAGTCCTTCCCTTATAATTTGTGTACACATATAAGTGTCAAGTGTCACTCCAGGAGAACATGGAGCGGTGGCGGAACTCTAGTTTTGATACTTTTGATTACTTTGACGTAATTTGTTAAATCTGGTGAGGGTTTAAATAACCCATCTCTATGAGGAGGAAACTCTCGTATCAAACTTCTGCCAAGGAGTCAAGAATATAATAATAACAAGCTCCTAAACTCGTGGAATTGGGCAGGCTAAGTTAATAAATGGAAGGTGCAGAGCAGACTGGGCTCATACACACAGGCTTATTCTAAATACTATTAGGCGAAAGAGACATTTTAGCCCCAGTTTTGTGGGGAAGTCTATAAACGTTTTCAAGTATTAAAATCTGTGGAAACTTTGATAATAACAGAGCGACCTTCTAGCCATTACTTTTTTTCCCTCCGGGCAATTCCTCTCATATTTAATGATGAGCGATGAATCCGCATTGGCGGGCAAGCAGTCGGGGGTGCTAAACTGCCACTGGCCTTTTAAGTGACTTCTTTACCAAGGTGACTGGAAGCTCCCTATTAAGGCGAACCATGTGTGGTAGGGGCACCTGATGTTACAAAATGTGATACGGTTCAGCTGAATTTTAGCCCACTTGAGTCCATTTTGATCGGAATGATGGTAGGAAATGATGTCTCCGTCTTTTGGACTCTGTAAATTCGGTGGCTACACACACTTCCTTTCTGGGGAAAGTGAAGTGCTATGTACTCCTGGCCTCACATATGTGACAAATAAAGAGATGTGCAGTGGTCGACAAGACTTCCATACTTACATGACTTGTGTAAGTCGTTACACGATATTACTCTGGCTCTGGTAGCTGATCATCATGATGAGGACAACATGTGTTATCTAAGCTCTATCTAGTAACGGCCAGCTTGCTCGCCAATGTCCACCAAGAGCAAACTATCTATATTGCATGACTACCCTCCCATAAGGGTAACCAGTGGGGAAAATGCTGTTTCATCGATATTGCATTGGTAATGACATAACGTTAGACCTTCTGGTGTAGTATGGACTGTTATGCAATCGAACCTCATCTTTTCATGAGATCCCTGTCACCCACCCATTATTTTGTCAATTTTTTCTACCACATTATCCTATTTCTCGTACAAGGACATCCTTTCATTGATTATACTTTCCCTCTGCTTCTCAAAACACTATATATTGAGAGTTAGAAGTATATTGCTGACAGTTGAGGGGAATCTAGCTCTGTAATCCCTTTCCCCGTTTAACGGGTCTTTTATATGGAAAAAGTATTTTGATGAATGCAAATTACAATCTGACGTTGAGCGTTTAGTTTGAAAACTATGTAATAAACTTAATTTTTTACAGCCTAGCGGAGACCCTTACGCATTCATAGAATTTTGGGAACACCATGCTGCTGCAGCTGCCCTAGCTGCTATGAATAAAAGGAGCTGTTTTGGGAAGGTAAGCCTTGCATACCCTCCGAGTTTACAGTACCTTAATAAAGGTCACTCTTTCTTAAGTTGTTATAAGTGCCATGCTATGAATGCCATTTCTCAAGATTGCCGATTGCTCTAATGCTATCATCCTATTTAAAAAGTACGTTACGTATCCGATGCTCCCATGTGCCAAGATGAAATTCAAGTGATATTTGACAGATCCAGAGGAAAAGGGGGAGCTTTATCCACACCATTCCATGAAATGAGGGGAAAAGTCATACTATCTGAAAATGTTAAGAGAGAGAGAGAGAAAGAGGAAAGAGGAATGAAAGATGAAGGAATCCTTGGAATTTTTGAGGGCTTCGTACTTATTGAAGTAAAATTATATTGGAAGGGACATATAATATAATATAAGAAAGGGACGGTTGGTGGGAGAAGTCAGAGTCTAGTATCAAGAAGAGTTTGTCACATTTCCGCTTCTTTTACTTTGAAGCCAGTAAGGGAAAGGAAGTTTCTCTCAGCTAGCTTTTCCGGGCTGGCTGTCGACATGAAGTGGATATGTGTCTCGATCCTGAATCTTGAATTACTTGTCCGTGGCAATACATAGGGGTTCCATAAATGCCCTACCTACAGACTAGAAACCTACATCCTAGACAGACAGCTTTATTATAGGATCTCCTCAAGGTGGAAATATTAAAATCTTGTCTCTAAAAGTAAAATAAACTTAGGCACACCTTCCATTTCCTTCGTCTCCTGATGAATCAACTGTCTTTCCGATAAGACCGTTCATTGTGGGTAGAGCTATAGGAGAACTATATATACTGACAACCACACCTATAAGCCCAATATACTTCTTAGGCTTCCTCCTCGGCTGGAAATGGTGTGACAGGTTTGAGACAAAGTATTATGGCATTAAAAAGTAGGAGGGAAAGGGAAACCTTGTGAAAATGAGCACTCTTTATTGTTTTAAAAGTCCGCCATGCATCCGCAATGTATTAATAGAATCAACAGCATTGAGGTGATCATGATGGTGATAGAGATCACTTAATTGAATGGAGAAACGATAGGGAAGCTAACTTTGAGCCTTGAGCTTGGTTGTATGGTTTTTGTAATCGAAATTAATGTCTAAAAATTTTCATTAAAAGTTAAGAAAGTGGAATAAATGGGAGAGAAATGAGGATGGACGGACGGGGAGATGTTTATGACTGCTGAGTGGCATTTTTGGTGTCTCCTGGAATAGAATTGGTGCTGGATTACTATGTGTTATCGCTGAAATAGCTGTAAGTAATCAAGGGATGAGCCATTGTCTTGGGATTTCATTTAATTTTTCCCTGTCGCGTATTATAGACTTGATTGAATTCCGACTCGGCTTAAACAATATCTGTGGAGCAGGGGGAGTTTGATAAAACGATAGCGAGCTTTGCATAACAATATATACTAAAGTATTCGAACGACTTGGAAAGCTTTCAAAGACCATTTACAAGTCAAGCTGTCAGACTCTTTACTTCAAATTATGAATAAAATGTTTTTTTTATAGAATTCTCATAATTATTGTCAAAGAAACCACTTAGCTCAAAAGCGGATATTTCATTGATAAGGGCTCTCTTATGCTGAACCAAATTTTTCTTGCTTCTCATGTGTGATAAGAATTATGAGCTTGGGTTCTTGATTTTGGTATCTGAGAGCTCAGTTTGCTTAGGATCAGATTTCCCGATCTGGGGGATTAAGATTCCAAGAGAAAAGACCTTTCTAAACTCCATCTCGGAATTTCACAAGAATTTCAGCATCGCTAGAGGCAATCGTTTACAACTAACTTCCCCTTTCCCTCTCTAGACTCTTAACAATACAAAGATCAATTGGACAATTCAAAAAAGAGTGTATTTGAGCCATGAACCGTAGCAGTACACGTCCTTGAGTGATTATTTCTGGCTGGCCAGTCCTTCTTTACAAAAATCTTGGGTTTTAATTCAGGTAAATAGGAAATGCATCGAAAATTAAACTAGGTAGGCTAATTTATTCATCTATAGATTAATTGCTTTGATGCACTACTTACTTTATACAATTTTTTTTTTTTTAAATTCGATTTCCAATTAAAAAAGCAAATTTTTTACGATAAGTAACGGTATTGTTGGCGATTTATAAAGAAATGCCTTTAGTTCAGTACATGCAATATGCCTCCATATTTTTGTAAAATCAGTTTACCCCCTTTGAGCTGAAAGATGGACGTTTACTTCTGCAAAGGTTTTGAAAAGTGTGTGGGAACGTTTACAATTAATGGATTCGTTTTTGATTTCAAAACGTCCACTTGAAAGGAATCAGTGGATTTGTAATGGGTAGTAGTAGTGTAGGTTCCCGAAGTACCTATTGGGCTAGGTGGGCTCAATACTCTTCAGGCAGTGAAGGATTGGTCAACTAAGAAAGTAATGGTGGGAGCTTTTGTGGTGTTTTGTGTCATTGAATCGAATGGAATGGGATTGTGTGATAATGGAAATAGTATATAGGCAGGGGCTTTTGTACTCCGTTCCAAAGGATTGGGCTCGTGTAGCCCTCAAAGGCTTGTATTAAAATTGAATATTCCTCGATGGAAAATTAATGACTTTGTGGGATGGGGAAAGTCAAGTTTTTTTCCACGATATTTAGCTCTATTTACTTATTAAAGAGGAAAAGTAAATTTATATTTCACATGGTACGCGAACATCGCTTAGGTCATTTGTTAAAATCCTGACAATCTTTTTCGACTATTATATTGACATGTCATAAATTATATAACACGAGCCTCTCCGGCAAAACCAAGATAAGCCCATTTTATATAAACCGCGAATCTACACTCGCTATTAAGTAGCCATTGAAGCGAATTTCAATTTCTAATAAATTAGGAAAAACTGTACAATCTCACATACGAGGGCTGTTTCAAAAATCGTTGATAGAGTTTAATGATTGACTATTTCTTAACATAGCTTCCCCCAATTCGTACTTATTTGTCCAACTGATATTTTATGGAAGATGTGTTCTGATATAAATCATTATCAGCTTAAACTGTGTGAAATTACATATCTTTTCATCAACACCCTCCGGAGGGATTAAATCTCAAACCTTCCTTATGTGCACTAACTAATAGATGAGAAAATGTACATTTCCTCGGCCTTAATTCCCTAGGAGAAAGATTTTGTGGTAAAACATCAAGGGAATTATTAGCGGGGGCTTGTGTTAGTAATAACTTGAGTGTAAGATTAAAGGTCTTTAATTTCTGATAGGTTGAAGTTAAATATAGGCGGACAGCTAGGGTAAGATATTAATTTTGGAAGGGAAGTGGACAAGTAAATATATAGTGGTAATGTATTAAGAGAAAGGAGGAATTGTGGGTTTGAGGAAGGAAGAGGATGAAGGTATATATAGAAGCTAAAGGATGGCAGGGAATAAGTTGGTAAGAATAATACGGGGCCCAACTCCCCATGACTTGTATGGCAGTGCGGGGTTTTGTGCGGATGGAATTGAAGGAGATAATAGAGTTCATGGTGCAATAGCTTTTGTTAGTGGAGTACTTATTTCTAAAGGACACAATTAATAGATCTAGTAAGGCCTGTACGGTTGTCTGACTCTGTGCTAGATTAATTGCAGCATTATGTCTATTCTCCGGCATGCACTTTCTCTTCACTCAAACGCCTTTTACTTTCCCTGTCGAAACTTTCCCCGCTTCACCACCACCCTCTCTGATCTCTATCTCTTCACATGTTGAATAAACCATTAAATCATCTAACAACTTAATCTTAGTCAAGGTGATAAGTACAACGAGTCAACATTCTGGCTCCGCTGGGGATTCATAATATTTCATAAGTATTTAGGCTACATATCCTTGTGTTGGATTTGGACGGGGAATCGATACGTGAGAGGGTGTGGGGTTATGCATACAATAAATGGGCCTTCGTCCTATTCATGACTTATTCCAAGGAGGAAAGGGGTGCGTTTGTAGAGGTTGTAAATACTACGTGTACTCTTCTGAGGCTGGACAAAGATGAGAGAGAAAAGGATTTTGCTGTACTCGGGGGCTGGGGAGTTCAATGGAGGTCCGATCTTTGAAACATGGTATTGGATGAGGTCAGATTGGTAAAGAGTGAAAAACAAGGGTTAGAGTATAGAGGCACGTCAATCAATCAATTACAACAATGGGATTATTTAGTACAGGATAGGGAGAAATAGTGCCTTAAAATCTATTTGTCGAAACAGAGCAGAGGCTTCTCGAGCTTCTTGAGACGATGAGGTTCTTTTCATTCGATCCACATCCTCCTTCCGTTTCAGTACAGAGCTACATGATCGAAAACAAACGATGGTGGGAAATAAGTGAATGGCTTCCTGTAATGGTCTTTTTGTCGGAGCTACTCCTCGTTCGATGGATTTATGAAGACGTCTTGAAGAATAGGAAATAGAAAGCACCCCTCTCGTACTTACGACCTCTCCTCTCAAAGAAACCTACCTGCTGTACTTTACCTATATATTTCTCTGGTCATCTTGAATACAGAACTAATACGTATGGCCCTTCGGAGGAAAAGGGTCAGAAAGCTGGGAATACTAAAAGTGGAAGTTAGTGTGTAGGCCTTCTTTCCCGGCGTTTTATCCCGCCCCTAAAAAGGGCACTATTTTTCCACAATATATATCTAGATGTTGAGGTAGTTATGTATTTGAAAAGACTTGGAGATATAGATGCTGTACACAGCACTTTACTCACCGGAAGCCCCTAACGTCTGCTGAATTGAGACGAGATTCGTCTGACTTTCATCCTCTTTGCTGATAACCTCTTTTACTCCCCTAAAATGTTCCCATTCAATAAATTTAGTTCCAAACTGCTATACAATATCGGTCAAGGAGGCTCAAGCTGAAATATGCGAGGATTGCCCCGTACTACAGCCTACCCTGAGCGCCCTGTCGTTATTGAGCCGTCTAGATAGTTAAACCTTCATAGAATCCGCTTTAAGCCCCCGTCTCCTATCTATGAGAGATAGATAGGAGGAAAGACCATGAAAATGGTTTGTGCACCTATGAAGTTTAACCGGATTGATGGTTGTACATGGGAAACCACCGTGATGTAATGCCGGTGATGCACAGTAATTGCCAATAATTTTACCGTCCTAGTGTTTTCTGACAACTGTAATCTACTGCGGTTTTAGTCATTAGTCTTTGGCCAACCCTGGGGTGAGTTAGCTATTTGGGGGAATCTCTCTGGATGATTTCTAATTTCTACTCATGTAAGTCAGCATTGGAAATCCCGTACAGACTAGTAATGTTCTCGGATGTGGGCAAGGCTGAATTTGGAAGTGGGACTTGATGTCCTCCTTTGAATAAACGACCAAAACAGAGAGATGGGTTTATGCTACAAATCCGCTTTTATACAAATAATTGATGCGGCACAAGAACAAGTGATGAAATGGAAATGGAAAATTCTGCCAGAAAGGTAGTATGACACAATGTTCCCCTCTGAACAGATTCGATTTACACAGAAAGCCAGCTTCCTCTTCTGCTGGGAGAAGGTTGTGTTTGAAAAGGCGTGGACGTGTCTCCACGCTTTTTCCGAGGGGAAAACAAGGTGGGGGCTAGGCAGTATGTTTTTATTTCAGAATTACGTGTGACTTGGCCTTCGCTCTGGACTCACAAGGGAATCTTATATCCAAACTCGTAAGTCTTGAATTCGTTGACACTCTGTGTCAATCCACACATTGATGAAATATTCAAAATTCGTCCACACGGACCACTACTCTTGCATCTGTGGACTTTAGCCGTGGGTCAAGGCGGGCTAGTCTCCAAAGTCTGTCACCTAGAGGCTATATGATCATATGCCTGATGCACCGAATAATACGCACGTATTCCTAGTTGAATTGAACTGTATTGGACTGTTGGAGATTTCTATAGAAAGTCTTTCAAGTCGGATTGACTCCATAAGATTTCAAGATACTCAAGTATGAACTACTGAGCGATCGGTTGTCGTTGGACAGAAGCTGAATTTATTTGTTAAATTGCCATCAGCCCCAAAAGGACTTTCCCTCTCTTTCGAATGTTTTAGAATCTTTGAAATCGTACTAGGTTACGTAGGATACGAGATGGCCTTAACTGCTTTTGAAAAAGTTGTGTTGGGAATTATTATTTTATAGAGAGGGGAACAAGTCATTCTTAGTGGCTCATGTTCTCTTGAAAAGTACAAGAAGAGCATCTAATGGCTGACAGTGATAGAAGGTTCATATTTGTAAACGGACAGAGAGAGGCCAATGAAAGAAAGTGGATTTAAGAAGGTTTTTAGGACGGCATCATGTAAGACGAAAACCTAGACAGGGAACTCGTATGTAGCATCAATAATTGTCAAGTTGAGGGAAGTTGTGAGCTACTGCATTGCCAAGTGTACTGGACTACCCTTTCGGTGGAAACACGAGAGCTCTCATGTTTCGATGAGAAACTCGTTAACCCCTTTGAAAAGCCTGAAAGGCGAGGTGTCTCGATAAAAAAAAGTGATCCCTCCTTACGCAAGAATATTCTTTGTGGAACTGCGTCGGGGAGCTTGGGTCTCATCATCTTAGCGGTTTTACTTTTAAGTACACCCCCCTGGACAATTCGGGGACATGTTCTACCCGCTGCTGAAAGGTAGGTTATAGTATGTAGGTATTTTTGTCTAAAGGAAGCTAAAGTTGACTCCCGGCTTGGAAAAGATAAAAATCTCAAAGATACAAGTTCAAAAGTTTCTAGGTGATTAAATGCTTATAGCCACTGCTGGGAGAACCTGTCATAAATCCTGAGAAGAGAGGACGGTTAATGGTGACTAGAGCAACTGGGAAAGAAGCGAGTGAAATCCCCTCTAAATTCCATTGACTTTTTCCATCTCTCACTCTCTCTGAAATGCAAACCGAAAAAATATTGACTCATACCTAACGAGCAAACAGTTTTCTGGTTTCGTTTACTTTACACACCCCGACTTATGAAGAAGGAATTGAAGAAATCTTATTCAACAAGCATTTGTTGCTGAAGGGAAATTGTTCATCGAACCGAGAGAGGAGAGATTTGTAGTGTTTCAGCACGCAGGATCCTTTTCCCTTTTGTCCCTCTGTACCTTCTTGGATTTTATTCCATTTACTTGACACTGGCTCTATGCCCTCACCTGCTAATTGTTCGATCCCCTCTACCATTGTTTACTAATCTCAGCTCTCTGGCCCCGACGACGTTCACGCCTGGGGGGGGGGGGGTACCACCGACTCCGGACTGTTGACTCACTTTGGAGGAGAAAGGACGAACCTTGATTGAATGCCAAAAAGTAGGGAGTTGAGCCGTGGAATCACTCCTCTGGGAAGTTTTTGATTATAAATAGGAAAAGTTGTTGTTGTCGAAATACTTGTCCCCTCAATTTTCTGATTTGGCAACTCAACTCAATAGTTGGTGTAACTATTAAAGGCACGTCAGCACTAACTTTGAAACGAGCTCTGGCTGAGAAGGCCCTTGATGAAGGATTGAAATCTTAAGATTGATTTAGTTATTAGTACAAGTAAGGCTTATAGCTCCTAATTACCACGTCGGATCTGATCCCTGCTCAGGGAAATTAAAAGAACGGGATGAGAGAAGAGTTTTTAATTTAATTAGCAGCGTTACAGGGTACATGGTAGTATTGGTTGCATATTATTTGTATCCCTCACAGGCGATCCATCTTAATTAAAAGTATGGTGAGGAGCGTAGCCCACCTTTTCAGATAAGGCTCGTATCGATTTCCGATCCTTTTTTGGGAAGGAGTGGCAAAGGTTTATGGAATCAGGATTGCCCTATCTTGTTCTCTTGTCTGTTGTATAGTAAAGGAGTAAATTTTATTTGCCTAGCGGTGCCGAAGAATGGAGATGATGCCGTAGTGAATACAAATCGTGTACTTGATGTATGGGCTGGAAGCATTAAAGAAAGCATGCAGTGATACACACGTTTGTTGGTTTTGTTGTTAGTTAAGCATGAGGATGGAGTTTGTATTTGGCATCCACCTCATGATCCTCACTACTCACTTCCTGAGCAATCCGTTCTTCTTTGTCCGGGATCCACATCCATTGTTTTAATAACTAACGCCTGTACACGGGAAGAAGATTTAAGTTTTCATGCGGATTTCTTTTTATACTTGATACAGTAGCATAATGATGATCTCTGGTTGTGGTGGGAGAACCTTTTTGGAAGATTGTCTGAGTCGGAAGTAGTATCAATCTCGTAAAAATGATGATGATGATTTTATAAGTTGTGAAAGTGGATTGTCCTGTAAGTGTGCAAGAAGTTTCGGTGTGTATGTGGCTTAAGGTGGAACAGCAGCATACATAATAGTGTTACCACAGATTTCATTGAATTTCCGGAATAAATGTTGCACGCAATACACTGCTTTCCGCTCGGGCTTATTGGTGGTGAAACGGATGTGAGCCCTGGCTGGTACATGCTTCAAGGCTCTGTTCATTACTAGAGGTGTAAAGTTCGAAAGAGATGGTATTTAAGTATGTAAATTGAACGGTTCTCTCCATGGAGGGGCTACAAGATCTTATTTAGAGTCTAGGCGTTGGCTAACCTTTTAATTTTGAAAAAAAGGGAAATGCCACACCATTTGATAGAAATGAAGGCTGCTGGTTCGTAATGCAGATTAAGAGTTTGATCTCATTCACGGATTTCGTTAAAGCCATAAATTCCTGATTCCCTCTGATTGAAAAAATTGGTGGTGAATTGGAGCTGCTGCTGGTTGGTGGGGTGTGCCTATCTCGAGAAGAATGCCTTGGAGTCGGAATGAGGGTGAAGGACTATATATCTTTGATAGCTGGGACAAGTTGAGCTTACCAGAGCTGGAGGAATGGATTTTTTAGGGATCATTTGTGAAAGTGACTCCGTCTTTCCTTGAGAATTGGTAATCTTCTTTAAGTTAATAAATTTGCACAAATAAGTAGGGTTTCTACCCTGTCAGCTTTTTAAGGCATTAGAGCAGAAAAAACTATTTCCCTTGATTAAATTGAATTAAATGTTGCCTTTCTCGAGCTGCAGATTAGAAACTTTGTCGAGAGAGAAGTTGTTATAAGAAATCAAGAGGAGGCGGAGGGTCTGGTGTGGCAATTCCTTGTGGCAATAATAATGTGGTTGCATCAATGGCTACTGGCCTGCAAGACGAGATAGTCGAGTCCCTGTGGACCCCTTGCACGATCGTCATTTTGTACGGCATAGTTATTTATCACATAGCTTGTATGTACATAAATGTGTGGTCGGTCAGAGCTGTGGAGATGGGTGAGCTGAAAAGTTGAAGGAGTTTGAATCAAGTTTTCCTACTTTTTTTTTATACTTGCCCTCTCTAACCACCCAAAGACTTTCTCCCTTCCATGGATCTTGTAGCAGTGTTGAAAATCCGTCTCCCTAGATGCATTGAGTTAAGTTTCAAAGGCATATAAATGTGTAAAATTGACTATTATTGGAATAGTAATTGGGATTCCATCATAAATCATGGCTCTGGGTTAGAACGATGGACTTCTCTGTCCAAAGGGCTTGTGATGTGACAGAGGAAACTCTTAGTGGCCATTTCTGAAGATTTTCTCGCATGAATGACCGATAGAAAGCGGGGTTTAAAGGGAGAGCCTTCTCGGCCTTTTCAAGTGAGAGTGGATGGATTCCGGCGAAAAATGAAAACATTACCAAGCCCTCTGCTAAAGGGAGGCTGGCATTGGTTTCGTGAGTCCAGTTGACGAACGATTTCCGTTTTCATATATGTTCAGTGAATTCCAGCCTCTAATAAATATAGATATATATATATGTGGATTCAACATATTTGGGCTGTGAGAAAAGGCTTTCATGTCTAGGAGTGGTAAGGGGGAGGCTTTCTTGTGCCCGACCGGCATAACACAGAAGAAAATAAGTAAATACAGTGTTGGTTTTGATTTTGTTACATGAAGCCGAGTATTTTGTGATTGATAGTGAGTGAGGGCAGAGGTTGGCTTTGCTTTTATCATCTAGCTAAATATCGAGTATTTTGTGAGAGTTTAGCTTCTTTTTTTTTGTTACTCATTTAGACACCTCGGGTTGAGTAGGATGATGAATCTTATATAGTAGGTGGTTTGGTTTTCATTTGCAATCATTCTTGTGTCGGTTTATGTTAGGTTTTTATGAGGAAAGAAGCATTGGCAAGGAAGTGTGGCTGTTCATGGTCGGAGGGAAAGCAGAGGTGTTATTGTACGTTCTAAATTCTAATAGAGAGTAATGAAGTCGTAAAAGGAATGGAGGGTTGAGCCGCGGAGGATATAGATCTCATTACGAGAAATTGTGGTTTCATGATTGGATCTATGAGATTGACTTTTCCTGAGAAGCTGTGCGTATTATTCAGGCTAATCTGTTGTAATGGTGTCGTCAAAAAGTCATAAAATCCCAAGAACGTCCTTTTATGATTGATCTACCTTGCCCATACCGGCCATACCTATGATCGGTGACCATAAAACATGTTTTCTCTTTTACTCTTTTAACCATTTAGGGCAAGACCTTCTGGTTCTCAAGTAACTTTGAGTCTTTGACGTGTTTTCCCTTGCTTCATTATCCGAGTGTTTGAGAGGAGTAGTGGCGTGGCATGCATAATACACCGTAGTTGAGCATACAGCATTTATCATCTTCAGCTCCCTAGAGATGAGCCCATAAAAAATTCTATTTATGAGCTTTCGTCGCGTTTCACAATTATACCCTTATTTCACTTTAACCTGTTTTATAAAAGCATCTATGGAGCTAAATATTTAAATGAAGCATTCCTCTTTTAATGGCCGGAGATTCTTGCCCCTGCTGCCACGTAAAAAGAATATCTCTCCCAACTTGTTTCCCAAAGAGGAAGATAAAAGGACAGATCGTTCCGTGTCAGAGGGATGAGATTGAACATTTCAGGTTGTAACATAAGAGTGGGAGGAAAAGAACATCGATTTTTACGAGGCAGTAGATATTGTCGAGGAGAAAGAATGTAAGAGAAAGGGAATATGTCCCTCTGCAATGAAAAATTGTGTACTCATTAATAAAAATCAGTGGTCCATTGGGCTTCAAGTCGGGTTGAGCTGGTGAACCATAAGTGAATCTTGTTTTGTGGTGTACGTGACGGCTGAGATTGTGAAGCTGCAGATGCTGAATGTCCATATTATGCCGGTGTGTCTATGGGATCCAGTTGTGTGCATGAATTTCAATGTCCTTCTGCATAAAAACGATCCGTTTCCATATTACCAAAGCCTACCTTGTGCTTACTCATGAAACGGTACATATTTTTTTATTCACCACATTTATAGTTTGGAATGCACGAGTTTAGAAAGTGGTGAAAGTGTTGGGGCCACAGTGGCGGCGGTGGTGGTCCTCTCATATTGGTGATGGTTTTTGCTCCGAGACGGAAAGCGTGTGGAAGAAAATCTATTTCCATTAACTAATACGGCGTCTTATATTCGTTTGGGAAGAGGACGTCAAAGTTCAAAGGACATCACATGGGGTGGTGGCTGAAGCTAATTTAAATCCAGATGTTATATCTGAATCCGTAGGCTGAGTGCACCGAGTAGTAAACCGTCAGTCATGGGATAAGTTCCTCTTTCAGTGTGGAAGTTGACTGGACGTGCCCATGTACTACTTACTCGCCAGTATCACGAGAGAACTACCTACATTCCCTGTACTGTTCACTTTTTCCAGTACGGGTAGGAAAAAGAACCAACACCACCATACACCAGACCACCATCACCACCACCACCATCAGCCCCATGAATACTGTATAGAGAAAATGGCTTTGTGGAGCATGTGCTGTTTATATTATACATCTGAGCGGTTGGTTTAGTAAGGTCTTTCGTGCTAACGTGCTCTGGTCCTCCTTTTCACTTCAGGAGAAAGTTACTTCTCAAGGTGAAAGTTGATGTGATTTTTTCCTGTAGACTAATTATTTTTCTAAAACGACACAGCTTCTTAACTCAATCCACAAGGACTCGAGGGGTTGGAACATTTTTTTATAGAATTCGTAAAGCATAATATTTTTACACCGACCCGTGCTTTTTATTACAAAATATTGTGACTCCAGCAAGTGACAAATGATTAGCCCCGAGTTGTCGTTCCATCCTTTGGAAAGAGTCTCGAGGTGGTGAGGACGTATTTCTTTGACATTTCCCAACTGCATTCCTTTCTCTATTTAAAAAAGATCGATCCCACTTCTTTTGAGCCTTTGCACTCTGTGTCAAATCCAAAATCTCAACCCACCGGTCTGTTTAGTTAACAAAGCCAATTTACACAGTTGAGACTACTCAGACTACAGTACACGATTGTGTGAACAGTGAAAGTGTAAAGTGTGGTATTCTGATCTCATGTCAGATTGAGAATTGGGAATTTGGGAATCAATTCACCTGTCTCAATCATTTTCTGATAACTTCAATTGAACCCTGATGTGATTGTGCGGTTTGTTCTCCATTCTGTGGACATTATCTGTCATCCTATCAGACCCCTTCAACTCCACCTCACAGTTACATTTCATGTTCAACAAAGGAATATAAAATAATCAGTGGTGGTACTTATGCGACACCTCCAGTGTCCAGGGATCAGTGACCATAATTAGAACAATCAATTCTTGTGCTTTCTCCCCACAAGAGATTATTGTTCAACAGTTTCTTCCAATAATCATCGAGAATTAATTTTGCCAAGAAGATGCTATTCATTCCATTCACGGTGCCTAATCTAATGCCATCAATTCCAAACCTGGGAACCCATGCGAATAGCATGGTATGCTTTAAGGTTAGAACTCTGTTGAAGTTCTTTCCGCCTTGTTTTCCCCAAACTTGCCTATGAGCATCTGTCTTGGGAATTAAGTGC
This sequence comes from Agrenia bidenticulata, assembly GCA_034694785.1. NCBI lineage: Eukaryota > Metazoa > Arthropoda > Collembola > Entomobryomorpha > Isotomidae > Agrenia > Agrenia bidenticulata. The sequence goes on along the minus strand of JAQFYM010000023.1, from coordinate 107,149 downwards.
ATCAAAGTTTGTACCTTGAAGGGATGCGTGTGATTCATATATTTACAGATAATAATAATAGAGAACCATGGGTCTCAAGTCTCAAGAGGGTTAATCACTTTTCATGATTTCTCAGCTTAATTATCTTCTCTCCTTTTTAAACTCTTAATTACTTCTCTCTCTCATTTCATTCCATTCAATGTCAACGGCTCATTATTACTCAAACTATTAATATTACATTGGCTATCCCACGGTGGACCTCACCCACAGCATTTGCATCCAAATGTGGGCAGAGGGTCGTAGAGAGCACATTTTTAGTCCTCGCTTGTAGTTTTATGCATAAAGGATTCTTTAAAAAAAAGTACCGGTCATGATTCCTCAGTGCTTTCTTGCAATATTATTACTCACACAATGTGCTAGTAGTCTTATAGTAGCTAATTAAGTACAGGATTCCACCCATCAGTTAATACCCACTCTGAAACGGACTTGCTTTTCAGAGTTGGCATTGTTGGGAATAAGTGGAAAGAGGGAATTTGGTTCAGAAAACCGTCTGTGTGTATCGTGTGGAGTTTGGTGGTGGTGGACTCGAGTATGTGTCCGTATGAGTACATAACACAGATGTTTGTGCAGGCTGGGCGTCAGCGAAATCTATATTTGCTTTATTCCTCTCGGTTCTGCTAATGAAAATCCAAGAACAATATTCCACCACGACCATTAAAAGGAGAGGAGAGTATTTTTTTTTCAAATGGAAAGCATAGCCAGCGGCTTCTATTATATCCTTTTCTACGCCTTTTGTTGAAAGGATTCTAGCACCAAGATACGATGATGGTGGATGGCCACGGTTTTTCATACACGAGGATGTTGGGCTATTATTTTATCTCCCCTTGTCTTCTGAGGTCGTTCTGTGTGGGAATCATCAACTTCTCCAGAGAGAAAGTAATTTTGTCGGTTTATGGTGTAGGAAGAAACACGTCCGAGGCAGGGTAAAGGGAGAACGGCATGCAATCGAGGATTTCATTCCTTTTACACTTGTATTATGTTATGTGGAGGATTTGACGGGGATTTTTATTTCATATTTACTAGGATTTTGGCCTCCACTTATACTCCCCGACTTTTGAATCGGAGAGGGGAGATTGAGAAACGTGGGGGTAGGGCTCGGCCGGACTCGCTCCATATTAATTTGCACGAGTAGTTAATAATAATATTAAGAAGGGAAGTGGTAGTGAAGCAGCTAGGAGTAATGGTAATGGTAATTGTTATACGAGTATTTAAACAGTCGAGTTCTCCCTCTGTGTACATCCTAGAGTTGTAAAGTTAATGAGGCTAATCACAAGGATAATTTGTGACAGTGGTGTGTGGCCTGGGTCTCGTAAGATCAAAAGCAAAACGGAGCTCCGTCCATATGTATTATCAAGAGGGCGGATGGGGATGGAATTCGGAGGGAGGAGAGATCGTGCCAATTCCTCTCAATTTATCCATTCATCATTCCTGCCATACAAACTACCTAGCATTAGCTATTTGTTTTCAAATCCCTTATTTTGGACTGATAATAAGCTCATTGTCAATACAGAGACATGCCAATTTTATTGCCATCAATTGAGGGGGATTCTGACTATTCCAAGAGCCTGGTTATAGGGGGGAAATGACTTGTTAAGTAGAATTTTTTTAAGGTAACCCCCTTTGAATAAAGTATCTTCCAGACAGGTTTTAGATAGAGGTTAGGGAATATTGTAAAAGAAAGGTCAAAATGACTCGAGACGATGTAACGAGGATGATGAGAAATGAGTCGGAGGAGACGAAAGAATGATTGGCCATGAAGTGCCGTCACTGAACACGACGGCATTTCATCCCATCGTCTTCCTCCGCTTTTATTTCTACCCGTTTCTTTCTCTCCCGTCTGTTTTTTCCCTGGCTGGAGGGACTAAGAAGCCTTTCCAACACTGGGCTTCTCTCTTTTTTATGAAGAGGAGACAGAGCCGACTATAGACTGAAATACATGTATAATAGTACGTATTTCTACACATATATAAATGTATCTATGTGTGTTGTATGACTGCTCCATCCTAAATAGCCGATACATAATCTTAGGGAGTTGAAGAGTCTCTGAATCTCCAAAGGGAAATAGAAATACATAAATTTCCAAAGAAAACAATGATAACGATCTACCCTATAGTCCATCCTTACACATCTCTCCTTTTTTTGTACATTTGGAATAAGTGAGAATTGATTAGTCGGATTACTTGAATGGGCTCTCAAACTTGGGATAGCCTAGGAAGCCATAAACCTATAAGGAGAAAGCAGTTGAGAGTAGGTAAAGGAAGACGGTAATCACCTTATGGCTCTCACACCATGGAAAATAGATGAAAAAAAGGCATATGTTGAATTGACGAGTGTTGGTGGTGGTTGCCACTGCTGAGCAAGAAACTCCTGTTGATAAGAAAAAGTAGAAAAAAGGCTTGCACAATGGGGGGATATTTAGATGGAGAAGCGTGTAAAGATAGGTGGCTAGATAAAAGGTGTATATGTGTGCCTGTAGAAGCAGTGGTGGCTGCTCGAGCGTTCCTCCTACAGGTTGGAGGATTCAATCAAAAGGCTCAGCGTTCTGTATACCAAAGACTTGATGTTCTGGGCTCTCTTTCACAGTGCACAACAATAGGGAGAATGGAACGAGAGTGGAAAAATGTTTCATTTTCTGTTTTTCTCTGCCCTGATGAGAATAAATAGGTTGTTGGATGTTACAGAAGTCCCATCACGTCTGCTCTTCTCTTCCATCATCCTAGTCTTGGTTTTTACAGCATGGTTAACTGCTTCCAATCAACTATGCAAATAAGATCCCTATCTTTCACCTACCACCACCGCCAGTTCTCTCTCTCTCTCTCTCTCTCTCTCTCTCTCTCTCGCTTTCTCTTATCCTCTATCTCTTCCTGCCTTGTTTCCAATCCGAAATCCTTATTTTAGATCCGTTCCCTCTGCTCCGTACTGGAAGGCATGAGGGTGAACTAGTGCTATATATGAGTTTTTATAAGAGGATACAACAAGTATGAGGTGACTTTCTTGTTCCCCAAATAGTATCATGTTCTTACTGACAATGAAATGAAAGGACTGTGACAGGGACTATTTCGCTAGTTGGGGGATCAAAGCAGTATGGGCATGGTGTATGGATGTATGTATTTAGAGCCGGGGAAGGGATTGACTCTCGAGACTCAAGACTTATGTATTGAAGGGTGGAGGTAGATTGAGGAGTTGAATAGTTTAGATTTGAGCGTTTTCATATTGTTAGTTCGTATCAAGTAATCCGGTAGGGTTCCTTGGGGCTACGGAGCCTTGATTATTGTAGGGGTGGCTTATGTATGTATGTATATTTGAAGGCTGGTAGTGAGGAATTGTAGTTGGTTTGGTAGACGGTGGCAGGAGAGTATGAATAATTTCTCTCAAGATCGATCCCGGTGTCCATGGAGGCATGTGATAAGTCTCGCTCTCTCAAGGAACATCTTTAATTTCATCTAAATCCAAAATTCTCACTCCACTTCACATGCATTAACCATGCACATTGGTACAATCCTTAGTCAAACACTTGACGTTGTCATAATCGGACTCTTGAACAGCACGAGCTTCCTAGTTAGTGCTCTTATAAGATTTAGTGAGTATGAATATAATGGACGTATCTGTGGGAGGTAGTGAGGACTCTATGGCACTAGCTCTCCCCCTTGCTTGCCTTTCTCGGCTTGACTCCATCAACCATCAACTCCACTTTCTGAGATAAAATCAATTGCTCTCAACCTGCAGTGTGTAAGCTCTTGTTCTCCCTAATGTGCATGACACTTCCCTTTCAATCATAATATGTACAAGGAGTTATACATTTTCTTCCTGCGGTTGACTTAACACGAGGTTGTTATTCTAATTCTCTAATCTCCCGGACTTGTTTGCTTTCTCGGAGAGAACTCTGTAACTTTCTGTACTCAAGTCTAGTTGGGATGGAGGGAGTAAGTAGGGAGACATAACCAAGATCTCTGACGCGAGCAATTTATCAACCGTTACTAATAGGTCTCGTGTGTCTTGTTTCTCGGTAGTCGTATTGACTAAAATTGAGGAAAGTTAAATACAATATTATCCTTTCTTCTTTGAAAGGCTGGAGAAAAGTCTAGTCTACTTACCTGAACCCAATCGGGTTATTGTTACTGAAGCTTGAAAAAAAGTTTTGTCCTTTTTATTATTTATTATCAATTTATATTTATAAATGCTGCAGTTCTCTCCTCAGGGGATAGTGCTCAGTGATTCGAACTTAAATGAATATCTCTCTCATGCCTCAAAATCCCATTTGAAAATACTAGGGGATAGCTTGATCACATTATGACGTGATATGTGATCTCTGCCAAGACGGATTTGGTAAATCAAATAGATAATATATGTAATGCCATCGACTCAAGAGTTGGTGGGAAGAGGTAGAAGGATGTTTGGAGTAAGAGTGTGTAAGCATAGCTGAGACTCAATAAGTCGATAATATGGGACAATGTCGGTATCCAAAGTACAAGGACACATCATGGATGGATTATAATGTATGATGGATGTGAAAGGTTGCTATAGATTTATCCCCATTTGGAATGGATGGTAAAACGGAAGAGAGTTAGTAAATATTTATTTTGTACAGTTAAGAAAGGGAAAATGTGGAGGAGATGGAAATGTAGGCGGAGATGGTGGCATATAAGATCCGCTTCTCTAGATATCTCCACTTGGGCTTCCAATGAGGCTTCGTACATTTTCTTGGCCATTAAGCTTGGAAAGAAAACGGTGTGTTCGGTTCGTTAGACTTGATTTTGGGAAAGCTGGCTAGCTCGGAATTCATGCGTATACATAGAATATCACATGGACTCTCATTGTCATTTAGCGTCTTCTTCATCTCCTCTTCATTACGTAAATGTTCTTTTCTGGGGAACGATCCTTTTGCTCCATCGGGGAATAACATCCGTGGACAAATCAAATTGATATTCCCTTCTGCTCTGGAGATGAACACAAAGGGGGAATTTATCCACATCTTCATTAACTGGAGATAGAGGAGTCGCCCGTCCTCAGCCCCGTTATACTTTGTCAGATCTTATCAAAATCAATCAGTCGTAATTACATGGCTTACGTCTAACTGTACATGTCAATGTCGAACTAAATTGTCATTTTATCTCTTATTAGGCCATCCCTAGGATTTTGGACGAGGAGGCTGGGAGAGTAGCAAAGGGTTTGGGGAGTGAGAGGAAATTGTGATGAGTTGATAGTTGATGAGCGTCATGGTTGTCTCTCTCTTTTTTCGTTAAAATCCAAAGATGATGAAGGGCTGATAGTTTCTGGAAATGTAATTTCGCTCAAACATGTAAAGAATGTTCTGGAGAGGAAGGGCGTCAAAAATTCCGAACTTCTGTCATGGATTTCCTATGATAAGTAGAGCTGTAGGATGTGGAGTAGTGATGTTTGACAGTTTGATGAAACAAATACAAGGAGCTGCGTTGGGTTCATCTCAGATGAGTTTCCTATGTCAAATCCAAAGGGTATTTACAAAAGTCCCGTCTTCTTATTTTTTTAATAAGTGCTTTTGATTTTGATGGACATTCTTCGGTTGGACATCCTATCCCTACGGTCCCAATGGTCTGATGGTGGCTGGTGTGTGTGGCTGGAGAAAGTGGAGAGCAAGTGGGAAGAATAAAGCCACGGGTTGTTGTTTGGTAGGCATTCCGTATTTTGGTTTTTGATATCGACAAATCTGAAATGGTTCTGTCGCCAAAAAAAGATCCTGCGGGACAGGCGGGTTTGTTTATGACGGAACTAATGTTTAGCAATCGAAACAGCTTTCATCCATACACATTCTACATGTACTGTTGTACAAGTATAAATATAAATATATATCCACTCCTAATCTATATATGTATCACAACAATACCTAAGCATATACATTGTTGTGATCGATATAAATTTTTTGTGGCTTTGGCTTCGTCTTCAGACTTTCTCCCTTCCGGAGAGAGAGAGAGAGAGGATAGATCTGTTCTCGTGTCGTATTGTTTGTAGTTTAGGCCGTACATGTACTCCCTAACACCAGGGACGGATCTGGGAATGCAGTGGACTAGTTAGAGTTTTCTTGAGTGTGAGGGCGATAGACGGATGAAAAGGGAAGAGCCGAAGATTGCGACAGAAGAGTAGATTAACGTTGCCAAGCATTTTGACAAAGGGATTATAACCGTGTTGCCAATGTTGGGGAGAGGGTTGAGAGATCCCCATGGATCTGTATTAGTATTGCCTCCGTCTCGAGCTACAAGGCAGATATATTTTGCCCGATTTCTTTCCACACTTTCCTCCTCAATGTCCAAACTTTCCCTTGTGTTCATTCTACTCCAGCAACACTCTTCCATTTAGTCTTCATCATCTTTCACTTCCAGCCATCCCCACCAAAACCCATGCTGTAGTCCGAGTAGACACACTTGGCTGAGCCAACTGTAATGACTGGTGTTCGGAGCGATTATCTCTCAGTCCTTGGCTCCTTTACTTCTCAGCCTTGATTAGAGAGAAAGATGAGGCTGCGGCTGGTGGGTATAAAATATATAAAACAAACTTGTCTCTTCATCGGGGCGCCTTGGTTGACTGGTGTATAGGAATCTCCAATCTTTCGCCTCACTTGATTTGATGCGAACGCTCAGTTCATAGCAAAGGCACATGGACTCTTTCCTCCCTTCTCGTCCAAAGACACACGAGACTCGTACAACTACAGAGAGTGATGCATTGTTCTTTCCTTCCTACACATCTCAACTGTATATATTATAACACACCTATCCTCCTAAATCTACGTTTATGCAACTTTTGCCCATATAAAGAAGGAACGAGGATGGTCGTAATAGGAGTTGAGTATAGGCACCTCTCAGAATCCCTGCTAGGATAAGATTCTTTTTATTCATCTTTTTGTACCGAGATCCTCGTGAATGATGGTCTCCTTTGTGACTAAATGGAGATAAAATGTCGAGAGACTTTTTTTTTAGGTTTTTTTAAGTTGAAATTCAAATTGAACTCGGAGAAGGAAGAAATATGTTGAGAGAGCTGAGATTCCCCCTTTCCCTTTTATCCAGCCAGTTAAGTCAGTAAACTGAGTAATCATCTCCTCAAAGTGGACGGGGGTAAATCATGATTAAAACATTTCGGAGCGTTTCATTCCATAAACTTTCATATAGTCTCCACTTTAGTGTTTAGAGGAATGACAGTTCATGGTTTGTTACAAATAAACTGTCGGTTTACCAACGATGATAGCGAGAGAGAGAGAGCTCTGTCTAGTTCTCTAGTAGTTCTTGTTGAGTGTTGAGCAAAGTGTGAGAATTTCAGATTCATAGCTCCTTGTGTTACTTGTTGTTGATCTTCATTATCACCTCGTCCCCGATTCTCCTAGATACTTGTAGCCACGGCGGGATCTGGAAATAAATTGGACCAAGTTCACATCCACGACAACTAATTGACGGGTGAAGGCCGTGAAGGGTGTACAGGACCACCACTTGTGTAACACAACTTTGACTTGGGGTTCTATTGCTAATCTTCGATTGGGCTTTCTGGAGACATCCAAGAGATATCTGGAATTTAAAACGGGAGATACAAAGACATTGCTTGTGTGAGTCGGAGTTTTAGATCCGTGGAAAATTCCAGGCAGGGATTGGGGGAGGGAAATGAAGGAATCCAAGCTTATCTCGAGTCGTTCAGTCAATCCTGGCTTGGCAAGAGTGTGTACGGCCTTGACAGAGAGGGAAGACGATCTTATGTTACTAACGATACATGTAACCCGATGGGTTCCTACTTTTGAATCTTTGGAAACAAATAGTTTCACATTGCTAGTCGTTTCTGGGAACTTGTGTATTCTTTTCTTAGAACTTAGTTTCAAATTGTCCAGAAACACAGCGAGAAAAATATTTCAAAATTCAAAATATTCAATGGAATTTACAGAATGTTCTAAAAAAATGTCACACTCGCACTATTTTATTATATTTGCGTGGATTAATTAAGGCTTTCTCCATGATATATTTCAAAGTTTGTCCTTGCACATACTATAGCTAAAGGAAAACAAATTATAGTTTTTTTATATTATTAACTGGAGTCACGCACTCACTTAAACTACATGTCACATGACATTGATGCGATGGACCCAAGCTTTTTAATACTAATAATAATTTCATGCTTTCTCTTAAGTTCTCGTGAGTGATAATTATTCCTACGATGTTCAACAAGGTTAGCTCTAGTAGCTTTATACAATTTGTTATAACTTGTACTGATGATAGTCGTACAAGCTTGGGCTACTTTACAGAAGCATGAGACTTATAATTTGTTTAAATCAATTGATAATTCACTATCGCGTTTTCACTCTAGAACCCGTATCATTTTTACCAGCTGTTGAATTTAAGTAAGAAAAAACTTGTTAGAGTGATCTAAGCTTCAATGTTGAAATTAGTTCTCTTCTTAGAACACGATTTCCTCATAAATAATTAGTGAGTTTAGTTTTAATTTGACGTCAGCTTATTAGATTGTTTGTATGCAAATCTATCATATTCGACAACGGAATAGCGTGGCTCTAAGTTCATAAAGCTTCGTGTAACAGATGAGCATATTTAGAAGCGCTGATGCTCAATCTTCAGCCCCGTGGGGCTTCTGATAACAAATGCATTAGATTCCAAATTAATATCGTGCCATTCTTCTCTGTATGACAGGATGTCTTTCTTGTTCATTCCTGAATCCTTGTCAACGGCTAGTTCACGTTACAACTAAGAACACATTTAGTATGGAATTCCAATTGCTGGGATTAATGTATGACCTCCCAAGCCATTAGTAGAAATGTCTCTCCCTCATTCCCCATCTAAATAATACATGGTCCTGTAAGTGTGAAGCTAGAATCGACCCAAGATTGAAATGGTAGAAAGAGGATGAGGACTATCTAATAAAATCTGTCTATCTGAAATGGGTTCATTAAGGGCGGAGAAAGTCGGTGGAAATCAAAAACGTCCGAGATAGTTCGACTGGCGGAGATTAATGGTAAGATGATGTACAAAGACGACGACGATGATGGTGATGATGAGAAGCAGGGAATCCAATCTAGTTTTAATCTCATTTACTTTGCATGATCAAACAGACAGGGCTGGTGAAAGGTTTGTTATAATATAGCTCTGCCTCTGACAGTGGTAACGAGCCGAGCCACATTGCTCACTTCTTGCACTTTTATCTGTGTTTATTCAGGTGGTAACTTCCCTACTTGTTCTCGGCCGAGTCTCCTTCTCTCTCAGAGAGAGAGCTAAGTCAGCGAGAGACAGAGAAATTGTATTTCACAATTTCTCAGCTCATAATATTCCGTAGAAAGCAATGTGTAAGTTATTGACTATTAAATGAGATCCGTTTTCTATGGATTCGTAGCTAAAACTTTCCCTGGTGGTGCGTAGCCCGTCCGAGGTGGAAAATCTGGAGGGGAGAGGTGGGTTTCGAAATTCGACTGGATGGCGTGGAGCGTGTGCTACGAAGCTTGAGTAGGAACGGAAGTGAAATGCTTGTTCAATTCCACTCTCTTGGCCTTTCTGTGTATGAAATATGTGTGTTGTTAATCTACTTACTGACTCTGGGCGAGGTGCCTGACTTAAAAACCATATGCCTTTCTTTAATTACTGTGTTGTGACATGGCTCATGTTAAATTTAATTAATTAAGTCTGGAAAGTGTGAGAAAACCTGAGATGCATTCTAAATTTTTCAGTCTCGCTCCACACTGCTGGATGCTCTAGAGTACATATTGAAGTAACTTCCAGCTCTTCTCAGCCCTTTCTCAATCCTCATCTATGGCCATGGTTGTTGGATTTTTGAATTCCCCGTGGCCTTTTCACATTTACACTGTCTAGTTAGGTAAAGTAGGGCTTGGAAAAGGTAGAAGGGGTTTTTTATGCCCTAGGCTGAAAACGAAGAGAGTAGAAGGTTCAAGGGTTCAAGGTAGAATTGAGTTTAGGAACCGGGAGTGGGAATAATTTCAGTTTTTTTCCTTGCATAGAGGTAAGTAGTAATGGATAGAGTGGGATATTATTCGCACTATGTGCTGGATGAACTAACTTGTTCAAGGGGACCACAACGTTAATTGCTTTATTGCTATTGGGAGTGGAATACATGGAGGAAGTATTATGTAAATTCTGTACACTGATGATTTAGGCAGGTTTGTTTGAAGTAAATCAGTGAGGCTATCAAGCCCAGTGAGGAATAAAGGGTTAGAAGTTAGAACAAACACGATTGTAGAGCCTCTTAATGAGCTGCATAATTTTGTCATTAAACACAATCTGCATGTCCCACTGTGACTATAACTATATAACTGGATGATGATAACATTGGTTATTTGGAGCTCTTAGAGTTAAAGAAGGGAGGCAGGAGCGGAGGTGGTGAAAAATGCTCCAGTGTTCAATGCTCCAGAGAAGTGAGTCAGAGAAGGATATTGAGTTGACTTTTATAATCTAGTTATTATTATTATGAAAGACTCCTTTCCTCCACTCAAGCTGGAAGAGGTGGTGGTGGTGGAATAACATAACCAACAGGCGATATGGATTAGGATTGTCGTTCATGATTAAGTGAATATAGAGCAGGATATAGGACACCATACCACCCAAATCAAGTCTCCAAACTCTCTTATCTTTCCATCCTCCACCCACTGCACTGCCAACAACTATCCTCACTAGCCCTCTCTACTAACTACAGTTATCCACTCTACGTCTATACAAGGACGTCGCTGGAAAGGTCTCAGGCCGTAGACATTAAGGAGGAAGCTATTTTATATTACGAGCTTCCAGAGCTTCTGGAGTAGTGGGACTGTACTGAAAGGTGGATGACTATTTAGCGACTAAAGGCCCTCTCATATTTTAATGGGCTGGGAAAGTGTAAAATAATTTTACAGAGGGGAAAGAAGGTTCATTTAGGTACGAACTCAGCCACGAGTTCTCCCTATACACACGTTCTCAGAGTATATAGGGACGCACTCAAAATTTCGTGTCATAAGGCCTAGGTGGTGGTGTCGGATTATAGTTGATACGTTCATGGTCCCACACAAACTACAGAGGAGAGAAGGAATGAGGGAATAGTTGAAATAAGAGAGTGAGAGAGTAGCGAATTTAGTTAGTTTGGGAATAGAAAGCCGTCTGGTGTTTTGTTTGAGAATTTTGAGAGCTTCGTACCAACTACTTTGGTGTACTTTCACTACACAGAGAGGAGAGAAAGAAAGTCGGGTTCCCATCCTATCCGATAGTATTAGACCATTCCCCTCTCTCTCTCTGTCTCTGTAGAGAGAGGCTGTAAGTAAGATTTTATTTGCATTAGTTGGCTCTCTGCGGAGTATAAAATAGATACAAGCTCAAGTCGGAAGCTAGTGGACGAGAGGACACATGTATATAGAGATGTGTGTACGGGCTGATGTGAAAGAATGGGATCATGAGGCTATTAGTGGACGTGGAAAAGAGCCCTCAACCTCAGAAATGATACCATCTCCTCTATCCATTTAGGAATTTGTTACCTATATCTCCTCCTCTTTCCTTTGGCTGACATCTTCTCATTCTTTTAGAACATGAGCCATCACATCAGCCCTGCTGCACAATTATCTTCTCTTTCAATTGTTTCTATGCCCTGGCCCTTCTGTAGTGAGAATAGGATGGAAATTTGGGCTATTTTCATCCCCCCTCTCTAATGCTAATACATTGTATCTATAGCCGCATCTCGTGCATTCTTTAGATTGGAGTGTGTACAAGTTAGTGGTGGACCCTGTTGTTCCATCCTCTGAGGGCTTCTTCTATGGCTACTAGGAGTGTATTTATTTTAGAGGTATAGAGGCTGCATTTACCATAGGGTTCATCTATCGTCATGTACGAGAGAGTCGGGATTGGTCTTTCTAGTTTTTTATTATTATTCAGGAGTCATCTTTCCCTCTCATGTGGTCAGGCATGGGCTCTTTGTACTCGCGTTACTTTCATATTTCCTTTTTCTCAGAGAAGAATCTAGGAACAAAGGTCGGTGGGTGAAATTCTATCTCATCTCATGTTTTTGACTTGTGACTTTGACAGACGTTAACGTTTGGTCCATCAGTTTACAGTTTAATCTGGCTATTCGCCTCGCATTGGTTTTACAGATTTTTTTCCGGGGATTTCGGATCCGATTGGCAGGGTTTTTTTTGTATTCCCAACTTTATATTATACGTCTTGTCATGTGATGTAATTCTACTTTGCTTATCCGTTTCAGTCATGCGAGGATGATGGCTTGTCTTTTGGTTTCTTATCATCTGCTCGTTTTTCGCTAGAGTGGCTAGGGATCTGTCTTACTTTGGCTTTCTGTTCACGTCATTGAAATGCTTGTTTTTTTCCACTATTTGTGGATTTGGACTTATTTGCTACATGTTTTTTCTGTGAGTTCATTTAATCTAATTGTGTATGTGATGATTGTTGACAAGTCAGACTTCTGATTCATATATGCAGCTGAGATTTAGAATTTGACACAATCCTCCTGTCTTATGGTATAAGCTTTTTATCAGTAATAGTTTAAAAGTTACTGATTTATTTAAAAATTGATTTTTCCCCTTCAATGCGTCTATAGCTGATGTCCTCTTATAAATTCAACTTCCAATATTGACCGTTACATGGAGTTTTATTGAAATGCCCCCACTTGATAATTTCAAATCCACTTTGATATTCAAAAGAATGTAAATTGTTTCCAAACTGTGACTTGTCATGTCTCTTCACTAATCTATTATAATAACCACCCTGGCTTTGAATCTTTTGCCAGTAAATGTATAAGAGTGTCTGGTATTATATGGTGACACAGTATGAAGTTTGAGTGAGCCAAATCTATGGCAAGGGTATTCTCCCGAGTTGGAAGTCATGATTGTGAAATTGGAGACGGTAATCGTTTTCGGGGAAAGTAGAACAATACATACTGAAAAGGAAGGAATGGGAGACGTGGGGCATCTAAAAAAGGCTCGGAAATCTCTTCCATGAGACTCCCTCTCTGTTTCGGTTTCTTTCAGTTTAAATTAGCATAATGGGAAAAGTTTCTTCTCAATGTTTGACTAAGGCTGGTGGTCCTCTACTCTCTCGTGCCATGCCATGTACTGAAGTTTTCTTCGTCTTGGCTCCCCTCTCTTCAAAGGACAGAAGCAGTTGGGGTATTGAAAATTTGAAAAGGCCCTCATCCTCTCTATATATACTTATAGACTTACTAACACACTCAACTCGGTTGTTTAACAATTAAAAGGAAAATATTCTTTTCCGCACTCCCTTGTTTGCATATCCACCACCATGAGTCGAGTCCAATGAATAGGATTAGCATTGACGGAGTCTCTGAAAGATCCCACATTTGCATCTCGTGCACAATCCCCCTCCTTCCCGCATGCATATATTCATGGTGGTGCAACTGCCCAAGTGCACACTTTTCCTAAGCTATCCTTCAGCCATTAACATTTACTTTAATTATTAGAGGCACTTTTAAGTTTAGAAGTATTCATGCTATGTCCTCGTTGGACTTATCTCTCAGAGCCCGGAGTTTGTATACCATTATCAAGTATAGAGGATAAAGCATTAGGTATTTTATGGCACTTGTAGTGAAAAGCGGCGTGGGGCTGGTATTGGATAACTCGATACTGCCGGGCTCTTGTCACGCACTGAAATACTACCATGGTTTATCGGCCTGGGCATGCTATTCCGCTTTCTCTTTGATTCATGATGAAAGCGTCAGGGTCTAAAATCCTATTTTAATGGATTCCCTTAAGGGCATATTTTGAAAGAAGAAGGAGAGAGGTTCAAGGATGGTGGACAATGAATTTTCAGCTATTGCCTTTAAGCTGCACGTTATTATCAGGTCAGCCCTGGGTTTGTGCTGTTAGCCAGGAGCATTTATTTTGAATAGCTATTGCTCCTACAATTGGTTCTGGTATCAGGGATGTGACGGGAGACGGGAGGAAATTCATGAGCCATTACACTACTGCATAGTATTTGAATATATGTTATCTGTAAGTAATAACGGGGACGGTGGAGGAGGATGATGGTTTTATTATAGTATTTTTTCTCTCTGTTGGTAGCACTGCATATATAGGTATGTGTTTTGTAAGGGTTCTCTCGAGTTTTGTGAACAAGGAGTCTAAGAAAAAAGTACAAGAGCATTGGATATTTATATTACCCTTGGAAAAAAGGGATTTTGAGTTATAGTTGGAAGAACAGCCTGTAGCTATCGGCTTAAGTGTCTTTAAATGTAAAAAGACCGTTCTAATGGCATGAGAAAATATTAGGGGGATGAGTTTTCTACATGACAACAAAGTCGTAGGAAGTGAAGTGGAAGTAGGAGCACAAGAGCAAAGGGAATCGGAAAGGATAGTGTGTGGGCTCCGATCTAAAATACTGAAAAAATATTGGGCAAAGTGTCTAGGGTTGAGACTATAAGAGAATGGAAAGGAGTACATAGACGACTGGGGATGTTCTTTCAAGTATGAATGAAGAGAAGAGCTTTTAGCTGGGCCGATATTCAGGTGGTTGGTTTAGATGATAGGAAAGTAACTAGCTCGGGCACACATAGCCATGGAGATGTGGTATTTATATGGGGAAATGGAAATTGATAAGAAGCCTATAGGAACCGATAAGTCAGTAGCGGGTAAAGGATGGGAAAAGTCGGGAGGAGGTTGAATGGATAGAGAAGAAACACTAAAGCGATTCGTAGGGTGCACTCGTTTATTGAAAAAATATTTATTTTCTCGACCTCATGGTTTCGTTTTAACGGTTGACTGGATATCAAAGATATCTTTTAGAATTTTTCATGCATTAATGTTCTCCAGCGTTTTTCAAAGCCAATATTTGGCTTCAAATCAATTTTTTCCCACTCAAATAGGGCTAATAAAAGTTTTACAAGCTCGACGTTAGAGATCCGGAGTGGTAGGGTCGGTAGGGTTAGATGATTTGAATGCATAGTTACAAAGTACATATTTCCCTGTGAGAGAAAGCAACTTGTCCTCGTTATTGCCCTTCTGTCTAACTATCGTATCTATTCTAGTGATGGTGGCTTTGGTGGTGGAGGCAGTGAGGATGATATACACTCAATGTATCTCTTGTCTGGTTATGGACAAATACAAGGGTAGGAGTAGTAGTGGGCTTTCGGTCCTTATCATAACAGCAGAAGGTAACTTCACCCGAACCAATTGAATCTTACATTATGCAGCATTTCAAGCCTCCGTTCCTGTCATCTCCTTTACTTCCTACTTTCTACTCCCTGTACCTTTTCCCCAGTATTCTATGAATAAAATTATTGGATACCCCCTCATATCCATTTGACTGAACTGCCTTGTCCTTTGATGTGCCGCTGCGTTTAGTTCTACAAAATTTTCTTGTCATCCTCTCCATTCTCCTTCTACTTACTACTACATGGCTTATAGATAGCTCAGACCACATGGATACCCATGAGGGAAATTATACAAAAAATATATGAGATACAACAACTTACCATCATTCAAGATGCTCTAGAAATGTCTATGGTCGAATTGCTAGTTTATACCAAAAATATCCTTCATGTGTTTCAAGACCACATTTCATTTGATACTTTTGAAAATACAATGTCTATTCAGCGTACCTTAATCAAGGTACTTGAGTTTTATTTTTTAGCTCTTTAATATGGGGCAGGCTGGTACTGGGTTCAGCATATGGGTTGAAGCCTTAAAAAATTATGTAACCTATAAAAATCTGCTACCTCAAATTTAACCACAAGTATTGGCTAACGAGGGGATTTAATAAATAACAAAATCTTTTCAATGTTTTAAATCCAGAAACCCGGACCAAAATCTGTGGCTTCAGTAGGTGTATAGACAATAGGATGGAGTTTAGGATCAAAGTGCTTACAAAATACGGGATATGGGTATTAGGGTGGCTTAAGTTTGTTCAAATATCAAGTCGAGTATTAAAGGACAGTAGTACTAAAAATACCCAGTACAGGAAATGAATCCACCAAACTCAGTTTTAATCAGCTAATAGTATCAGGGCATTGTATAAGCTGTTATAATATCTAAGTAATTTGTATAAAGGAAAGATTGAAGATAATAAGAAGCGAAGTATAAAGAGGGAGACCGTAGAACGGATTTACGCAAGGAGTTGTATACTTTCCCCGATTTCGATGATCTTCTTAACGCATTGATGATAATGATGATGAAATGAGGGTGGCAAAATAAGATCAAAGAAGTTGACTAGCAAACTTAGTAAGTAGTGGGTATTTTGGGCTTAGTAAATGAGCTGGGATTCTGAGATGGTGTGTGCGTGAAGGGGGGGGGGGCTACATGGAAGCAGGCTTTAAGAGAAGCCCATGGTTGGCTTCAGAGAACTGGGTTTCCTTGCAGTAAAATTGATGTACACTGGAGAGATGATTTGGTATAAAAAGTTAATGTCGGGAAAACAAAAGGCTTGCATAACTGAGAGATTGTCGCCTGATCTTTTTCACGAGTAATTAGGCCCGGCAGTGTTCCACTTGGTTTTAATGATGTGAAATTCTTTTGTTTATCGAAATATCACACTTGATTCTCTCCCTTGACTCACAATTCTTCTTCTCATCTCATCCTCTCGCTCTCACTTCTTCTCCACGTTCTGAGAAATAAAATCTCCTCCTCATCTTATTATTATTCCTAATCTGGAATCCGTTTGTTCCGCCTTTCCAAATGATGTCTCCGTCCCTTTGCTTTCTCTCTCCTCATCCTGGCTTCCTCAAAGGATAAACGCGTTCATTAACAGCTTCCTTAAAAGACTTGGCCACTTACAAGCTTCCAGCTTAGATGACTTTTATGTAATATTTCCAGACATTCCTTACTCCTCTTATTTAGTCTTCCTCTTTGATCCCATCTCTCTTCTTGAGTTTCAAAGAACCCCTCCCCCTCCTTGCTTATCCTCTCCTCTTTGGCGATAAGAAGATCAATATCCTCAAAAGTTGATTGTTCTTATTTCAAACTCTTCTACTCCTTCAACTTCCCGACCGGGCTGAGGAAAATAAATCGTAATAAAAATTTCCAAGTACTTAGAACAATGCTTGCAATATCAAAGCTACAACTACAGAGAAATAAACTCCTTAGTCATAGTTTTCACTTCTATTCTCATACACATACACACATACACACAGAGAGAACGGCAAGTATTAAATTACACTAGTTAAAATGAATGAGAAATGTTCGCATTTGGCTGAGCTTGTAGTTGGATACAAAAGAGGGGATAGTTGCCGAGAAAAAAAGTCCAATAAAAATTTGGGAATGAGCCCAAAAGTTTTTAAAGGGCTTTTTAAACTCCGTCCAGACTAACAAGGGCTGGAGAAGTTTGAGTTTTGATTGTAATTGCATGCATATCTTAGAATTTAGAGTTAATAAGGGAAGCCAGAGATCAGGTTTTATGAAGAAATATGCAGTCGTGCATAATAGACATTGGAAGTGGCTTTCTTGGGTTTAGAAATAAACTAATTAAGTTCAAGGGAGCTTTCTCCATCCATGTAGGGATAGTCTAAAGGGGTTAGTGTGCGGAATCCACCACAGATGGTAAGTCGAGGATGATAGAGCTTGGTCAGAGGGAGAAAGGGTCAGAGAGTGACAAGCTGATGTTCGGGTGAAATAGAACAAGATCTGGCTGTCCTCGTCCTTCCTTCCTAAAACGCAAGCTGGTAGAAATAGGGAGAGGACTGACGTGTAGAAGAGTGGAAGGGTTGAATGTGCCTAGTTTTTTGAAGTATGGAAAAAAGGCCAGAGTTGAGAGTGGATGTCGTCACGAGCCATACATTTTTGGATTTACAATCTCAAGAGACTGCGACAGTCAGTAGCTGAACCGTTTGAAATCTCCTTAAAATCTAAAAGCTCCAGCAATGAAAAAAGTTGCCATCAACTCAATCTATTGCTACACATCTTGTAAAAAGCTAGTTGGTACTTTGTCGTTGATACTGATACATGCATACAAATACAAACAGTCTAACAGCCATGTACTCCATACTCTCTCTCTCTCTCTCTTCTAAAGTTGTAAGCAATCCCTTAGTTTGAAAAAAATAGTAACTTATAGAAAGGGGAAAGGGCTTTTGATGCTTGCACTCGATGCTGGTATGCAGAGCCCCATAGAACTTCTCCCAATGCATTACCAGGCAGTTTGAAATGGGACGTCGTAGAACAAGCGGTCATTAAAAATTTACATCCACTGGTCTCGGATCTCGTGTATTCAGTACAAAATCGTCCTCCTCCTCCCCGCACTCAAACTTTTAGTTTGGCTTTGTACCACGGTGAGAGAGTTGAGAGAAAAGTACATCAAGATCTATCTTAGATCAAAGGCAGGCCGTCGACGATGGGGAAATGGACCAATGGGTCCACATGGGCAAATGGCCAGGCTTTCGCTTTTTACGTCTTTATCTCTATCCGTTCTTAGACCTGTTTCTCCTTCATATCTCTCTGGTTATGTCGGCGGTGAATAGTTATGGTGTTATGCAGGTGGACGGGAGATGTACAAGTATATACAAGTATCAAGGCGTAGCCACTTCCGATTGCTTTTTCACTCAAGACGGATTCCGTATTTCGTTTTCTACTTTCCTCTCTAAACCATTTAGGATGCATCATCCAATCCCAATTACCTATTCATACCTCTATCTTCCAGCCAACTTTCATCTCCTCATTCAGCCCTTTCTACCTTTTGTCTATTCATGTCGCACCATTACAAAACCTGTCTACCCTCATCAACTTTTCAGAGTAATTGAACGTTTCATCAACCCCTCGTACCTATTAGGAGGAACTCTAGGAGCCCCAACAACTTCTCTTCCCTACCATCTCCCTCACTTCAAATAACTTTTCATTCCCGTTTCATTAGACTCGGAGAAGTTAGGGATTTGAATGGATGTTTCGAACCTCTGGTCTCCTGTTTTAAGGAATTGTGAAATTAACTTGGTTCCATGCGAAATAGCCCTGGTTGAGAGTTTCAGAGGTTTTGGAACTGTGTAGACAAAATGCGGGATGCCATCTACACGCTCCACGCAATCAGGACAGAACTTAATCAACCTCTCACATTAAAAACTGAACCTATTGAGAGTTGAATTGAAAGGTAGGGTTGAGGGTTAAGAGCAAGATTTTGAAGGAGCATCAAGAGCACTTTGAGCAGGGTAGCAAGAATGATTAGTTTATTCAACATATTTCCACAAAGGGCAACGTCGATGAAGCAAATAATGCGGGAATAAATAGTTTGAGGTAGGGTTGTATCCAGACGATAAGATGTTCCACGAGGGTACAAGATATAGGGCCCTGTACGAGCCGAGAAAGGACGGGATGTTCGTTGATTACTTGTGGGGCTGAGGAGCCCATGCGGGACTACCTATCACGCTGTTGACAACCTCCAATATAAATGTACTTTCCCTACAACTCCAGCCACTTCTTCTCTATCAGGGCCAAGAAGTTGGATCTATTCTTGATTTTCTGACCAACTTTACCGTTTTTTACCATCAAAGTCATCTTCTTTCTAGCACATCCTACCAGGATCTAGTGGAACCATCACCACCTGATGAACATTGACTATCCCCATGTGAAAAGAGCTTGGCTACTAGACCATAAGATGTACATATATGCACTGCATGCACAATCAACTTGTCTCAGAGTGGATATGATGGCTTTCTCCTTCCTTTCTCGAGTGATAAATAGATTTGAGATTTCGTATGCACCAATATTATTACATCCTACCAACTAAGTAGATTCTCGTCACCTTTTCTCCAGGAGTACTGCTGGAGCTGTATTATTTTGTGGGGAATACAGCACGGTTGAATTGTCAAGGAAGAAGGCAGGGTGTTATTGTTGACATACTTGATGCTGGGTAGAGATACCGTCAAGGGTCTACAGTCTAGATCTCTTTTACCCGAGCTACCAAAAGTAGCGAAAACCAACTTGGTGTTGTTGTACACCAACCGCACCATATTATTCAAAAGGAGTCCTCTCTCGTTTCACAAGTGGGCCTTCATCAGATAAAAGTGTACCTGCTCTTGTTGCACGTACTGCATGATTTAAATAAATCAAGTAGCAGAGAGTCATTGTAATTTTCTCTTTCATTACAGAAACAACAAGTGAATTTATAGCTTCCGCTCACTTTCTGATCCAGTTCTTATTATCATGCTACAAGTACGTTCTCTCGCACTCTCCTTGGGCTCCACTTTATCTTCCCAGCCTATGTCACAAATTATTATAGCCTCTATATACCCTCATTCAGAATAGATAGCTTAGGAGACCTTACGGCTTACGGTTTTTGGAGAAGCTACAATCACCAACTACCACCGCACCTTTACTGGGACAAAATTCAAAGAAAGTGCAAGAAAGTAGTTTTGAGTTCTGAAAATGAAGCTTTTACTCCTTCGGTTGAGTAAGAATTATAGAAATTTCAGCTGGCTAGTGCGGATCTGATCTGACTATATTTAATGAATTTTGTGACGAGTTTTCATTTTATGCTAGAGATTAGATTTAGAATTTCAAAATACAGAGACTTGGAAATTTTCCAAGGTTTGGATGTTGTTTCCTATTTTCGCTCCTTTAAAAAAATCAATATTAATCTTAGTAAGAAAATGTTGAGGTTTCTGTAAATAAATTTTACTTAATGAGTTTAACACTTGAATGTTTAACTCAGGGTAGGTTTGCGATGTGGTTTTTGAGTTTGGAGTGAACCCCCACCTCGACCTAAATAAGTCCGAGAGGTAGAAATAGATTGGAAGACGCTCATCAGAGCCCAAACCTCCTTCTAAAGCTTCATGCGTCATTTACACCCATGACTTAATTAACTGGTAGTTAATTTTAACGTCTCGCTTGGATTCCATGAAGTAGATTGCCTCCCCACTGCTTGCTCTCCATCAGGAATACCAATGAAGTTCCAACCGCGGAATTAATTTTACTCCGTTCCGTTTAATTAACACCGAGCCTCAATTAAGTAAGGGTGGGAGTTAATCTCCTTTCGATTCTTATTAAAGAACTCAACGTCATTATCTCATTTAACAAAATGCTTGATAATATTTTTCTTCCCGTGAGATTTCTCACAGCCACTCACAAGCAGTAAATATTGTAAAAGGCTCTTCCAAGTATTCCATTTATGAACTTGGAGCATAAAGCCAGCATGACGTGGGTTTCTATTGTATTTGCACACTTGGCTTCTACATATTTTACACTTGCATTGAGGGGAAATTATAAACTTGTTCAATCGAGGCTTAATACATAATGAATCGGATGTGTTGAGGGGAAAGTGGTTCAATATGTCTTGCACACTTCAATAAAATGAATGTGCGTGCAGTTTATGTACGAGATTTTCTGGGAGGCGATTATGCTTTTGTACTCGAGGGTGTATATAGCCCAAATAGCTAGGCCTCCCTTATAATTTCATTATCGCTTTGTTATGCATGGGAATTGGAGAAAAATCTTGTTCTTTTTGTATCACTATATTGCGAGTAGGAAAAGATATTATAATATAAATGTCTGTAGTTAAAGTACGCAAAGTCTAAGAGGCTTTCCTTCGTCTCCATCCATGAGAGTTGATAGGGAGGAATGTTTTTACATTAGTTGGCAGCGGTCCGACTTGGCTGGAGATAGATGTACCGAAGCTTTCTCTGTGCCATCCATTTTAGTTGAAAAAAGTTGATTCGTATTTAATGCAAATGGGACAAACTAAGTCGTTAAACTTCATAAAAATTAATTTTAACCCCTTTTTGCTCCTTCATTCAATTTCGGGGAATAAGATTTCCCTCCTCTTCGCCCTGGGACTGAGTGGATTTGGCCTGCTTTGAAATTTGATACCATTTACTTGAGGGTCTTTCGTTTTATTTTATAATAAAAGAATAAGTTCCGTATGTATGAACTCGTACGTACGGCTTCATTTCTTTGCTACCCATTGCTAAAGAAAAGGCAGAGGGCCACTGACTGACTTTGTCTACGGATCCGTTCATAATTTCTGCCTCCGTTTCTGAGGACAAGGGGACTATGGAAGCTCGGCCGTCTCTGTGTACATTGCATAAAAATTAATGGAGTCCTAGCCAGCTTGGTATGAAAGGGCCGTTTGTTTTCACGATTGAATGCCTCATCCTCGTTCCATCGTCTTTGCAATGAATAAATTATTTCTGTTCTCAGATTATCCGTGCAATTTATTTGTACGATTCTTACTTGAAGAGATCGGTCCATCATTGCAGATTGTAGGTGCTTACTCAGTTTATTCCCAACTAAGATTGTGTGAGCCCTGGTTGTCCTCCGCTTTATCTCTTGTTGAAGGCAGTGTGGATTGGGGAAAGTTGTAACCTTGTAGATATAATTTTACGTGGGTCATGAAGATTTAAATGTGCATTTAAAATCCTCGAGTTATGTCTTGGTTTATCGGGAAAGCCATTTAGAATTGAGTAAAAGGCTTGTTGTGTGCCACGATTGGAATGAATTTCTTCGGTATCCGAACCATCCAAGTATGGCCATTCCATTTACTCTTGAGTCTTGAGAGAGAAATCCGAAGCAGAGATTGGACTGCATTAACATAACACACACTGTTTCGGGCTAAATGTCAAAAATAAAGAAGCAATGTAAGAATGCAGTCTAATTGGTGTTATTCAAGTCTGAGTGAGTGTCTGGTTTGGCAGTTATTTTCCGCAAGCTGCTTTTCCAGTTTTTCGTCCCGAACTATGCAGAGCACTTGAAGGCTGTCCTTAACTAAACTAATTAATGGAGTTACATTCAAGATAGGGGAATTATATCCTTATTTAACCGTAAAAGTGGCATTAAACTAAATGCGGGACATAAGAAGGGGTAGGATCCCATCAAACTCTATTACCTATAGTGTGTAATAATGAAGAAATGTCGGTAATAAAGGAATGTATGGATGTACCATTATGCCAGAGTTATGAAAATCTCTCAGCCTCCTTCATTCCTAGATTCAACAGACAGAGACTACAACAGCGTTTTGTTCATTCCATCTGAAACTGGCATACGCGTTTTTTTCTCCAGATCTCTTAAATCCACTTTTCTCGCTCGTCTTGATGGAAAGCGAAACCACCGACTCAACTTCATGTAGTTAATAGTATCGCCTCAAGGTAATAGAATCCCGCTTTACAATATTTTTATATTTTTACGGATACTATTAACTACCCCCATCCGTCTCCTATCTACTGCTCACTGAGCCCAGGATATATACTTGTGTTTATTATAGTGTACTACAACATTCCTATCCCCCATATTATTCCCTCAGAGCCATGTACTTAGGCGGTGTACTTAGGTAATAAGATTTTCTAAAGATATTACAGCCTCTCCTTCTTCCTCTTAGAAATTCTGGGAAATAGTCAAGTAGAAATAAGTCTAACTAGACCAACTAGAAAGGAAAGCCCGTAAGGAACAGGCTTCGTTGGCTCAGATCTCATTCCTCTAGAAAATCCACTTGAGCTATAAATACGAGAAGAAATGCAGACACTATTTTCACTCGCTTTAATATAAATAAATGTTATTCACTCACTTCGCTGAAGTTGGCTGGATTTAATGCTCAATTGTATTCGTGAGATGAATCGATTGAATTTTTTTTCATCCCGCTTACTACTTCCCATCCTAGTATTCAAGTCAGAGGAGAAAGTAGAGCTTTACTATAACCAGGAAGAGGATTGGAGTTTTTTATATTAAAGGGATTTCATCTCCACGTCTAATATCTGACCATTGGGCTTGAAATATCAAATCTTTTTTTCAAAAGAAATCTAGGCAACCATAGCAGAGGATAAAAAGCTGTTCCTTCATCCTTGGGGAAGTCTGGATCAAAATTAGGAAAGATGGACCCGCACACCCCAAGTCTCCTTTTCCAAAAAAAAACTTTCAATTCAACCCACTATATCATATCTACTTTCTCCCATCCTCTTTCACTTGTTTCATAGCCGTCTTCAATTCAAAGCCGAGATTCAAACTCTTCCTTAGCCATCCGGTCCTTCGAAGCGTCAAGTCCCTCTCTACCTCCACAATCATCTCCGATCCCCCAACTCCGTACTAAATAAGGTAGTCAAAAATGTGACAAAATTGGATCCTTAACAATGTAAGGGGGCGATGCGTTTTGGTAAGAGAAATTTGACTTGATCGTCTTTCAAGTGTATTTCAAGAGGCATGGAGAGACTTAGTGTAGACAGGGACGGTAATTCTAGGGAGATAGGGTGGCGGTGGTGGTGGTGGCAAAATGAGTTCTTTGGTGGAGTGATTTCTGGCTGGTGAAAGTGACGGTGCTCTTATCTCCGGCCTCAGTGACTTTATGCAGGGGATATGGATGAAGTAATGGTTCTGTGCGGAATGATGGAAAGAGCCTTGATTGAATGATAGCCAAGAACGAAGGAACCCATATTACAGTACTTTTTCCCTTGAATCCCCTGCCTCGAGAATTGCGGGGACATGTACATGTGTGTATAGATGCGTGTGTGTATGTGTAGGGTCTGTGTGTGTGTAACACGAGGCCTTGGGTAGATTGGTATAGTCAAGTGGAAATAGCCGGGTGGTCGTGGTGTACGCAATGGTGGGAGAAAGTTTATAGAGGACTGGAAATTCGGGAGCTTGATAGACACAGGCTGGTATTACGGGGAAATGGAGAGAGGAGAAAATATTCGCATCAGATTCTATTACTTGCCTGGCCGCTTCGGTACACAGAAAGTGACTCATTTTGTGTCATATATCTATTTGGTTGTCAACCGACAGAGTCTACTTTTTTCCAGCCTCTTCCGCCTCTCATTCACTCGGAGGCTTGGACTTATCCAATTCCCATCAAGTTCGTCTCATAAATGCCGAATCTTTTTCACACCATTCATTTCAATCAAACCAGGGGCAAGGATTATGGCCTTATTGTTTCTCTTGGAGTCCAATTGTACGAGAGTTGAGGTTGGGGAGAGTAGAGAAACAGGATTTAGTGAATCCTTGCAAAATGGTAGTAGTAGGATAAGGGTGGCCCTGTGGCATTGCCATTTTTATTCTGACAGAGCAAGGAAAGTCTTTCACGATTTTTGAAAGGGTTTCTCTCTCCTCATTCTAGTTTTTCTTTTTATAAAACTCAATCGACTCTCACTCAGATTACACACCCGGACAAATTATATTATTCCAGTTTTTTAAGGGGGGGTTGGGGCTTTTATTCTCCAAACTCCAAAGGTTTTTCCACCTCCGAGGGTTCCAAGATAAAGAAATAGATGACAGAAGGTCTAGGGATTTCCTCCGCTCCGTCCCGTGTTTCAATGTATAATGGTCCTCCCGTGCTCTACCTGGATAGGAGTGTCCTGGGGAAAGGTTAATGAGTAGCTGGAGGGAGTTAAGGATGCTAAAGAACCGCTTTCTATCTCGAATCCAACAAAGTCAAAGACAACAATAATATCTACATATAGGGTCGGAGCTTGAGGTGCAATCAGCTACGAAGTGGGAAAGGCAGGTAGTGGAAAATGGCCGCCAGGTGAAATGTTGTAGAAAGAATGCCAGACATTTAATTACCCACATCGAAAACAAACATTCCTCCATCTACGAGTCGAGCACAAGTAATAACTTAACCAATGCTGAAGTCCCCTTATAAATCTTGGCATATGCTTCAGCTACAGTACCACTAAATTCCCTTTATATCTTGCAAGTATTCTTGATCCCTAAACTTCCAACGCAACGTATCCTGCCAAACAAAATAGCTCTGGAATGATGACTAGTACTCATGCTTTGTTGTAGGCATTTAACCAATGATCTTTCTCTCTCAACTTTTTCATTTGATGCCCGTTTGACTGGGAAGGGTTCTGGGTTTTGTGGGAAATTCCTTCAATTTCAGGATGAATCAACGTACTTCCGACGACTAGGATGGAAACGAGGAAATGTTCCAGGCTACTTATTGCTACTTTCTGGTGTTAGCAACCTTCCTGCGTTTATAAACTCTAGTCTCAAAGAGTTATGATGATGTAGATTTGAATGTTTTGGGTATTGAGTACTTTACCTCTGCAACCTCAAGAAGATCTAAGGATTGAGTCATTTGTGACACCCCTCATACTCATAGCCCCTTTGTTTAAATTCCTTGTAAGTTCATCACTTATGTTTCCACACTTTGTCTTGTAGTAGACAATTGAGGGATTACTTCGTTTGATATTCAATTCCCTCTTTGTTGAGTTATTTACTCTCTGAGTTTCAAACTGGGAGTATCTAGTGCTTCCCATAATGTTGGCTCCATTGACATTGACTCATGTACTCTACCACAATGGATCATTATGTTCGTGTACATGATCACATATGGATGAGCCCATGGATAAGTTTAGTATCAAATTTGCCTTTTGGAACGTGGAGCTCCGGGCTCATCCTTGTAAATGTTAGAAGACGCTCTCCCATTTAGTTATGCTGTTATTAATGAAGGGAACGAAGTGGTTTAGTAAATTCTGGCATGAGGAAGGCAAGTAATTTCCTTAGAATTTAATGGTTATCCATGGCTTAGTTGAATTTTAGTTGGAATCTACATTGGGAAGGGAGTGAGGGAGTTAAAAGTAACTTGGAACTAAGGACGTATTCCAAGAGATTTATTTTTTAGAAATGAAAGAAAGTAGCCGAAAAATAGAGCAGAGAGTACATGCACCTTCTTGCCCAATCTCTCATGACTCTTGGAGTTTGTTGAAATGGAAAGCGTTCTTGTTCTACGGCGTGTTCCCTTTTTATAAGACTGCAACATATTTGGAACATGGTCTTGAATATAGAAGAGGATCTTATCTTTGTGTAGTCTGGTGTCTTATTTTCATCCACTAGTCGTTTTCAATCCTACTTGATGCGTATTTTTCTAGTGGAAAATCTTCTGCGTCTAAATCTGACTTCTCATGTCCAAAAGGTCCTCGTTTCTCCCTCACCCTTCCAAGTCATTGCATTCTAGCCGATCATCTCTTTAGACTAATGCCTCCCTTGTCCTTTTAGTCTAGAACTTCCCACCAGTTCTTTCTCTCAGATTCGTAAAAGTGCTGGATAGCATGTATGTAATAATACAATGTGGTTGGTAACCAGATAGGGTTCTCTGATCCCAGATTTCCCATTCGAAAATAAAAAAAATAGTGAAATCTGTCTCGTGTTTATACGGGTTTTCGAGGACGGACAGGTCAGTGGCACTTAATGCCGATGCCGATGTCCAGTCGGGTTTTTCTCTTCCCAAGCCCAACCTGATCCTCATCTAGGATCATTTAAATCCTAAGAAAGTAGGACTTTTCTGTGGCTTTGTTTCCCGTCTCCTTTGCATTAACATTGCATGTTTTTTTCTGTCAACATCCTACGGATTTCGGGAGCTGTACTCAAGGGAAACTTTTACATTAAACTATAGCCCACGTATATGTATATCGATGAAATGGTTTACACGACTCTCTTCCCTTTCCTGATACTTTTAACGAGAACTAATGTTTTCCCCCGAGTACATAGATGTACGGGCTTTTTTCGTAATGCACGTTCCTCTGATCATTTCTTGGTAAGTAAGAAGGGAGACGAGATTCGAGTAAGACTTCTTTTTAGGTTAAGTGATGCATAGTTCAGCTACCGTATATCATGAGGGCTTTGAAATACACGAGATAAGCACAAAGCGCAATATCATTTTAATTATGCATCTCAAGGAAAGTCTGTACAAGTTGTGATTTCTGCTGGTCCTAAAGGATCCAGACTAGGGAGATACACTGTCAACCTCACAGTACGTACATAAAGACGAGGATTTCGGAATGGAGAAGATGGAATTGAGATTGAGATAATAATATGAAGTTTAGCAGGCGACAACAAGACGAGAATACGAACGGAATGATGGAAATAGCTTGTTTTTGTCTTTTAGTTGCTTAGTTAACTTTGCTGTTTTGGAAAGAGGAAGATGATATCAGACGAGACTTTTAGTGGCTTGACTATTGAGCCGAGGATGTTGGGTCACTCTGTGAAATCTCTGAATACATTTCTCTAGACTCTGAAACCCATGAGAAATCCTTGTCCTTTATGTTTTTGATATCTCTAGGGTATCTTGGTTGGCTAAGCGAGATGGGGAATGAGAAGCTTCAAGTAACAGTTGTGACTGATAATGAAATTACTATCAAAGAGAAGGAATACATGACATGATCAACATCCATGTACATTTATATAATGTCCTAAAACAACCATCTCCCAGTGGCCTGTCTAAAGAGGAGTCTGTCCTGAATTTTATTCCCCGCCTTGAATGACTGAGCCCGGTTAGAGGAGAGTAATTTTAATGGCTCGCTTTCCCTCCTAATCCCAATTGTTTTTAACCTCAATCCTCTTTGTCTAGCGGTGGTACGTGTGTAAGGAGATTATTATGGATTCCCCCAACTTTGTAGAGAGAAGTGCCCCCTCAGTTGAGATAAAAAAAGTGTCAAGAAAGGAGAAAGGGTAAAAAGGTAGAGAGCTCCTTGTAATGATAGGCTTAAAGAGGCAGAGGGATGAAAATTGATTAGAAGCTGAAAGTGTGTACAGTGTTTGTTAGGTATGAGAGACTGGAGCATAAAAATCATTTGAGAATAAGATAATAAATTTATGTGCATTTACTCATACATACTAGTTGCTAGATGGATCTGAGAAGGAAAGCTCATTTGATATTGATAGGATGTTTTAAAGGAGGAATTGAGACGTGTTTTCACCAACTACCTCTGGATTTGGAACTTTGTCTCTAGAGAAATGCGAATTTTGATGGCGTTTTCCACAACTTTCTTTTCATGTGGTGGGTTACCTTGGGCCCTGTGTATGTACATACGAGTCTCGTCGAGTAATATGTGGCATGAGGGATGTGATGCGAGAATGTGTATCTTTCTTTGTATCTCTCGTGTATGGTGGGTTAGAATCCGAAATTCAATTTTTGAGTTACGAGAATTATTTCCTCCGCTGGTCTTGAAAGCGACTAGATGACTTACTTCCAGCTTATGGTTTGGTCGGTCGGGCGGGGTCTGAAGCTGAGGTACTTTACCGAGGACCTATCCCGTGTAAACATCTGAGTAACGTCAGCAAGGAGCTCTAGAGACTTTTAATTTTACATTAGGATTTCATGTAAGGCCCTCTCTCTCCCTAGATCTTGTCCTCAGTTATTTCATACGTGGGGGCTTCCTCCCTTGAATGAATAGGTATATTTTATATGTTTTGGCTCGCTAAACTCTCCTCGCGTTTGTTCCCTCGACTTTGTTCCACTCAAGAACTTCTTATTCTTCTCCCCCCCAGTAGTCTGGATCATTTCACTTATTTAGTCTCCTTCACGCAAAGTCCTACTTCAAAACTACTCCTAATGTCTAAGTCCTAATGCCAAGTTATGTTATTTGTGTGTAGTTGACTCTGACTCTTGTCGCCTCCCTACCAGTATTCTATATTTCATGCTTGAAGGAAAGGTCTCACAGAGGCTGTCTCTTCAATTTTTTACTCTCATCCCTTTCCTCTTTTTTCTTCTTCTTTGCTCTGTGCAAGAGTCTCGGAAAGCTCGACTAGTTTCCCAGATGAGTCTTCTTGATGGATCCTCTGTCATCTTCCCAAGATGTTGATATCCTTAAGTTGGCCTTCTACTCATTGTGTCCATCCCTCTCTTAACTCCTTTCATGATCCTCCTGCAACTGTTGGTCTATGTAATAGAAAACCGGATGACCCACTCAATGACCTGTTTTATTCCCCAAAATTAATGGCAATGGTTTTTTCCGCTGAACCAGTTCCACACTCGGCTACTTTCATTCCACGACATCCACATGACCACCAAAGCTCTGGCCTAGCTCAGGACAAGATGGCCATATTTTATATCCCCAGAGGGGCAAACAAAAACAATGTGCCTTCAAGCCCACGGAACAGAGATACGGGGGACTTGGTTGGGCCTAATAAATTTGTGATTCTCGGTTTTGAGAGTAATGGACGATGCACTGGAGATAGAGTGGTGATGATCAAGCTTAATAGAATATGATCGAAAATAGTGTTTGATGTTCTCTGCACTTACTGTGTGTCTCATTGTCGAAAAGTAACTTCTTGGTGTAACAACCTGGAACCAATGTCATCCGTCCTGGAGAAAGCTCCTGTAAAGAATTTTGAGAGCCACCGTTGGGGAATGCGGACTTCTCCTACTCTTTCTTGCCCTCCCGCAGAGTTTCCGGAAGGATTCTTATGTTCAGCGACTCCCTTCGTGTTTTAGATCGTACAAGTAGAAATGAGCTCCCATTCTCATTCGCGCATATTGCACATACATCTTTTGCATTGTTTCTATCCCCATTAGAGACCAAAGCGAATTTATTTTTTACAGTATCCCCACAGAGTTGAAGAGCCAGGGAGACGGAATAGCTATAGAGGAAATCCCACTCGGGCTTCACAACACACAAACTGTATACACAAACCAGACGGTCAGATATAAGAGGACAAAGTATGGATTGGTGGGGATTTAACTTGTTGTGCAATGCATTCCTACATCAGACTTGTCCTCTTTCTCTCCGCCTTTGTGGACTCCACAGACTTGGTTTTTTTTTATCTCTCTGTAGTTCTGTCTCCCTCTGTCTCCCTCTCTTCTCTGAGATTGTGTCCTGGAGATTTAAGAAATTTATTTTTGGTGTGCGGAGCATATAGCTTTTCTTACTTTTCGCTTTTGTTATTTATTTTTATTTGCTTTTTTGTCACTAGACCCGAAAACTCACTTATTCATATAGAGAAGGGCACTTTCACCAGAGAAATACATGAGACTCTCATCCTCCATTGCCTTTCTATAAGGACTGCATATTGTGCCCTACACCCTGTATCCTATCGTACAAGTTAGCCTACTTAAGCACTTGAGACGACTTTCTCTTGATACAGAGTAGCCCACTACTACTACAGCTCTGGCACTTCGTGTGTAGTATGCGAGGACTCTATAGTAGTCATTCCGTTGTACATAGGGCCATTATGACCACCACTAATATCTTTGTACTTTTCCCTTCAGCATCCAATAATGCACTTAAAGTGAACAACGGGAAGAGGCTTCGAAATGAATCCTTCCTTCTTTCCTGATATTCCAATGTTGAATGTGCTCTATGGCCGACTCGGCAGCTTCCACTACATATATATTCCTTGACAATGATGGTTATCCACTGAATAGGGTCTCATCCATTCCGACAACCGGAACTGCCTGCAGAGGGATGTTGGAGACCATTAATTCATTAATTATATGTGCATTCTCATTGCCGTTTGAAAAATGAGAGAAATTTATGTACGCATTCTCCTAACTGTTTACGTTCTCCTAATTCTCAGTGCCAGGGAGGAGAGAGAGTCCCTGGGTAAAATGAACTTGCCGTTCTATTCCCTTTTTAAAACCGACTTCCTTTGATAGGAAACACATTGTAAATTTTAATCTCATCTCTCCTCTCCCGTTCGTTCCTTTCCCCTTGTTCAGCTTGTGTAGAACGGATGAGGAACTTGGGGTTCGTTTTTAGAGGTTTGAATACACTTTTTTAAATTCAACCTGATATTCTTGGCACATATTTTTGCTATTGTTGAGCAAGAGTACTTGGAGTTTGTATGTATGTATCAGTTGCAGCAAGTTCTAATTCGCCCGACTCTTAAATCTCTTGTAATGCCAACGTATTGCCACCTCAATCTTTGTCATATTGTATTGTCTGTTCAATGTAAATGAGACGTCCAATAAATCCGCTTTCTCTTAATATACAAAGATATCTATGATCTATTCATTGATGCTTGTAGCTTTAAAAATTATCAACTTGTTAATCATTGATTCTGCTAATTGAACATTATCTCCTGACTCAACCTAATTGTATCCCTAAAACGAAATCTTCTTTTTATTTACAGGAAATGAAGGTAAACTGGGCAACGTCACCAAATAGTCAATCTAAACCGGATACAAGTAGTAAGTTTCATTTTTTAAATCTTTTAAATGGTCTAATACCCAATTCTGCATTCAATTCTAAACTTCTCGTCTTTAGCATCTGACCATCCTCTTGATGTACATATAGATAATAGAATAGTAGCGCCCAGTAGTAACGTAAACGACCAAGGGATTCCTCCGCTATTTCTGACTTGTTAGTGAATTCTAAATAACGACTTGGTTGTTACACTAAAGCAGTTTTCTGTGCAAATGGTGGACATTTGTCCGTAATGGATTCGCCTCCGCAAGTATTTCCATGCAGAATGAAATTTCACTAGCATCAATACAGCGGACGTTATTCTCTGAGCTTTTATACCTCCATGGAAAGAGTAAAAGAGTATGGGTAGAGCCGGTTGGATTTTATGTAGCTGTCTCCATTTAAAGCTTCAACGGTGTCATTGATCTGATTATATATACTACCTGTGTAAGCAAGCAAAGTGACTTAACATAGGCGGCCGGGAGTATTGTTTTGAGAAATGTGTAAATACCATCCCACTTGCTCTTTGATAACCGACTCACAAATGTAGTTGAGATAATGTGTACATGACCCCACTGTGGTTAAAGAATTATAATCCAACCAAGAGAGGTGTATAGAGAGCAACCTCCATTAGAAATGAGGGTCCCTACCTACTCTCCTCTGGAGGAGCGTATAATGCCCAAATTCACTTTGGAGTTGGAAATGGGCAGAAAGGGTTTAGTAATTTGTAAAGAGGCTCTACGTTTCACGTTATTTATCTTCTGTCAAGCAGAATGTCGATAGTGATGCCAGAGATGACATAAACCGCAGAAGGGAAAATAATGTGTTTACCCTCGGAGCTGTTGCACTGCAATTTCCTAGGAGCCTCTCCAAGGTCCCTGGGTTGGAAGAGCCCTGAGATGATAACATGAAGAAAATGGAGATAGGGATGAGGAACACCAGATGGGTAGTTTCAGTAATTCTATTCAATGAGAGGGAAATGCGTTTGCGGAAAGTATCATATGATCCTACTGATAATATTATGAGAATGGATCCCTCAGCTCTCCAGTGGCTGTTGAAATACGGGAAATCAAGAATTGATGGGAAGACGGATGGGCTGTCGAGTGAGATTAGTAGCGAAGGGAGAATGCCACTTTCCTCATAATGAGAATAGTCCATTCCGTGAACGAGGCATGAAGTGCCGATCAGTGTTCTAGTATCCAACGGCTGGCTATTTTTTTATCCTCAGTCTTTGGTCACTTTCAATAGTTTCGATAGGATGAATTTCCTTGAGAGTTTCTGCTCTAATGTCCAAAGGTTACCAGCTCCTGCATTTCATCAAGTCCTACACATAGACATCACTGCATTAGCTTGTATGAGTGAGCCAAGTGCCCTGCCAGCTTCCGATTTCTGAACTCCTCCTGTCCATCTATGCGCCTTGTTGTTTCCCCCTTGTATTTTTTTCAAACAATTTATTTCTTCCTACACTATTCCGTCATGTTTCATTCCTTTGAAGGGTAGAGTCGGAAAGGTTTTAATGATTTGAAGAAGGAAAAAAAACGATTCCAGTGACAACTTTTTCTATTTCCGGAAGGGACCTTTTTTCATGTTGTGAATGTTGTGAACTGAACAGAGCTAGGAGATGCATCGCAGTCATTAGATTTGATATAGTCATTATGATTGTGGTTTAGCTTGTCGTGAATTTAAGGACATTTCTCTGCTGAGCTGATGAAGTAAAAAAAGTTACGCAATGATATTGTAAAATGCGAGACATTTTCTCGGGTCATGATAGAGTTTTGAGGGATGCATGTCAGGAAAAATGAAAGGTGATTTACCTGGTCTCATTCGATTCCAAGAAAAACGAATGTGTATGTAGTGCCTTATAATTTCATATATTATGTACGTTGTTATTATACTAGAACTTTGAGCCAGGCTTGTAAATTATCGTACTGTAGACTGAGCATCCAGCCAGACAAGAGAATTTGTTTAAATTTGCGTGTATCTTATGATGTTGATGCAATAGGGTGATGTTTCAGTCCTCCAATTTAATAAATCCCGGAGGTCAAATGATGAAACCACTATGCCGTGTTTTCTTTCAGTTTTTGCTCATGTATGTCTTCTGGGCTCTTTGTGTATTTGAAGCATGAAGGATGTAGTGCTTATATGGCCTGACGAAGCAGTTTGATGGAATTGAATGAATACTCGTTGTTCTGGATTTTCTTCCTGTCTGAGATAATTGGTTGAAATCACAACGGTCCTATCTGCAAAGGATGGAATAGGAATTGTTAGTTGACATGTGGAGAATTATTTCAGCGTAAAATTCTGTTGAAAATGCAGGTTGATCTGGGCTGAGAATATTCAGGCATCTCTTCTGGCTACTATTGTGTCAGGGCATACTTATGAAGGGGATAGTCAGGGGAGGGGAGGAGTAATGTTCGTTTTGAAAAGGATCCGATGAGGGCTGGATCCAGGAGGATCTGGATATGATAAATAAGTAATAATTCCAGGACTCTACCACCATTTCAATGAGTATCAAATATTTGGGTATGAAGGTATAAATTTGTGGAGATAGGGCCCGAACGAAAATTGTTTCGTAATTGTTGATTCGGAAGGGAAGAGGTTGTGGTCAGAGAAAGGCGGTTATTTGTTGTTTCTTTTGTGACAGGATGGCCTTTGTGTTTGGGAGGATTCATCAGTTTATTTTAAAAGCACCTCCATCCTTATCAGCGGAGTACCTCCGGCATTCTAAATTATTAATTTCCCCTCTTGAGCCTTCCAGTCGTTTCGGTCTTGTGTTCCATGTGTGGAGTATTTTTCGGAGATAACTATGAACAAAGAGTCTCGTAATGAATCCCTGGTCTTTGGTTGAACTCTCCGAAATGTAGATTATTAGCGGGTTCACAGTTGACTTCCGTCTTTGGCCATATTATTTCCCTCCCTGTAGGATTCTTTTCCCTCTCTGTCTTCACAAGTCTGGTGCTGTTGCTGTGCATGGCATTTGGAATCTTCTTGCGGTGAAAGCTCGGTTGTTTGTGACTTAAGTTTGTGAGCAGACAGCAGGAAGGCTGAGCTGAGCAGACTAATCCTTTTTTGTTTATGAATTAATAAACTACAAGAATCAAGCTGGGCTCCTGGTCCTAAAAATCGTACCTAAGTGTATGACTTGGTAATGAAATGAAGTTATAAGTTTCATTACGGGCAAGGAGGTTCCTGGTCATGCCATATGAATACCTGAAATCTCTGGGTAACAAATGAAAACGCTTAAAATCTAACTCTTCTAAGAGATCCGGTGTGGTAAACTACTGTTCACCTGGGTAAGTTTTAGGTCCCGGGAGCTCCTGCTTCTCTACACATTCATCTACAGCCGAGTTTCTAGGAATTTCATAACTAGAATTGTATTGGAAAGCGTATAGGTAAGAGAAACGAGCCTTTCTCCTGTGTATGAAACATAACAGAGTAGACAACGCGCTGGGGAAGCTTAAACTCTTATTTAAGTTTGAGTCTGTTCATTGGGAAAATGAACTTGTGCTCTGGCATTTACCGCAGCCTATATATTTTCATTTCAGTCCAACTCTCATACGGTTGGACTGGTAGTGGCTGCTTTGCTTAAAAGACGGTTATTCGTTATTAACCATGGGAATCCTTTTGCTTATCATGTTGTAGGTTTCTCTGGTTTTCCTCCTGTGGCTACCCCACACAAATAACTGTCCTAAAAAACCTAAACAAAAATCCTTGGGGGATTCTTGAAATGAAGTGTTGCCTCCCTGCTAACTGGGTTTGGATGTCATGAGCAATTCTCGCATATGCCAAGCACAAAAAGCCAAGGGGAAGTTGGAACAGGGATAATAAATATTCATTGTAGCTTTCAAATCTAATATTTATTGTATGTACTTTCTCAACAAATCTGCTTTTCTTTCTTGGATTGATTTGTGGAGGTTATTTCACGATTTACGGCTCCAGGATTTTAAATCACCTGGGCTCTCTAGTGTTCTCCCGTCATTTCTTTGGATTTCACGAGGAAATTGGGGTTAAGGTTCGTCTAATTTTTTACGAGCTTCTGCAAGACTATTTCCCAGAATGTGTCCATATTGCTCAAGTGTCTTGAAATCTGAGAAGATGGGCTTTAGGTGCTTGGGAAGCTTAGTCTTGTAGTTAAGGAATTTTAATCGACTTGTCCTCATTCTTGAAATAAAAGGTATTTGTTTATTGAGTTCTCTCAGCCACTATTGATAAGCTGTACACTTGAGGAGTTGACTGTCGCTTAACTGACTTGGGTTGTAGGTAGAGGATTAATACCCAGTACTTGAGTACGAATCAACTTGATTGTAGTATCTCTGTAATGGCGAAATTGATATCAGCGTGTGTAATGAAACGTCGTCTTTTGAATCCTACGAATGCAATGAAGATCAAACTACACTTTTTAGTAGAGGTGATTCCCTCAAAGGTTCTTTGATCCAAGTAGGGCGTTTCTAAAAGAAAAACGACCGATTCCTCCTGTTTTACTACTTGTAAGCTTCAAATCCTCTTCCTGATCTGGTCTGTATGATCGTGTCATCCTCTGATATCTGGTCGGTGAGTTTTTTCCGCTTATATGTATCCCGTCTGTTATTCTCAGTACGAGAGTGGAAGTGAAAGCATAAAGATTTTCTAAGTTTAGTGATTTCCCACTAACAGACAGCAAGAGGACGGAGTCTTTGTTCCTTCGACAGCATCAATTTGTTCACTTTACGCTCTATGGCTGTCTTGGTTTGACAAGAATCATGTCAGCTTTGATATTCTCCGATTGATATCGCCTTTCCTTTACCCTTTTGCTTACCATACGAAAAACTAGTCTTTGTTTGTCTTGTCAGTTATTTGGGTGTGTAGAATTCATAAGCATTTCATGGATTTTCCTAATTTGCCTTCAAAACATTTGCCCTTAAAACATCCGCTCCACCATACTTTCTCAGCATATAAATATTTCAGCCTTTTCCCGTCTTTTTTCAGGAACTGTGTGTGCACAATGCTTCCAAAATCTTAGCTATTCATGGCCTGTATTAAAACCTACATGTTGTTCAAACTCTTAAATCTTTGTTTTTGACTACCCTCACTTTCTCCAGGAAAACTGCTCTGCCTCATTCTAAATTTCTCCCCCCTCGTTTCAAGCAAAATCCCGTTGATGTGAATCAAAGAACTGCAATCTGTGTAGGTGGACAAGGGAGAGTGAAAGTTGACGTTGCATTGCAACTTAAACGATACGGATCTACTAGAAATTTTTCCTCTGATATTGTTATCAAAAGGTGTGGCAGAAGGTATAATAATACCCTTAGCCCTGTGTTATAAAAAGGTAGCGGAAATAGGGAAACAGGCGTAAGGACTAGGTATGCTAATCTCTCGGTTTAACTTGAGAACGGAGAGTATAGAAAGGAGAATTTGAAGCTCGTAAATTGATGGAGTAAGGCAGTACCATAAACTTGGCTTTGGTTGATAATATACCCATTTCTCCATGTACCTTGCAGCTCCAGACATTTTTTTCAACAACTTGGAGGGCAGCCTTTATATATGTGGTGGATAATATACATTATGTAGTATATTTAGAGGTCCTGTGTAAGGAATTTCAAGATTGTCGATTCGCGTCACGTTGATGGCTTTCAATTGGCTGTCGGTTGAGATCACAGTTTTGTCGAGTTAGCATTCCATGTCCTATTCCATCTATATAAATACAAGTGTACGGAAGTAGAGATATATGACGGTCCTCCTACTTTCACCATAGACTTGTCCATAGGGCTGAAGCCAGTATAGCTGACAACAGTAGTAGCCGTCTGTTTGTTACCAGTCACCTCTGACCATTTGTGGTGATGCTTTTCTTGCTAGTTCTTAACACAGAGCGTGTGGACAAGTAGGTTCAGTGATAATATTCTCCTCTATCGACCTGGATCCATCCACCGACAACCGTCTTCTTTTATCTATGTATTCTCACAGGGCTTCAAAGGGTTTCGACTCTTGTTGCGTGCTTACGGTAAAGGATCTCATTTTTCTCCTCTCTCTCACACAATGCAAGGTCTGGTAGTGAGGGAGAGAGCTCTCAGCATTCAACGACTAAGCCACTAAGGACACATAATACGAGATACAGTGGAGAAAGGATCCCTAGCCGAAGTAAGAGGAGAGTGGATATGCGTGATGGGACGCATGATTAATTGTAATGTGATTGGCAATAAAATTTTGCGTGTATCCAGACGGTAGTTATTTAGCGGGTGGATTTGCTCGGTACGGTGTGTTTTATGCCCAGGATGGTTGGGGAATTTGACAGAGTCTAATGATATGACTTAGGGCGAGATGGGTTGTCAGTTATGGTTGTCATTGTCATTATAAACGTGTTTTGAAAGGGCGGGTCAGCCATTCATTGTGGATTACGGAGGAGCTGGTGGTTCAGTAATCCTAAAAATGTGGCCTCTCTGTATATGATGAAATAGAAGGGTTAATTTGGTTTTTCATCGCGTGCGTAGGGGTATCCCTGCCTCAGCCTTATGTCTGGAGCCTCTCCGTGTATGTTTATATAGTTGCTTTGGTGGTGCTAGAGTGGTGGCATGGCAGTGTGGTCGTAGCATTACCGTCCTCTGTTCTTCAAGGGGATACGATACACAGCAGAGATGGAATGACGGGGTGGAACGATGCAGAGCATACAATAATATAGCCCCCCTCCTAGAAAAGAAGGTAAAGCGATTCCCATCCAAGATCCACGAGGAAATTTGTGAGGAGAAAGGAGGGTATAGAGAGTCCCTATAGGCCCCCCGTCGGACTCGACCGGTGGCAGTCGGCTCGGGAGAAAGTGGCTATGTGAGGAGCCGTTTGTCGTTTGTCGCTGATTTGGACTTTAGTTTTCATATGCCTCTGTCGGATTCCACTCACTCGTTTCTTGGCTCGCTCGCTCAGCATCTTCAGTCCTTTCTCTCCCTCTTCCACTTGTTGTTACTCTTGTCGAGATTGTAGACGAAGCTAGAGTACTACGACTACGAGAAGGAGTACTACCACCACCACTTACTACTACACAAACCGAGAGGAAGAACCCCACAACTCCACACACTTTCCTTAATTCAGCCTGTGAAGGGAAATCTCTCTCTCAAATATCACTTACTACTTGCTTACCTAGGACGGAGGGGCTTCTTTCCTTCCTTCACACCGGAGGAGTCAAGAGTGAAACTATTTTCTCTCTCTTTTAAAACCTGTTGACGCCGGATTCATAATTTTTTCAGCGTACCTGGACCACCCACTTTCTTACCAAACATATCTCTCAACTTTGTGGAGACAAGAGAAAAATATTCTCAAAGGGGCATCCGACTCTCTTGGTCTTTCTCTCCCTTTCCTAAGAGAGAACAAGTGAAAGAGAGAGAGAGTTTACTATTATATGAGTTCGTCACGAGTGGAGGATTTCTCCCTTCTCTTGTGTGTAGAGGAGCTAAGTTTGTAATAATAATACATCTCTACTTCTGAGCTAAGCTCTCCATTATTCATCCTAGAGGCACTGTGCACAGTACTGCTCCTCGCAACTCTCACGTCTAATTGGGTGAAAGCAAGTTCGTTTACTATTTCTGTGCGTGGTGGAACGTCATATTAACTAAAGGTGGATCTCCATACCCCTCACTCTCTCTTTGATCCTTCTGTTTCGTGGGAATAAGCCATCAAGCTCCCTTTTGGCTTTTGTGCCCGTTGCCATACGGTTAATAAACTGACACTCACTTCCTCAGGGCATTATCATTGAACTTGATGAGTGCAGGTAATCAAAGCATCGGATGCTGGTGGTGAGCCGGAGTCTTGCTTAGTGACCACGGGGTAACGAGTTCACTACCCAAACATAGTACCGTCGTTGTAGTTGTTGTTAAAGGAGGTGGAGTGGGTATCAGTAATTAATTCATTGGCCTGGCCAAGCCCCCTATCTTGTCGTTGTGAGCTTAATTAACTGGAGTCAAGACGGAATCCGATCTTTTGTTCCCTTCTGCCACAAGTCCTCCCCCATTTCATGCCAAAGTGTATCTCCCAGCTAATTGTTGCTGTCCGTCCGGGCCAGCTGCTGGTCTGTTGACGTCTCCTCTCCTCCGTCATCCCAGCGGCATGTTGGCCACTATGTCAGCACTCATGCTTCCCACCACGGCAACCGTGGCCACTATGGGAGCCTCGGCCCCCCATATGCCACTCCTGGCCATCCCTGCAAAAAATAACTTGGATTACTTAAAGTCATCCACCAACAAATCAGGTAATTCTTCCTTTGTATAACTCCCACCCTGTCTCCACCCGCTACTTTTTGAGCAGACGGATAACTTTCCATCCACTGTGTAGTAGTTTACGGACTTTGATAAAAAGGTTGTTTGAAACTCGCTCTGGGCATTGGAGAAGGGGCTGTGTCTGACTACCTGAAATTGATTGAAATTGAATCTGGATATCATATAAGATGAGGAGTCAACTCGTGATGTATACAGTGGAAACTGTCTATAAGCTTCATTGTTTGCCCAGCACATACGAGTTGTGTGTTTACAGGGTAAGAGGAAGGCTTGATAGGCTGAAACTTGGTTCTTTGTCAGCATTGAGAATATGTCTTTATCCTTGGGCTAGGGGTTGTATTCGTAACGAGGTGAGGAAAGAGATGAGTTTGTAAAAGTTGAGGAACCTGAGGATGGAGAAAACTACCTCTTGATACCTGTTGAATACTTTTTTTTCTAAACTTTTCCACTCCGATCGTTTTTCTGATGATGCCGAAGACTGAGCCTAATGTGTTCTATAACTTCTTCCTCTTGCAACTTTCGCCCTCAGACCCTCTCGTCCCTTCTATATCCTACGCATTCTTCATGTCTTACAGAGAATGATAAATTTTGACAACATTTCCTTCCTACTATTTTATACCTGCTATAGAGATACTCTAATAGTTCCAGCTCCTTGGCTTCCTATTATATTATTATATCTACGATAGTTGAGGCCTGTGGCTGAGCCTTCAGCCCGTATTAGTCTCCAGCCTCACAATGGCGGAGGGAAGAACAGAGGAGAGGGACTTTGTTGGTCTTGTGTGAATAAATCATGAGAGTTTTTCCGTACAGTCTAATAATGGAAGATGTCCCTTCACCGATGTTCATGATCATCATTACTGCCGACGCCGTTTACGCTCTTTCCAAAGCCCTCCTGACTTGTTGCTGATGGTCTAGTAGGTATTCCTGGCTAGGGTTACTTATTGTTTATGGCTTTTATTTAACCTATGTTTACTGATACCGTTTTAGCAACCACTGCGGGTTAAGTTCGATATTTGGTAAAGCTTAAAAATAAACGGGCGTGGATTTCTACATTCTTGTTACTTTTAGCTCTAGTTTGAATCTGGCTCCTATTTATCTAATTGTAAGCAAAAAGATTTAGAACTGATAGCTTTGGGAAATCTTGTTGATCTCATAAAGTTTCGTCCCTACAGAGAGAGAGATAGAGAGAGAAAAAAAATTGAAATGACAGCCGGTTTTACAGTAACTGGAAATGGCATTTGTTTTACCTGTATTCTTGGAGAAAAACTCTTACACTTGTCAGATATATAATCTATCAGCATCCAGACGATCTTTGACACCCAACACCAGACAATAACAAAGGACTCCGAAGTTTAGTAAGAAAGATTGAAAATTTCTCAGCAAGATCTGCACATCCTTATTCCTTCCCCAGATACAGTTTCGTTTAAGCTATAATGATTAGTTGGATGCAAGGGCTCTTTTATTATTCAAATGTGTCACAGTCTCTGTTTTCATTGGTAACCATTAGTCCCTTTGGTGTAAATCCTGAATTTAAAAAAAAGTCGAAACTTTCATTAATCAGCAAGCCAAGTAAATTGTAAGGACTTTCTTCCACTTCCTGGAACATTAGTCAGAGTAAGATGGTAAAAACCGTACTAGCAACTTGACAAGGATTTA
This sequence comes from Agrenia bidenticulata, assembly GCA_034694785.1. Lineage (NCBI taxonomy): Eukaryota > Metazoa > Arthropoda > Collembola > Entomobryomorpha > Isotomidae > Agrenia > Agrenia bidenticulata. The sequence continues at coordinate 65,465 of JAQFYM010000023.1, read as the reverse complement.
ATGACAGCACGTTACTAACAAATAGGATGAGAGAAGGGAGATTGGTAAATTCCTTGTGCATAGTTATCATGATAGAAGAGCTGGTAGTCATTGAGCATTGATAAGGTTGAAAAAGGGCTAATCTAAAAGCTAGAAGAATCCTAGTAACATGTTGACTAACCACTTAGGGAAATGAGAGGGATGATTAATTGTTGGTATGAGAAGTAAGTCATTTTTCATGAATCAATCCATATAGGAGCGTAATCAATAAATCATCTGTTTCTGAGGGAGTAGAAAGGAAGTGTATTTGTTGGTATTCCTCAGCTCCTTCTAATCTAAGGACGAGTAGGAAAGAAAGGGATGAAAGAGAAATGGGTCGTTTATTATGATCAGAACTGGATGGTGGTGGTGGACTGGGATTGAAGGAGCTCTTGTAAGTTGTCTTTGCCTTATTTTCTCGCGCCAAGGCTAGAGTGAAGGTATTTGTTCAGACAAAGAGCTCGCTTCCTGGTTGTTGCCGTTTGTGTATTCATTTGTTGTGCAAGGAGATAGATTCCTTTTGTTGTCCGCTTTATTATCACAAAGGTGAAATAAAGAATGGGCAAGAAGCCACTCAGGGGAAAGGGAATGCATCCGGAGCATGGACACGCAAAGAAGGCTCTTTGCATTGTAGTTCCCTGATGGGAGAGAAAGTAGATGTAGTGTGGCCAGGGTGTCGGGTTGTGAGAGAGGGAGAAAAGTCGTCTGGGAGTGTGTCGGGGGTATTTTGTGGAGAATAGATAATAATATTATTGTGGAATGTTGATTCCATGGGAAAAGGTGGATTTAAAAGAATGGGGGGTAAAGGAAGTAGAAAATTTTATGGGTTTTGAAAGAAAAGGAGCTAATAAATTGAAGGGGACCGGAAGGGAGAAAAAGATGAAAGGAGTTGGTTTGCCTAGGATGAAGAAACGGGTCTTTCAATGGGGTGGGTATCAGATTCTAAGGACGGTGAATGAGTCCCCCTGATTTATGGAATAAAAGTGAAGAAGGGCAAACGGAAAGAGACGGTTAGTGGCTTTCCTAGTCCAGAGGTGTACTATTAGGGATAGGAGGAGGTTTTGGGGAGTCAGAGTGTATTTCAAATTTAAATGTGTATTGATGGTATTTGTCGGCTGTGTTCCAAAATTTTCTCCATTGATCTCTCTGAGTCAATAATAGGAGGAGATGGTAGGAGAGAGTTAATGCAGGCAGAGGACAAGATGGCAGAGACAGGAGTCTGTTTTCACTGGTAGTGATCGTGGTGACTCCCTGCCAAACTGTTTTCTTCGCTCCCGTATACAATACTGCCATTGCATAGGCTACTTTTTGGCATCGGACTCTAGTAGTACATTGAACGGTCTAGGTCGCTCTACTTTCCCTTTCCACAGTCCGTCCCTTTTCTCCGAGTCATTCAACTGATCACATAGGGAGATGGTTTCTATTTTCAACCAGCACGGCCCTGGAATTTTGCTTCTTGCCAAAAATGCTAATCAATTGCCAGAGAGTTGATGCATTCGTATAAAGGGGTTCTGCATCCTTCTCCATGGTTGTACTTCTAGGGCCATGTCTCTATATCTCTTTATACTTGCCCTATGTATACCTAGGACATGGATGATAGAACCCTTGGCTCCCCACTGGTTCTTGTACTCAAAAAATTTCATACACATAAAAAGCTAAGCTTTGTCCCGTGTTGCTACCCTGTCTGGGACCGTCGTTTCTATTATTTTACCCATTTATATGAATGGATATGCACGGAGATTTACACAAGGTACATAATATTATGCCATTGCTGGAGAGGGAGAGTAGCATGTTGTTTATAAAAGTCACTTGGGTGAAGCTCGCTATGTATGCTCCATAAACTCTTATTCTGTATTATTTCTTGGAATAATATTTTCTATCCTTTTACTCGTTTATCTTATATGAGCGAATCCTTTCTCGGGTGGAGGAGTTTCGATTTTTTATAAGTACTTCTTCATAAACCATTTGGACGGGGAATAATTTCTAAGACGGCTGAAAGTCGAAAAATTGTTTTACGACCCTCTAAGTGAGAATCTTGTAAAGAGATGACTTCGGCTCTTACTCTCCCCCGAAAATTTACCAAGGGTGATTCTTTTCTTAGTATCTATTGATACTCATTTACGACTTTCTATTATCACCAAAAGATTTTCGAGGGTTGCAAAAATCAGTCTTTCCCAATTGAATTAGACCCACACTTTGACTTAGGGAGGTACCACTAGAAGTTACTATTTAAAATATTCAACATCTCCAAATATTTAACTGTTGCCATCAATCAATGTATCTTTCTAACAAATTCTTTTATATTTCTCTATTGCAGAACACTATCATATATTTGTTGGAGACCTTAGTCCGGAGATCGAGACTCAAGCATTGCGGGACGCGTTTGCACCATTCGGCGAGATCTCGTAAGAAAAACAGACGACTTCTTATATGACTACCCATTTATCAATTTCACTTTTAGTAATAGTTTTTTTCCACATTTCTTTTATTCGCTTCACCTAAAGCTTTGCATGTTTTCCTGGAAGGGAAAAAGGAAGGAAAGTGTACATGAAAAAACGGTCGAATCGACAAGGGTGACACAGTGAGAGGAGAGCAGTCACCAGATTGATTAGCTCAGGCATTACATTGACTAAGCAGGGTATGAGAAGATGAAGAAATTTTAAATAAGCCATACAAGTGTAAAAAGAGGATTATTAGTTCACCGAGGGAATGACACTTTAGGTGAATAATACGAGCAGAAAGGGTCAGTCTATCGTTGCTAGTATGAACCGAAGGATGTCATTAATATGTTGTGAGTTTCAGGAGTAAAAACGTGCTGGTCGAGTTTCGGTGTGAAAGTGTCAGTGGGTGAAAGTTGATATGATCGGGAGTTTCATCATGATTTGAGGGTAGAGAAAACATCTAAAGCTTTGGGAACGAGACGCCTCCAATTTCTCTTTCCTATGTCGTAATTCATAAGCTAAGAGTCGGATACTAAAAGCTAGAGAAGGAACATCATAGAAGGGAATAGGTGCTGAATTAGGCTGGAAAAGGGAAGCGGGCGTCTATGTTGACTTAACCCTTAGACTCCTGTACACTTGCAGACTTGACAATCAATGCAAATGTAAAAATCGAGCAAAGAAAGTGAGAGGAATGGAGCATTTCAAGTTTTTGGGTAATAAGTAGTAGGAGACATTAGTAAAAATTCTAAAGTGCTTGAATAATCTCCATTTCCCATGCTCTGAGGCTTAATCTTTCGTACGAATTAGAATTTGACAATCTATCCCATCTGCTATTGTCGCTGGGTATGAGAGTCTGAGATTTCGAAGGAAGAAGTTGTGGAATGACGCAGAATGCGGGTTAATTTTAACCCCGAGGGAGGTAGTTGGATTACGACAGAGAGGGAATAATGTTTCAACGTTAGCCTTACGTATCTAGAGGCGTCAAGGATTATTATGTTTGACGCTAAGACTCAAGACTGCGGTGTGTGTGTGTTCAAGTCTGGACTCTGGATGGCAGTTGCACAGCCTAAAGGCCCCCTCGTCTACTGAAGGACCAGTTGGAGAGAAATTTGATTGAATGCCGTGGCTACGAATAGACGTATGGATAGTTTTGTCTTACCCTGAGTTGTACCGGAGGTGGTGGTCGACTATTGAAATATTCTCCGTCTCGAGATATTTTATTGTAATAGTAAAGAGAGAGGGAGAGAAGAAAAAATAGGAAAGAGACTGAAGGGGCGGGGGTGTATTGTTTTTCAGCCTCTCTGCTCTCATTCCCAAATTCTTGAGTTACCCTAACTTTTTCCCGTAGTAGTCAAATCTCAAATGTCCAATAAAATATCCTTGTGTAGACATCAAACCAGAGAAGGTCTTATATTTTTGATGTGCTTCCCATGTACGACCTCCGGTTCGGCACTTTCTCCCTCTGCCCCTTTTTATCTCACCGAGTTCAACTTGTTCTCACCTCCTTTTAGCATAATGCCATTTTTCTCTTCCTGGAAGCACCGATCAATCCTTCTGTTGTCCCCCTTGACCGGAGTTTCGTAGTATGTACTTAGTTTTAGTCTTAGCCAAGTCTTGTGTACGGAATAGGAAGGTCTGCTCGAGTCTTTGGGAGTATGTCATGTTCAGGAGGCTTGAGGTTGTCAGTATGTCCTTTTGTTTTAAGCCGTGTGGCCGTAACACTTAAGGATTTGGGAAATCTTGGTCTGGTAGATGAGCTGAAGCCACTCATCTTGAAAGCGGCTTGAGTTTATAATCCAAACTGGAGCGTTCACTTGAGGAGGTTCTTTAATAATAATCTGGAGGGACTGGGAAGGTTGACTGAGGTGGTGGTGGGTTCCTCCTTGTCAAAGGGGGTATTGGATGGGAAAGTGATGATGTGTGAACCGGTGCTGGTGATGAATGAAAATGATGTTTAATTGACAGTACATTAAATTCTCTACGCTTTTCTAAGCTGTGTTCTTAGTCTTGAACCTCCTGCTGTGCTCCTGCTTTCTTCAATAGGCTCCTCGTCCATGAAATGAACGGGTGAGAGGGAGAAAGTCCATAGCTTCCAGGATACTCGGGTCTATAAGGAATGAGGTGGCCTATTAAGTCTCTCTCTCTCTCTGTCAACGTAAAAGATGGAAACGTCCTTCCCGGACTTTGTTGTCTGGAGGGAGGAAGAAATAGAGAGGGGTGTGTTTGGTTGCAGAAAGTTGGGTGAAACAAGAGACTGTTGGGCAGACTAGAATGGCTTTTGCATTTGCATACTAAATAATCTTTTGGAGAGGCTTTTTACTTACAATTTAGAATGCAGAGGTAAAATTAGATGGAAGTTTCGTCTTGACAAGCAGAGGAATAGTGTGTATGTGTGTGTGTGTGTGTGTCCTTCTGCCTCCGTTATCTTTACTTCTTGTGATCTTTCCCTTTCCCCCTGGCAGTCATGAACCCCTTCTTGCTTTTATTCTTTTTCGCCCTACCTTTATTCAATGCATATTCTGGGGCTCTTCTGGCTGCTCCATGCCACAAATTCTATGTGGAGAAAAGGTCTTTGAAAGAACATATTCGTACTGCATTCTTTAAACAAATTTATTTAAAGCACTTTGTTCTTGAAGCATTTCTCGAGTTCCTTCTTCTGAATTCGTTTCACCTTTTGTTTCTTCTTTTCATTTCATTTCCCAGCCTCTCTTTTGAAATCACTCTCTCATACATAAATATAGGCGGCTCTACATATGTCCGTCAATTTACTTCCTTATGCAATCTTAAATAAATCAGAGCAAAATTACTTTCATGTTGCTCATCCGACCTTCTTAGTCTTTGTAGATTGTAGTTGAGTGGATGAGTGTTGCCGGGTATTATGGGGGGATGGAGACATGTAATATGTAAATCCACTTGGCCTTACCCATAGATGCATATGCCTTCAAGGAGGTGCATAGTCAACTTGAGAGTGGTAGCTATATTTGTTTCTAATTAATAATGAGATATGTGCAAAGAGAAAGGAGAAAGGAATCCCTAGCTCTTTGAAGCAGACATTCAAGAAAGATTTAAGATTGGAATTTCTTGCTCTAATTTCATTTAGAGGTAGCTCATTTGCTCATGCATGCCACAGTCACTCATTCCTCTCTTGGACGAATCCCTTTTATTGTTCTCCCTGTGTACATTCAGGAATGAACAAATGGGGCTTGGGAGTCATTAACCTGATGCAGTGGAGTTGTAAAATCCCTACGTACTACTACAACTCATTATAGTTAGTTCAACTAACTATGTACAGGATCTGGAGACATTCTCCATTAGCCCACCAATTCGCCCAGCCCCCGGAAACTTAGCTCGCATTGTGGAGAAAATAGTAATTTCAATGGAATGTCTTTTTAATTCAAATAGAAAATAGATGTGCACTATAGACGGGGCTAATAGTTTCACTCAACGCCAATTGCTTCACGAGTAATGAAGAATGATAAGAGGTTCTTAATTAAGAGGAATTCTAATGCACTTGTTTAGTCATCATCAACTATTACAGGAGTCCCAAAGCACTCATGATCATCATGTGCAACTATACAATCTACAATAGATTATCCTCCTTTTCCATGCAAGTGCCATCAAATATTTTAGCGTCAATTGGGACTTCTTTAATCCTTACAAATTGTCTATGAATATCCATCCGACTCTGATTATATCCAGACCCCCTTTCATTCTTCTCATTTCAAGACCCGATCGGTTCTCAATAATTTCAAAGGGGAAAACAATTTAGATCCACTGGATAAGAAAGGACACATATTTAGATCCATATTTCCTGATTCATGTGCTCAAGTTTGTAATCTTGGGCAGATTCTACATTTCATGCATGCACATTAGGGTTTATGTCGAGTCATTTTAAATAATAAATTAATGTTTAAGAATGAAACAGAGCGGTAGTCTAGAGCTCTGCCTGTAGTGTTTGCATTGTTTTGAAAGTCAATGTGTGGATACCAAGTTGAACTCATAGCTTAATTGCGTGTTGGAATGATCTGTTTATGATGTGGAAATGGTGAAATGCGACTGCCTATCCGGAGAAGTTAATTTGAGACTGCTTAATCGATTGGTCATTCCGTAGTTAGAATGTTTGTAAGTGCTTGGTGGATGGATGTGGCTGTTATTTAATTTCTGCATGAATTTCAGAGTTGGACATACTTATTTGGCATAGGGGGCTGATGGGGTTGGATGTTTTGTTGTAGGAGCTTGTCATATTTTGGCGTTCTTATCCAGCAATGTCGTTTCGTGCTTCATACTCACTGTTTATTTCCCATTTATTAATTGGACCTTTTACGAGGTAGGATGTTATGACATGGGCGTCGCCCTTTTCTATCAAATAGACTCACTCCTTTCATTAGTTTATTAATTTTGTATTAAATTTGGGATCAACAACGTTAATAGGATCTTTATCCTATTGGGCTGAGCTTGTCTGAGGCTCCTCGCATTGTTTTCTGCACAAGAGGAAACAAGAAATTTATTTCTATGCTTGGCCGTTACCCTAAGCCTAGTGAGCAGCCGTACACAGTTTCCATTGTCAGTAATACGGTATTATAAGCCTTCATTTTGTTTACCGCTCTTCCTTCCTTCTAACTCTAAGCTGTCCTTTCCTGAGCCTCCCTTGAACTCCGTGACTGATGGTTCCTACTTGCACATAAGGGTATGTTTCTGGCCTATAAAGTCATGAAGGACGTGGGGATATTGTGCAGCATAAACTAGAAGCTGGGGATGTTGAGAAAATTTAAAATCAAGAGTAACGACGTTGACAACAGCTGTGGCCAGATGAAAAAAATTGCTGTTAATTTAGAAAATTACTCCAAGCACTTGGGGTAGCCAAATTGAACTTGGTCCAGGATGTCATGAGAACTGGGCTTCACACTTGGGAAGGGGCTATAAAGTTAATAAACCTATTCCGCTTTACTATGTACTGTCGTTGTTTTTGGAAAAATCTAGCTATTTACATGCTTCTTATTATTATTATGATACAGCTTGTCGAGGAATGGAATGAGGGTAGGGTGGGGCAAAATAAGGCTGGCTGAGCTTCTCTCATACGAATATATAGTTTGCTGCAGTCTGTTCCTCCCCGCGTCGATATGGCATTTCTTAATTTCAAAACAAATAGCGAGAACTATGTTTGAACTATCATTATTTACAGTTCAAAACTATTGTGTTGAGCAGCAGTGGAAAACAGATCTTCATTAATTTGTTCAACTGTCTTTGGGATATGTACACACGGTGATTAACTGAGTGTGCTAATTGTGAGCTGAAGTCATTATGAGGAGAAAGTTTTCCTTATTTCTCTAGAGTTGGGGAAGCATTTTTCTAAACTAAATTTTAACGAGATCGGGACAAACAACAGCAACACACTATTTACGCGTTGAACTAAAGTCGATAAAAGTTATTGCTCAATTTTGTGTCAAAGATGTTGGAATTTTATTTAGATTTACTCTCACACCTTTGGGCTTTGAACGCCTGTTTGTTAGCACGTGTTATATTTTCCCCACCTACTAGTGAGAATGACTTCTCTTATGATTTGTACTAAAAATCAAGGGGATGACTATGAGTTCATTTGTTTCCCCAAGGTTTTGACGAGACTGAACTCTTGTGAAAGGGTGTTAACTGAAATTCATCTGCATTTGGGAATCCGTGTCCCCAAAAAATTATCTATGGAGAATTGGGTTGGCGGACTGAGTAGGATAGAGTATTGTAACATGATACGCCTCCGTAGTGCTTGTGATAATGGTCCCTTTACCTAATCATATTTGAATCATGAATGATCTTTGTGATCGTGTTGGAGCTGTGGAAATTCCCCAGCTCTTGCATGTCACTAACATTGGCTCAGAGGTCCTTGGAGGATTACTGGCATGAATTTTACAGTAATAACCCCCCCCCCGCATCTTCTATCCCTCTGCCTGAGCACGGTTATCGATGAAATATTAATGAAATAATATGCTCATGCGAACTCTGTATCTTCTGTCTCTTGTGCCTTTATGAATGCTGATGGCTGAATAATCCGAGGGAGTGGATCTTATGTTCATTCCGAATCTTCCATAATGGACACTTTAGGATGTAAATGCCAGCATTTTAGCACTTCATAAGAAAATTGAAGTGTTACTGTTCCGTACACACATCTCTCTCTGCCCTTACTCTCAGTCTTTAGAAGGATAGTATTTTTAATAATTCAAAGACACCTACATAATCGTTCAAATAAATGCATCGACTAGATATCCCAGCACCACCATAGATACTGTGGATTATTCTCTTGCTAATAAAGCGGCTCAAGAATTGACACTTCCGTCTACTCGTGGAGACAAGTCTGGTCTCGTTGCATCCACAGGCGAGGATTAAAATCCCAGCTTCCTCTTCTTGGTGCTAAAATTTAATAAGTCTCGGGTAAAATCTTGATTTTTGAACCCATCTCCGCCCACGAAACGGAGGGACGAGGAGCTGATAGAGAGTGTGCAAAGGAAATTAGTCTAATCTGGATAAGATGAGGTGGTGTAGTTATCAAATCCAGAGGGGGGAGGGTGTAGGATGAAATGATATGGAATTGGAGAAATGTATCCTTGGGACTTTGTAAAGTTTTTGGCAGTGATCACTGATTAAATCGAGACTTTTGATACAAAGCTTGGACGTTTGAGGGAGTATTTAGGGAAAGGATGAAGGGAGGTTGGACGCTTCCCTTTGAATAATTCTGTAGCCTCTGCAAGTCCAATTAGCTCGAATAGAGAAGGGAAATTCTCTGGGGAAAGCATTTGTGCACGTATTAGCTTTAAAAGGAATATTAGACTCTGGTGCTTAGCTTTCTCCGTTTATGTGCATCTCATGTACGTACATACGTCCCACTCGTGTTTCTTACGAGTAACTCATTCAATCAGTATGAAAGTAACGAACTCTCTCTCTCTCTTTCCCTTGCCTCCTTATCTTCAGATCTTGTCATACACTCACTCACTACCTCCACATGGTTAAAAGAATATGTGAAATAAAAATCCAGCCTTTGGATCCCTTTTTTGGTCCTCGTGTCAGTCTCAGAACCTACGTCCTAGTGCGGAGGAGTCACAATGAATTATTACATCCGTAATTTAGGCCACTTGAGATATTAGATTTCTTTTCTCTCTCAAGCCTTTCAATCAATCATCCATCCGGTCCTATGCATCGCGTAGTTTTTTAAAAAAAATCTCGCTTAGCCGAGTAATAATAATCCCTTCGTTTTTATGATTAAGCCGAATACATCATTCCCCTTAAACGCCCGTTTCACAGATTTTCACAAACTTGACGGCCCCACACAGTTCAGCATTGAAATATTTTTATCTCCAGTCTTGAGAACTTACTCGGAGGAGGGCTTTGAGTCCCCAGGTCCCCTTTCACCCCTCCAGTAAATCTAGCTATAATCTCATACAGAACGAAGACTTAGTGGATTTTTGTTACCTTGCAAAATTCCCTGTATGAGACATGGGATACGTTGAGATTGAGACGAGTTCGTTTTAAGTGTGTAAATACGCATATTAAGTAGTAGCTATATTTGGACGGCTTCTTGAAAATGTCAGGGTCACCTATACAACGTCCACTTTATGTCAAAGAGCTCCAGGGCTATGATAGGCAGTTGGGATGAAGGCAGTGAAATTTTTTATGGCTAAGGGATCTGCTGTGAAATTATGGAAGCCTGTTTCCGTAGATAAACGGAATGGTATATGATGAGGATGGTGCGGATGGTAGTGAAAGGTAGTTATTTGTTTGTCATTTATGGTAGCTGCTTGCTAGGATTAAATGGAGGGCGTTGTATGTGTGTGTGTCGTTGTATGGTTGTATGTGTTGTGCAGCACTAGAAATGGAAATATGACGACACATGGTCTATAAGGTAGTCCTCGTTGTGTATTAAAATGAAATAGGTATCCTTTCAGGCTCGTGAACTCTGTCCTGGTGTAGATTTGAGATGTGTATGAAAGGCTACAACAATATAAACTCACTCACACACATGTATATATGATATAATAATATAATATAATATAAATAATGATAACACGCAAGGTTCCTATAAGAGTAAGTTGTCGTCTTGACTATTCTAAGTCCTTGAAAAGTCTTGAGAGTCAAAGAGAAAAGTCCATTAAAGGCCTAAGGATAAATTCTCCAAGGCAATAAATAGGGAGTTGATATCAGCGGTGGGGGTCATATATGCCGTTTTGTGTAAACTTGACTGGCCATCCTCATCTTTGACTCGGGCTTATTGTGCCTTTGTCCAGAAATCATGAGTAACTTACTGCCTACACTTCTTAGTCGTTACTACCAACTCTTTAGTTCAGAATGGTTTTTGATATTCCTCTCTCTCTTGTAAATGGAGCGATAGAGTGGAGCAGGCGAGGGAGCCGCTTATACACCAGAGACCTGGAAACTCATGTACTTCTTGGGAGTAAATGTAATTCCTTGTAGTGTTTTTTTAAGAAACGGAATATAATAAAGTAGTAGGTTGCCGTGGGAGCTGAACACATCATGATAATCTCAGGAGATTCAGGAACTTGATATGCAATGCTGTGCGGCACATAATGAAACGCGATATTATCTATAATTCATATATCAATCTCAAACCAACTTTCCCGATCCTCCTTCGTCTCTCTCTTTCTCTCTCTCGTAGGATTACAAAGCCAAAAGGCAGTTCACCCTCGTTTCACGTCCATACTCTAAACTATAGCTAGCCGAGGGATCGTTTTATTAGCTTTCCCTTGATTTCCACATGACATTAGGAGCTCCAAGACTTTGAGAACAAAAACTTTCATCCCTTTATCTCATACTTGCCCTTTTGACCCCTGCATCACATCATCCCTTTATACTTCACCGGCCTCTTTACTTAATAATAATGCCGAGCTGAGGGCACCCTTAGCCCAGCATAATTAATTCCGGCCTTGTCCTTCCACCTTCCTTCACTACAATTTTTCAGTTCTCAAGTTCTCACTTGTCCTCCCTGGTATTGAAAATGGCCAAGGAAGGGCTTTGTTTGGGAGGGAGGTGAATATTTTTGAAGACTGGAATCCTCCTATGATTTTATACTGCTAATTAGACTGAGGGTGGTGTTACCTACTTGTGTCCGCTGGTTAGTGGATAAATTGGATTTTAGTTTGAGCTCCGGGAGCATAAGGGATGAGGATGTACATGGATTTTGTGAATGCAAAGAAGGCTTTTATTTTTTTATCAAAAGGTTCTCTAAGATTCCTCAGGGAGTGGGTTACAGCTTAGGCTTGGACTTAGCATGAGATGAGGCTCTGTTGTCAGTAATGGGAGTACAATTAAATGTGCAATTAAAAGGAAGGGGCTTTAATGGAATTCAAGATCACGTATGCTCCTTAAATTCCACAAGACGTCGATTAAAAGAAAGTGAAAAGAGTATAGAGGGAAGAAAAAAATTGGATGCGAAATTTCAGCCCTATCCCTTGTGGCCAAGTTTTTTTCCCTTCCTCTCTCTCTCTCTTCTTGTTCTTCTTTGGGCGTGAGATCAGTTTTCAGTGTGTCTCGTGCTGTGTTCTTCTGTGGGAAGTGGAATGAAATTTAGAAGCAATTTTAAGATTAAATTGTACGACGTCTCTTTTTCCCTATCTTTGTTTTATCATTTTACCCAAGTTTCTTGTCTCTACTCAAGACCCAAGGCAAACATTCCATTCATGTCCTTTCGAATTAGCCTGGAATGAAAAATGTCAATTCTCTCAAGTCCCTATGTGGATACCCTCTGTGTGTGCATGTATGTCTGTATGTGTGTGTGTGTTTCTTTTAAGATGTGACTTCTTTCTCCCTCTCTATAGCCGTTGATTGCGTATTCGTATGATACAAAGCGATTTCTCCTTCTCAAGCGTGGCTCATTCAATTCTTGTTACTCATTACTATCTGTCCCTTTTCCTATCTCTTTTCCCTACTTAATAGCATCAACTCTCTCTCTTTTAGTTTCAAGATGAGGGTATCCCGCATCTTTCCTTTTTTTATCCTCCCTACCTTTTGGATTGAGTGCATTGATTCAGTGAAAGTGATTCAGCCCTTGGGTATCTACACGGATTAGTGTAAAGGGGGGCAGAGGGAGTCAGGAAACAAATTGAATAAGATCTTCAGTGCTGGAAGATGTGGAGGAATGGGGATTTTTTCTCCCATCTATTGATACACCGAATTTAAATTACATTGCTTTGCCTGCCGCTCTTCTCCCTTTGGATGCTTCTTTTATTATATATAATCTTAATCATTCTAATCCAACTAATACTTTTTGAACTATATGTACCTGAGTACTGATCCTCTTGTAGACTTACATTATGTGCACTTCTGAGCTTCTTTAGTCCTTGTGCCCAGAGAAGGGAGAACCACTGAAACTGATGGGTTGTCATTTAAGTTAAAACAGCTTCATTTATTTTCGTTTCTTTTATTGAAATTTGCAGAGACTGTCGGGTTGTCAGAGATCCACAGACTCTTAAGTCGAAGGGATATGGCTTCGTCTCGTTCGTCAAGAAGGCGGTAAGTGGTTTGGTCTCTTCTATTTTTAAATTATTCATCAAATCTGTTTTATATCTCTTGCATCATATTTCAAATCTTTAAATCTATCCGCAATTTTTAAAACTATTTACTTACATTCAGTCATCCAATGCGAATGAGCACCGCGACCGGTCTTGACTCTAATATTTGTGTGATGTGTGACTATCATGTGCAAACTAGATTATCATTCGGGGGTTGACAAAGGCTAGACCGTACTCTATCAAGTACTAGTTGTGACACAATGAGATGGCTAATTACATGGTTTCTACCTTATTTGAAACAGGAGGCGGAAGCAGCGATTGCAGCAATGAATGGTCAATGGCTTGGGAACCGGAGTATCCGAACCAACTGGGCAACGAGGAAACCACCACCGCCTAAAAGTGAAGGTAAGGTTAAAGGGACTAGAGCACCGTTATAAAAATCCCCATTTGAATGGAAAAGAGTGATGCCTTCCATTTGCTTGCCATGTGGGAGCGTATCCAGGAAGATGAATCCGATGGGCTCTGTGCTTAAGTTTGTTGTTCTTCTCCACGTGCATGATTACCTGACTAAAATTTAGAAATCTTTCTCCACGTGTGTGTATTCAAATAGTGTACCTATTTCCACAACTCAAGGTTCTAGTCAGGGCACAATTCGGCGAGGAAACCGATTGTCCAAATGAGCATAGGAAGCATATGCACGCATGCATGATAATGGGGGCATTCGTCCGCGGCACAAATACAATATAATTCATCATCACTTGCCTCTACAGCTCATCCCTCTCTATCACAACCACCTTTTGTTGAATTCTGGCAGTAAAGTACAGCATCGTGACTCCGTCTACTATTGTAGAATTTTTCAAAATCATGGAATGCCAAAAATCTCACCCTATTCAGGGTAGCTAGTGTTAATGAGGATAGAAAATTTTGAAATTCTTTGAAAATTTCGACACCCTGTTGGGTAACCTTGTAATTATTAGCAATTCGGTCCTTCCTCCTTCAGAGCTAATGCAGTTTAATCATCTTCCTCACCCCGGCTCATCTTGTAACTCAAACTCTCAATCAGTTCTGAGATATGATTAATTCATCAATTGTGGCACGGGTGGGTGGTAGCCTGTGGTATTTAGAACCTCTGATTTCAAAGGCCTAATGCGCTGGATTACTTATTTTCGTTGTGTAGAGTAGCAGCTCCTAGGAAGAGTTTGCACGCGAGAGGGTGGTATAAATGGATGGAGCTTTGGAGAAAGGTCATCATTGGAAGGTAGAACTCCTTGTAGAGGTCAGAAATGATGAGTTTGTGTATGATTAGAGAGTAGAGGGTGGACAAATGGGATTGGATACCTCATCAAACAGGGATTGCCGATTGGAGTCTCATTGTCTCATCTACTCTCTCTCTCTCGCTAATTTTCAAATTACATGGTAGACTTAGTGCATTAAAAGAAGCATTTGTCATAGCATAATGTTTGATCGATTTTATTGAAATAGATAGGTAGGAATTTCCTTTCTCTGGTTATTTTGTCCGAGTTAGGACTATTTGTTACATTTGTGGTTCCTTTAGACAGGACATACGGTTTGGAGGGTCTAAATAGTTTTTACTTTTTTTAAGGTTCGTCTTTGAATATTTTTGCCAGTCATGTGACTCGCAATTATTTACAGAAAGACTATGGAACGGAAATGTATTTGGATGAGAGTAGAATTTTGTTGGGGTATGTATCTATTTTTTGGGGGATTATAAGACAAATTGAACGAATACCTTATTTAGCCAACTATGGTTTTTTTATTAAAAGAGGTATGTCATGTTGCCCTTTTCCCTTCATTTAACGTCTCCATTGAGAATTACTCTGTGTGGATTCAAATTTTAAATAATGTCATATTTAACTTGTACATGCGTGTTATTACATGCAGTGTACAAATGAATATAAGATGAAAAGCTAAACAGGAAGGAAGCTTTTGAGCTAAAACATGAGTGAAGTATTCGGATGGATTTCTTGGAACGCATCCCTGTGAACACAGGCGTTGACAAGGTAATTGTCAATTTCGTTGAAACCCATCATGTCCCAAATGTCTAGTTGAACTTTTAATGTAGTCAGCTCGACTTTATAGGCCTCTGCATTAGTTATAAATTGACGCTTTGATTGCAAAGATTTGTGTCCATGAGATTTGACACCTTCTCTGTGTGACTGTCTGGATGACTATGTGATAGCAATCAGGGAGTAAGAACTCGTTCAGGGTAATAATAACAACCTGAAGGAGGTATATAATCAATACTTTTGACACAATATCACTCTGGCATGGAAATGCGAGGACTAACCCCCACGGATTTCTCCACCAACCCCTGGTGATGAATGACTTTTGAAATATTTTGTCTGAAAACAATCAGGTCACGATCAGACGGAGTACGCACGCAATCCATCGTCTTCTCTTGAGCTCGTATATTACTTGCATGTCTAATCCGTGAATTACTGATTAAGACCCACGCTGGTGCTGGGAGTTAATAGGCGTCTTCATTATAGCGAATAGTTTTCTCCAGCTCGAAAGAACCAATCCCGCTTGTTGAATAATTTTACCAACCTTACAAGTCCCTGCCCGTCCTTTATAGCTTTAGTAGTTAGAGGGGTCGAAGGGAATGAAAAAGAAAGAGCTTGTTGAGTATGATTTAGCATTTAAGTTTTCCGGTGTGGTTCGTCGAGAATATTTAGAGCATGACGTCGTCCTTTCTGTGTCACCAGCCAGTAAAGGGCGTCCAGATTTCATGCGTGTTTACGATATTTAAAAGAGTTATCAAATTTGCATCTCGTATCCAATGGCCTGGGTGATTTCCTCCTTTTGGTTTTTGCATATGTGAAGGGTGTTGAGGAGAGGAGACAGCCATGCAAAGAAGTAAAATAGAGTTATTGATTAAATATGAAAAATAGGGGGAAAGGTGTACACATTGTAGATGGACTGGTGGGGCTGAATTTTTATTATTTCTAACCAGCTATTTCATCCTCCTGTCAATCCCAATGCTTGGATACCCTCCGTCCTTTCTCCATAATCATTAATTTATGTTGTGTTTTTATGTCTAAATGGACTGCACTTTCCTCCGCTTTCTCCCATGGATTTCGTTGTAGGAAAATAGGAAAACAGGGTTAGAGTCTGAAAGGGAATGTCCTCGGAGTGCCAAGACTTACTACTTGTATTGAATTGAATGAGAAAAGGTTTTGGTGTATGAATGAAATCTCTTTTATGTCAAATAGAAAGGGAAATGCCGGATGTATGTAATCGATAATCGACTTAGGCGACATCAGGATCTGATGCCTTCAACTGATCCTATCTATTCATGTCTTGTTCACTTATTTCTTTCTGTTTCATAGCATCCCACCGAATCAATACTGTATGAATGAATAAAGTTCCGTTATCACTGTTACTTATGTGTTCATTCTAAGTGACACGTGTTACTCCTATTGGGGGATAAAAGAGGATCTTGATTTTGGGACAGCCGAGCAAGTCATGAAATCATGTAGCTCTGAGAGTATCACCCAATTTGAATTTTTCTCAACGACCTCCTCACAGTTAGTAAATGCTGAATTGTAGTACATTGCAAACTTCTTTTTATGTAACATCTGCTCCTCTCTGCCTTTCCCGCACGAGATGTTTGCCAAGAAGTTACATTTTACCGCGTCACATTTTGATCAAACTTGCCTCCTCTATTTGACGATAAGCTATTTTACCAATTAGTTTGGAAAGAAAGTGCTGAGAGCATGGAAAAAATTATTTCGAGAAAAGCGAGCATTTTGTTTGCAAAAGTCTTTATTGTTTCTTTGACTTGCTTTGACTTTCAACGATTTATGACAAAAGAAGCATTTCACTCACAGAAAACACATTTCCTTCTTCCATCGAAGGGTAGAAACATTTGAAATTTCAATTTGGTTTTTATCAACAAGAATCGCATATTCCTAACTACTGTATACAAAACCGTCTGCTCCTTCACAACAGCTCATAGTCTTCAACTGTCAATGAGTTGTTCATAAAGAGTGTGAATCCTATGAAATGGTCCACTTATCCTGGGAATTGAGTTTTGAACTTGTCACTCTTGCCACACCAGTGCAGTGTGACTCAGACTAAGTCGAGAGGCTGTTTGGATGGTTGTGAAAATAGAGTTATTAAATCCACACTTGTTGTAAGAGAGGATCTGTTCTATACAACTCTTGAGCTAAGCCTTGCCTCCAATCGACCTAAGCAAAGAGGTGGAATCATTGTGCTGCTACTTTGTCTTTCTAAATTTGAGAGTTCTTGCGTTCCTCGCTGTATTATAAATCAGGGCAATCAGGAGCAGAGCGACAGACGTGTCATGAAAAGGGCTAAAGTTTTCTTCCGTGTATACGTGGATATATTTATGTACTTGAAAATTGTGGTTCATTCATATACGACTATTCTATTGGGAATTAGGTTCTTGCACGAATACGAAGGTGCTGGCCAGGCTTGTGTGTCTATACCAAGTTGCGAATTTCGTCGGGAAGTACAATTCATTTTTGTGAGCACGCAAACGGGTCTAATCAAATGAACAGGCCAACGGCTCTGCTTCAACAGAATACAGAGTAGGTAGTTTTGTCTTAGGTGGGTTGGTCAGAAATGCTCGATGCCCTCTGGGTGAAGGGACCATTCCGAAAAAACATCCTGTGTTGGTGTATTTCAGATTTCAGGGCTAATATCCCAAGCCCTGGGCTACACTTTTTGCATATTAATAAGCTCTGCAGACTCAATTAAAGGCTATCTTTGTCGCTCCGCTCCTGTAATAATTACATCTAACTTTAAACATTAGCACGATTTAGGTATTACGGGGCTCATTGTCGTTGATGCAAAGTGCACCTTTTCAAGCTCCCGATGGTGGACGGCAAGCGGCTCATTACTCCCGGTCTCTTTGCATACATTTCTCCGTCTCATGAAATCATGAAAGAGCTCCATTTCTTCATCACATCCATGTCGTAGACTCGACTCTTTTTATAACTCCACACATTCTCCCACTTTCTCTTACCATTTCTTCCTATTCGAAACCTTGAACCCTACGACGGACTTACAGTTCCACCCCAGGTTAGAATCACGTGTCACAACACTCATAACCTCCCCTCCTGCTTTGCTTCTCATATACTATGCATACTCAAAAAGTTACTTTTTCAATTGAATCCTGTTCTCTGAAAGATTGTCAAATGTAAGATATTTTTGTAAACACGAGTCCTCCAGTCCTCCCTCATTCGTTTAAATAGGCATTACGGAGGAGAAAAAAATCATGTCTAATTTATGTCCTTGAGAAAGTTACGGGAATTTGGAGTATTCACGGGGCTCATGGAATATTTTCTCTTGAGTAGTTGACGTAGACGTTCTTAGGGTCTGAGGGAATCTAATTTAGCTGACTTGACTGTGGTGTTGACTTAAGTAGCTGGAGCTATACTGCCGCATAGAGCTTGTATGGTCTTATGAGCAACCCGCACGCATAATAAGTCACCCGACTGTATATTTTTCCTACTGTTGATCCATCCCGGTTTGAAGAGGGGGAAATGATTGTAAAAATAGAGCTTGTTGTTTGTGTAGTGGGTTTAGTGGGGGCCGAGAAAGTAAGAAGTTGGTCAACTGGTTTAAATTTTGGTGAGGTAGTATGGACTGGTTCAGGTAGGGATACAGAAGGCTCCTTGCTGTGAATATCGATAAGTCGACATTGGTAGTTTTGAGAAGCCACCATTACCTCTTGACACTCTCTTGTCGACTCCCACATGCATTTTTAGTCAACTTGACTCGGTGACGTATGAATTATTCATCTGTGTTATTTCGTATTGAGTCCACTTTTAGATTCTCTACATGTCCCCTTTGCCGGAACATCACACGAGTTTTCTTTATCTCTGGATGCCTTTTTCTCTTCTTTGAATCTTTTAGCATCAACACTAGTAGCATCCTCTGGATGATTTCTCTGTCTCGCCTCTTCCATCCCCAGTGTTAAGATCGCGGGGAGGAGGAGATGCCCGTCAGCATACGTGGAATCTGTCTTGTTCTACAAACTAACTAGGGTCCCTTCAATTTGCCCACTCTGGCTTCACCATCCATACATTGTAATTCCAAGCTATGTGTCACGAGACTGCATTTATGTATGAAGATAACATCCCGAGTCAATTTGGACTTTAGATGTTGTCGGAGGATGAGAGACGCTCGTGCTGGGTATTAGATTGAGGATTTTTATGAACACACTGTGAAGTACGGGTAATGTTGTGTAGTGGATGCATTATTATTCATCTAGTTTGGCACGGAAGATGCTTTCGGCGTCATTGGATGTATTGTATTGCTCTATCCCTCTGCTCTCCCAGCTCAAGTTGACTTGTCTTTTCTAAAACGTGAAAGTTGATTCAAGTAAATTTATTCTATGTGTATATTTATGTGATATGGAAGAAACTGTAAAAGCTGCTTCTTGACAGAGAAACTTGTCTGCCACCAGACGATGATAAATGACTTGACGAGTTTTTCAGAATACAAAATATGGGAGAGTCTGGCTCATTCCATTATGATGTATGCATGTGTAGAGGATGAGAGTATCACTCTGCGTGCTTACACGTTTCGACTGGGATTCAAAAAGGGAAGAAGGGAAAAAGATTTCTACCGAGTGCATCACACGGCTCTTGTGATTTTTAAATTGGCCTTAACTTTTGATCAGGGACCGTCAAGGGAAGCATTATGCTCAGATGACTCCACGTTCATCATTATTACCTATTGTACCTAGTTTACCATATTAGACTACTAGTTCCACTCATGTCTCTACTTCAATGTTTCAAAGACTCTGTTCCAGAGGATGGATGATCATCCAACTTTCCATATTATCTGGGGGGAGGGGGGCCAACGAGTGGAATCATCATTTGATTGAATGCACTGTATTTAGACTTCCTTTTGTTGGATAAGGAAGTGAGAATTCATGCCATTAGGTTTGGTCTATTTTTCTACTTGGTTTGCAATCAACGTTATTGGCTATATGCATAATATATAACTTGTGTACATAAAAAGGGTAATCGCGTGCTCCATACGTTCGGGCATATCCAAAAAAGACCGTTCTGCTCCTATGGATTATGCAAAGAAGCTTGTTGCGTTTATTGATTTATCCAACTTGTCCTATTGTACTGAGGGTAGTACAATTAGTCCCCGAGTCCGCCTTTTGTTTCCTACCCCCGTCTTTTTGAACTTGTCCTAATATAAATGCTAATGATTTATTCTCAACTTATTCCCCCCATTGTTCTCCAGTCTCCCTGAGCCCATTTAATGCTGAGAGGAAAGTCGTATAGATTTTTCTCACCTCATCTGAAATGGGGAAAAAGTTAGTCCACCTGGGGTTCCCCTTGCATCACACGGCTATTTCGTCATATTGAGGGAGCGAGGAATAGATTTCCCGTGTTCCGACCCCTTCTCGAGCTGCCACTTTTGTTGGCCATCGTATGGAGTGTTGAAATGGCTTTCTCAAGAAGCTGAAATTGATCTATTGATATAAATGGTATGTTTAGAGCTGTCTGGTTGGGTGGGTTGAAGGAGCTGAGAGTATTCTCGGTTGGATACGTCAGGCTGGTGTTGATCTCAGGGAAGCCGGTGTGGGTGCCAGGGACGGAGGATGGATTGAAGTTTTGATTCATTTGTTTGATGTGAAAGTGGTGGAAGAGGGATAGGAGTGAAAGGGATTGAAAGGAGTTATTAGCGATCGTCATGAATGAACAGTGGAATGCATGGGCTTGACAGAGATGAAGCAGCCGAGGAGAAGAATTCATCATTGGTTAGCGATAACAATGTGAACTAGTACAAGTTAGCTGTTTCAATTTCGAATTCCAGTTCCCCTGTCTTCTCCATCCCCCCCAGAAGGACCCGAGAGGAAGAAGAAGTGGAGAAATACGGAGAAAAGCCCTCCGTTCCATTTACATTCCAAGGAGATTGGTAATCGGATTGTGGGACTAAGTCAGTGGAAGAAGAGGCGGCGGAGCCTATCTCTTACTCAGTTTACTGTCCGTCCCTTAAAATGCTTGGCATTTATTTATAAGCTTAGACAGGCAAATGTACTCTCGTCTTCTCGTCCCACTATCCAAGCTGATTAGTTAGTTTGGGTGGAGGGTATTAGCTTATTTAAGGACCTAAATGAGCTACACTATATTTTATCTTCTCGTTTTGATCGCTGTGACTGCAAAATGCTAATTTCTTCTGACACTTCCTTCTCCTCCCTGGTATATACTTAGGAGACCAAGGAGGGGAGTATCTTATTGCCTTCTCTACGTTTCTCCTCACTTCCTCTCCACAGAGAGCATGGTGACTGGTGACTATGGTCGTGGCACCATATTCCACTATAGGCATAAATGTTGAATTGCTCCTCTCTATGTATACATGTCGTTTGGGTGGATATTATCCCATTTCGAGAAAGTAAGAAGCTATAGATCTGAACATGGAGGCAAAATTATTGTTCATGGGGTGCTGAGGAAGAGTAGAAAATATTATGTTTATCGAAAGGAGTCATCCAGTCACCGTGTTATTCATTGATATGGTAATACACTTGGAAATTTCATGCATTCATTCCCAGTTCAAAAGATTTGTGATGGTTCCTTCCGTAAAAGTATAGGAGAGCTGGTTGCTTCAAGAAGTGAGACTTTGCCGTTTCTACCCCTAACTCAGTTTCTTTGTCAAAACTCGCTCTCTTTCCGTCCTATTCCCATCCCCAAGTCCTATCCACTCTCTCCTTCCGTCTCCGTTCTTTTTGAAGTAGGGCTCGGCGAGCCCTGTGCCACGAGTAATGAGTGGATGGTCCCCGGTTGGCCATAATTTTTCCATATTTTTAAATGCAGGGCTGTTTTTCTTCCTTTCCTCGAGAAAAGCCTCATGAAACAACGTTAATGCTGTGATGGACTGCCCTGATTGTCTCATCCAGTCTGGTGCTTTTCTGGAAGGAGTTCTACAATAAAGCTTTCTCCTTCGTTTGTACTGAGAGTAGTTACAGGACTACTTAGCATGTTTTCAGACCCAGTGTAGTTCATTGGGGAAATAAACTTTATCTTAAGCTGTAAAAAGGGAGAGCTGGGCTGTCTCTAGTGCTTGAGTCTGTTTGTACATAAAAATCATTTAAAGCCAAAGTAGCAAGTAGTTGTAATGATCTAATGTTGTTGTATTGAAGATGGTTGTTGGTTGTGGGATAATTGTGTATGTGAGTTCCATTATTTAGGTTTATCAATACCCGGACTGGTGTTGAAAAGTGAATGGTTTTGGGTATAAAAGTGAAGGGGGAAGTAGGGCGGATTAAAGTTTGTTGGGAAATGCAGGAGGAAGGAAGAGTGGGTAGTTTTATAGCTGAGACGGTGATAGAAGTTGGGAAAGTGGTAATTGGAAAGAAAAGGCCCAGTGGACTGTCACTGTGAGACTCTGACTTGTAGATATAAGTGTGTCGGTAGTAGTAGATCCTCTCTCCACTATTGTGTATGCATATTGTGCGGTGGGGAAAGTAACTTTTCTCCCGTGTCTTTCGCTTCTTCCTATGGATTGTAAAGGGGGCGAAGGAAGTTTAAGTTGAGGATGATGTTGATGATGATGGTTGTCTTAGTTGGAGACTACCCAAAGGAACAAAGAAAGTTGCTCTTATACGGAAATGAAGTGGAACAATATTTCAACAATAAATTGCACATGACATTGTGTTGTTTGCATGTGTTTGGTGATTTCCCCGTTTTGGAGATAAGGGATTTTGTTCCGTTCAAGAAAATCGATGTGGGCGCTTGGCTGGGTATAAGGGCAGGGTTAGTCAGATGCAGATTGACTGTCCTTTTCTCCATGCCGTTCTACATGGTTTTGAGAATGGGGCTCATTGGAATAGGTGGTGGTTGGGGGATGCGGGTTGTATTAATATGCATGTGCTTTATATCCTCATGGAGTAGAAAAGCAATAAGCAATTGGCGGGTAAGACTGCAGGGTCCTGGGTTACTTTCTCTAGTTTATATGTCATATGGGAGTCTGGGAAGAAATGAGCTTGGTGCTTTCACTAATTCAGTTCGCGTGGAATGAGACTTGTTATTCATTTGATGGCTCTGCCACGCTCAACGGTTTATCAGGAATTTATTAGAGGAGTAAGATGTAGCGGAATGGATTTTGTAGGAATCAAATGAGCCACTCGGTAAATTAGTTGGAGAGCAATTTGTAGCTCTTTTCTTAGTTTCCTTCTGGGTGTTTTCTGATTCTCCGCTCTCTGGGTTATGTAGTATGAGTATGTGTGTCGTATCATAGATCAGAGACTATGGGTTTCATTTTCTGAATGCTCGGTCGAGGGTTTGATTGGAAAGGATGGATGGTATGGAAACCACACGGCAATTGAATGAGATAATGTGAGTTGCATGGACAGAATAATGAGGTTGTTGTTGGAACTAATGATGAGTTTGTTTGTATTTCAGGAGGGAGCTCGAAGCAGTTAACGTTTGACGAAGTGTATAACCAGTCCAGTCCAACGAATTGTACTGTTTACTGCGGAGGGATCACCAATGGCTTAACGGAAGAACTCATGCAGAAAACATTTTCTCCATTCGGTCAGATACAGGAAATTCGGGTGTTCAAAGATAAAGGATATGCTTTCATTAGGTATGCCATTCGAGTTCTTTGCTTTTTAGGAGAAAATCATTCAATCAGCCTAGAGGAACCCCCTACACTATTTCCAACCAGTATCCCTCTTTAAAATCTTTCTTTTTTTCACATCTCCTTATCCCTCAAGAAATCTGAGAGCCTTTCCTCTACCTCATCAACTTTTCCTTCAAACTCTCTTAGTCTTGTTACCCAAAAAAAAACTTAGCTACCAGCCCCACTCAGCTCATTAGTTACTTATGGGGATGAAAAAGTATTCTTTCCCCCTGTTTCTGACAGATTTGCCACCAAGGAGTCGGCCACACACGCCATTGTAGCCGTGCACAACACTGAGATTAATGGGCAAAGTGTTAAGTGCTCATGGGGAAAGGAAGCTGGAGACCCTGCCAATGTAACGAACCAAGTATCTAACGTAAATAATCCATTTCTCATTATTTTAATTCCTTCTGGAACTTATTAACCCTTCCTGGACTTGTGGGTTAATTTTTCGTCTCTTTTCCATTTTCAGCAGCAATATGGCTACGGCTCTATCGCGGCAGCTAGTGCATCGCAGTACCCTTATGCATATGGTCAGCAAATGGGGTACTGGTATCCTCAGGGGTATCCTGCCGCAGCCCAAATGCAAAATCAATTCTTACAGGGAATGCAAGGATATTCCTATGGTAATTTTGGATATCAGCAGGGTTACATGGGGTGAGTTGGAAATATTAACCTCTCCGTTTAACCAATTCAAATCCACCCATTATTTGCCAACACTTTTATCTCAGCTACTATATTTTCAAATCTCCTTCTACCTATTGCTTTTCCCGAGCAGTCATTCTCCACAGTCGTTCCCAACTGATTCCTTGACCTAGATTTTCTGAGGGTTAGCTACTAAGCTTTCGTTGGATCCTGTGGACTCGGTCTAATACTTTTTTAATAAAATAAATTTCATTGCTTCGGCACAGGGCTTACATAGCCTCTAGTGAAAATAGTAAAATAAAATATATACATGAAAAAGCAGGGGAAGAAATGTATTCCAGCTAGGTTGTCTTTAAGTATGTGTGCTTTCACTACCTCTAGTGTTTCTCTTTGAGAAATGTTTGATTTCGACCCCGTTGTAACCGTATACTGCAATAGTTACAAGAAGTTTCCTTTTTTTGTGCCACGAGAATTACCTAAGACGAGGGCACGACGAATGTCATAAATTGTATTTCCAAAGTTGAACATAGTTTTGGATATATTGTATTTTTTTCATTTGTCGGGGCTAAATTAGATGGAATGTCTTGGGATTGTGTAATAGGAAAGTTTTGCAAGACTTGATTGACACGCTGGTCGACTTTGGCAATGATTATGAAGTTATTATGTTTTTTGGACTGAAGTCGGTCAGACTAGAGTTGTTTTTATCCTTCTAAGTTGACTTTGTTTTTAATTGTAGAAATGTTGGTGCGATGCAAGGAGTGACTTCGTGGGGCCAAGGAATGGCAGGGGGAACAGCAGCCTCGCAGCAAATGACAGGAGCTCAGAATTCAGCCGCTGCAGCTATTCAGCAGCCCTCAGCGGCAGGTCCTTTAATGGCTGCGGCTGCTGCATATCCCATGCAACAGTTTCAAGTACTTAATGAGTTTTAAGTGCATTTACTCAACATGGGTGTAAAGATGATATTAACGGTTGGTTTGGGTTTTTTTCAGGCTCAGTGACGTTTATTGCAAGCCTAGACTGATTTTTCCAGTCAATTCGAGACTCTGAATTTCAGCTTTCGACACTAAACCGCCATTGGAGAAAAAAATATCTAACCTAAGCGTCCGATCAAAAACAAAAACCATAAAGTGAATAATCAATAATATTATATGTATGAGGTTTCTACAAGTTAAGATTGTGTAGAAAAGCTATCTGTAAGTTTTTTAGTGAATATTACTGCAGCAATTGATTTCATAGACGAAGATTTTCCAAGAATCAGTTAACTTTAACTTCATAATAAAAAGAGCGTCAATTAGACAAAATGAAGAGCTTCCACGTTCTTCTGATGAAATCCTAGATATTATACAGGATTTCGTTACTAAATTTAATGTACTTTTACAAGATTATCAATTTAGTATCTATAAGTCACTATGTTACAGTAAGCGTCGTTGAATTTTTTCGATTGGCTTTCAAAGTGTTGCAAGTTAATCTTAGTTGATTCAGTTTAAAATCAGTTTTGACGGACTGAGCTGAAACCAGTCATTTGTCGGTTATGAATTAGATTGTTGGCTCCGATATCCTTCACGAGGAGCATTTTGGTACTGTTTTGATTAAGTTTGTCCTGCTGCTACCGTGATGCTCACGCTAATGCGGTTCACTTATCTGTTGTACAAAAAGTGTACGGAAAAGTTGGTCATTACTCAAGTTTTGGGAAATTGTATGTAGGCATGGCATGTGTACGTCTACCGTACCACTAGGTTGTACCTAATTAGATTTAGTACTGTAATTGCGAAAGGAGCCCTAAAGAGAGCCTATAACGCTAGTATTAAGTATTTCAAACAAAGGCGAATCCTTGACATATATATCCTGACTGTATGAGTTAAGTCTGCGTAAGAGAAGATTGAAAATACCAGAAAGATTAGGATGCAACTTATGCTCACGAAATGTGCGCTGTATGTCAATTAATTAATATGCCCGTACTTGCCGATCGGGTTGTACATGTACTATAAAGGCCCTGGTCACTTTAGTTTATGAACACAGTGAATCAAAATATGTAAAGAATGTAATGTAAGTTTTCTAGAGTATGTACATAGGCGTTAAAATTGTATGCAACAAATGTATCATTGACTCTGAAAATTCATTTAGTTTCGTATTTATGAGTGGGTACCTGCATCATCAATGTATCAGATGCTCATCTCAAAATTCATGATCCTATTCGCCAACAACGCTCTCGTTATTTTAAGCGCAATGAGGGAGCATCAGCCCAATCACCGGTGTGTAAATGTATATCCTTCGTGTCTGAAGGCGTTAAAATTGACGTATAAAAAGAGAAGCGCTGGATAATCGTACCGCTTTCCACCTAATTATAATGATTTTTCAAGAATAGTTATGGATTTTGCTCTGGAATGAAGCTTGTTTAAAGATTAGTGTGCTGGTTTGATTGGAAATATGATGAGAAAATGCTAGTGGTTCATTTTCCCTAGCGCCAAAACTATTGAAAAGACAGCTATTCTTCCAGTTGGGGATTCTTGTCATTGAGATTTAGTGAAATGAGTGACTGATCCTGTTTTGTAATGTCTCCACTCCTAGGGAAAATTGAATAATGTAGCTGTAAAAGTGAGTTTGCTAGACTCCATCTAATTAAGGATTTACATGGAGATATTAAGTGTTCGTGAAGACCGTACTCGTAGTATACGTCATGTATTGCCTCAACGTGAGATGTACATAATGCTTGTTGTAGATTTAGATTGTAAATATAACCGCAAAAATTGCATGGAACGAAACATAATCTCCAGTGATGCTAGGTAGACAGTTAATTACATGTGTTGTTCGTAGACAGTAGTGTTGTACATTATTTATAAGGAGTGAGGAACTGAGACCTCTAACCTGGCTATATTAAGCAGGATATTATATATATTAAGTCTTTAGCTTTTGTAAAAGTGACAAAGACGAGACTAGTTAAGAAACAAACGAAACTGTAGACTAGCTGAATGAATACAAACGTGCTTGTTGCCTGTCAGGCATATTTGTGACGAAAAAGGGAGTGCTGAGGTCGGTTGCGGAGAGCGAACCGGACTTGGAAATAGCTGAGTTCAGGGTGCAGTTGGTCTCTCAAACGAGTAAATTAAAAACCTATAAGTTTAATTGTAGGTTTAATTGTGTACGAAAAGATGTGTGTACCACTGATTACAAAGTAATATAACCGTTAAAGTACTAAATGGTGATGATATTAGGGATAACTGAACGATTGGAACACGCCCCGCTAAATGTTGTATGATGAAAGTATTTAGACAGACGCCTTCCTGAGCTACTGCTGGAGAGAGCATTGTAAAGCATAAGTACTAGAATTGATACAAGTTTACATAGGTTTTAAAACCTGTGCTGAATAAGATACTGAACACTGAGGGGAGTTTTTATGAAACAAGAATTGTGGACAATGTCTTTTGTGGGACATGACAAGAAATGTGTTGTATTCAAATCCAATTCAAACGATGAATAAATTGAGTCGTTGGATATAATGTCATCTTCATATTTTTTTCCCATCTACTCATCGTTATCATGTGAAAAATCATGTTCGGTTACTATGCCTCAAACAATTATCGTGTCAGGGCCATTAATTAATTTTGTGTCAGTGCCGTTACTTTTGGCAGATTATTTCTAAGTTTGGTTTTTTTAACAGACGATTAGATTTTAAGTTTATAAGTGCACAATTTGCTCTTTTTTCATACATAAAATGGTAGGAGATTTCAAGGGTATACTTTATATTTTTCATACTTTCTGTGGCTTTGAATTTTCATGAAATTTCTTGATTTTCTTTCGTCATTGTTTATTTTTCACTTGAATCCTGCACATTTTTCTTTAGATTTCCTAAGTACGTAAAATTTCAAATTTTATGTAGAGATTGATTTAGAAAACAAAACCATATTCACTCTTTGTTCCTATGAATACTCGTCATCCGGTACCGGCGGTACCTTCATTCTTCCACCATCTACGGACTTCAAAAATGTCTGCTTTCTTGCTGATGAATGGGCAGAGAATTAATCTAAAAATTTGTATAGCAGTAGTTCAATGGCAATAAAAATACACTAGGTAGAAAATATACATTTATTTGAATCTTCTTATCTATATTGACAGCCACTTAACAACATGCGTGTCTGTATAACAATGAGTTAGTACATATATAACCATGATGATTTTCATTGAAATATCGAGGATGATTTATATTAAGTGTCTTTAGGTCTTGTCTGCTGTACATCAACGCGGGTAAAGATACAGTGGGATAAATAAGTTTTGATTCTTATCCTTATTCATGGCAGATGATCAAATTTGAACCGTCAAAAGCGTTCGAGGAGTTTTTAACAGCCGCTGTATGTAGAAGTGGTTCATTCTATGTCACAATCCCCATGAAGTACAAGTTGAGACTGAAGGAGTTTTCAAATTAATATGTTTTTGAATCCCAATAATTCAGTATCAATGACATATTTTGAGCGACTTTCATAAGAAATCCTCCAGATCAGAAATAGACAGTATTTTATTGGGACTATACGAATGGAAAGGAAACGTTTTTTTTATTTTAACGGGGTATTTTTTTTTACAATACATGGAGTTATAATTCGATTTCCGTGATTCAACAGCCTATAGCTATGCCAAGAGATTTTTGGAACACGTGAATTTACTTTATTTTATTTTTTTAAACTTATTTCAATTAATGAGAATGATATTACGAAGGATAAAGATGTGGCCCTATTTTATAGACTAGATTTTACAAAACAGGAATTGGTAAACGATCACCTCGTGGACAAATTATTTGTACATTACCACAGGTTAGTATTAGATCAAGTAATAGCCTTCCTTATTTTACAGTATTTCGTCACAATTTGTAAATCATAGTTTAATTGACTGTTACAAAAAAATTACAGTTTCAAAAAGGTAAATAAATTCATTTCTGTCCCATCGCCATTTACTTAGCCATCGACTAACACAGCTGCTCAAACGACTAGCAATTTACACTTTGAAACAAATTCGTTAGTCAAATGGTTGCGGATTAAATAAGCTGACGTAATTTGTTTCATTACCAGAGAATAATTAAAATTATTAGCTTTATACATTTAAGGTGTTAGCCACACCTTTAGCTAAAAATAAAAACCAGGAAGTTGAATCGGACCACATAATCATCTTACTTTTAACATTGAATCTTCAAAAGGAAAAGGATGCAAGAAGTTATTTCGTAACTATGGAAGAAACGCCCCTAGAAATACAACTACGTGTTTTTTTCATATTCTAAATATTCATTTCCAACAGTTCGTATCAAACTTGAGAGTATTTCCGTTCAAATCGGTTTTGATTGACCATTCGACTATCTGATATGATCCTGTTATATTGTATGTTCTTTTCCTAGCGAATCGTTGAACAAAAAAGGTTCTCCGCTCAATTTCTAGGCATACATCACTTACTCGAGGAAGCCCTCTTCCTTAACATTGCACAGTGAGATGTATCTATAAAAGATTTAACTTGACTCATTTCCGTTCTATAATGTTTTAGGAGTACAGAATAAGTGCTACTAAAGGTACTAGTGTAAAAGGTTGGGGTAATGAACATGGTTTAAAATGTCGGCCTGAAATCCTTGCCAATACATCATTTCATCACATGAAGAAAGTATATAAATGCAGGGGTCATAAATGTGATGAGGTTGAAATAGGTTGGTGGTACTTGACGAGGATATTAATTGAGACACTCGATGAGTTGTTCACAGGGAAAAGACGAGTTTGTAGGTTTTACGATTGACGTTAAATGGGGGAGAAGAGTGTGGGGTCTTCTCATTTTCCATAGAATGAATAATTCGAAGGGCATCTCTTTGTGGTTTCGACGGAATCACAATACAGTGTCGAGCATCTCCAAGGATTGAAGTATCCTGTCATCCCGGGAGCACCATTCAACCAGCTCATCGATCGTCACCACCCCGTCTTTGTTCAGATCAATTTGCTGAAATTATACAAATTCAACATTTATTCTCAATTTACCAGCTACCCCATTTACCAAGTCATTATACGGTGAGTATCATTTAAAAGTTTAATGTGTCAACCGCTCAACATCAATTCATGGTTTCCAACAATTCCAACTTTAAGACTTAAGATGACAGTCTGCATTTATGGAATAACCATCCATTTGCTACTTGTTTCGAATGAAATCATTCACATTTGGAGGATCTGTCTTTTCGGAAGGCTCTTCCCTCAAGCTGTTAATTTATATGCACTCTCTTCTTTTCACAACTGGCCTAGATGTTTAGATCGTGATGGCCTGATTACTCAACCTTTGGTGGAATATTGCAGGATTTTCAGGCTTTCTTCCTTCTCTTCTGTTACAATTTACTATCATAGAAGGGCAATGCTAAATACGCGTTTCCATTTGAAGAGATGACTCGAGATATGATTAATTGATTACTAAATCTGTTAAATATGAAATGGTTTGCTTAAATTAGAGCATTCAGACTGAGGATCGAGCTTAAGGCTGATTGTCATTTGAACTGAAGTTAATAGGAATACCTAGTGACTAGCACTCTACGCTTCCATCAACGTCCTGATTGCAAAGGCCTTCTATTTATGGGCCAGCTAGTAGGTTTGATTTACTTTTATATTCTATTTTGTGCTAGGGCCATTTTAGCCAAAGTATTATTAATCCATTCATGAGCTTATGACCTCATCCTTGAGCTGTCTGTTGGTGCGGAACAAGGAATTTGTGTCTTAGAGACAGTAATGAGCCCGTTAGAGCTTTCCGGGATCCATCCGGTCGGCTCAAACCCGATGTCACCTGTATCGAAGCGGAACAACATTTGCTGGAATTTAATTTTCAATTAATTTTAATAAAGCTGAATTACTGTCTTCAGCCGGATGTGGATCATTTTGATCCCTTTTTTTGCTATTTATTTCTCCATTTAATTTGTTTTCAGTTTTAGATTGAGATTGAAAATGTACACAATTATCAGTGTAACCTATCGGTGTTCATTGTATTAGTGGATTTGTATTTGTAAATTGACACTGACAACTTTTGACGCATGATATTGGAATAAAACGTAGCGATGCTTGGCAAGACATCAACTACTATCCACAAAATAAACGCAACATATCCTAACCCTTTCTCCGAGAAATCACCTATCAGAATGACGTTCCATGATGCATGTAATTAGTTAGAAAGGAGGTCGTCTGTTAGTGTGTTTTAGCTTAATGGAAATCGGTTATTGCTCCGATAATCGTTTCGTGGCTTTGGGTCACAAAAGCTAGCTATACACCGGAACTAGGCCCATTACCAGATTTATGAGCAATGATTTTCTAATTTCCATCATAGATAGCGATTTGTCATACCAGATAGATTCAGGTTAGCCAAAGTAATATATGAAAAAATCAAGCATCGGGTTTCGGCTAAAATACAAAATAACTCAAGGTTGTGTATTCAAACCTGCGGTGATGATACCAATCTTACAAAAGGTCAGTAAAAACTTTTTTTTTGTTAGTCAGTAAGGATTACAAGCACTGGGCATGTATTTTACAGTAATTTGTACCATTGTCACTAAAAAAAATTATTTTTTCAATTGCCAAAGCTGACAACCAAGCCTCAGGTTTAGTAAATTCTAATGTTAGGGAAAGTTTATTTTAGCCAATCAAACTTTTGCCAAAGTAGTGGCTCTTTTTCAGCGGAACTACTAGCATATGCAATGATACACAAACGTATTTGATGGGTCACAAAAGTTTACATTTCCTGAATCCCAGCAAATAATTGCTATCCTTATGTATCTCAATGCTCCCTGTCAACACAGCATCGAAAAGTGAAAGCAAATAGACACGGTAATGTCATCAAAGCCCTGCTTGCATAGTATGCATTTGAAATTGAACCAAATTTGGGACTTTGTAAATTATTTGAATACAAAAAAGTTTCCTAAAAACATAAACATAGCCTGAAAATAGAAAGGTGGAACGAGTTGAGGACCCCCCAGCTGCCTAATCCACCAAATACAAATAACCAATAGCAAGTTGTTTGGAAATGTGTGGAAGTGCAATCTAGTACTAAATCACACAACAAATGCACCCTAGAAACTTGCTACAAAGACTACCTATGGCTCCAATAACATCCTCCATCTTCAAATAACGCCGTGAAGTGAAACAAGACTAGGATAGTAGTGGCAGGTGTAGAATAATAATGTCTTTCATTCCGACTGTGATTAATTGACTGACTCACTCTATCCCTTAGGAATCAGTGACTCGTTAATCCTGATTTCTGAACATAAATCCATCCATCTCAGCAAATCCCAAATATTTACGAACAAAACTTCCCACACGCTCACTCAGCCTATTCTAGTGTAAGTGGTAAATAGGATTAGGCATATTCCTCGTAACGCTCTCAAACAAACTGAATAGAATCCAACTTGCCAGATTCATCAATATGCAACACTCCTGGGGTGCATTCACTTGTAACTTAATGCTACTTTATGAGCAAGGAAAGCAGATTTTATTTTTTTAGATCTGCGTTCCTCTAGAGAAAGTTGATGGGAGGAAAACGTGGCATTTCAGAATTTTAGAATCTAAAGAACTTGAACCAACCTCCTCGAGCAGGGAGAAATATACATGGACAAAAAAGTTGATAGGTCCAGCCTGTTCCGCAGTTACACATTTGGTGCATGGAAATTGAAGAGTGTTTTGGACATTGAATTCTCCGTCTGTGATCATATTTTCCAGTTGTGCGTAACAAAGGGATAAAAAAAAGATGCATTAAGCCCCTGAATCTTGGACTCGGAGCCGCCCTAGACCCTAGAAAAGCTGTGGGGTTTTCCAGCCTTGTAAATGATGTGAAATGCCCCTTGTAACACATAATATTATATTTTGTAGATGTAGACGATTTCCTATGACTCTCCTTCTGATGATGAAGCATTAATTGTATCGAGATTCGAGGGAGCGAAAAAAAACTTACGTGAAATATTCTCTCGACATGCTCTTTGGCAGAGCTCTCTTCAACTTGGGGCTCCGTGTTGTGACCCAGCATTTCATAAATGGATGTCACGACGTCAAGCATTTCTTTCTTTGTTATGAGACCATCCCCATCGAGATCGTAAAGCCCAAAGATCCACTGCAGCTTCTCCTGAACCGATCCTCGAGATACTTTGGACAGAATTCCTAGAAACTCCTGTAACAATCCAGAATCCAGACAAAAACATAATCCTAATTTTAATTAGATCGCTCCAAGAGTCTAGTCTGATAACAAGGCTTCTGGCTTATACTAGGATACATCCAATTCTTTCACTGTCTCCTTTACAAATACGGGGTGGGTGCTTGCCACATCGTAGGCTTTACATCTCAGATTCTCAACAACTTTCCAACTCCGTTCTACTGGCTGATAAAATTACACATTTGAGAAGATGTAGAAAAGATAAAAAGGTTTTACAATTCCAAGAAAGGGATGGGTAAGTTCACTTAGTTGCCTCAATTGGTATTCCAAGGGGATGGATTCCCTAGGATCATTTGGCAAGAGTCCATTCTTAAAATTACTTCCAAGAGAGATTAGCAACTCACCTCGAAACTGATTTGGCCCGATGAATTATGCTTAAGTGTGTTGAAGACATAGTGGGCGTATTGTGTAGCGTCTGAAATGGGAGTAAAGGCACTTGATTTTAGACATAAATTCCACGCCTGAAATAATCCATTTAAGACTCGGTGAGTCGATGGAGGCATTTCATCCTCAAATCTATTGCCCGTTCACAGCACTGGGCGATTATCATAAGACCCCTTACCTCCTTGAGGAAAGAACTGGGCGAAAATATCTTTGAAAGCATCTTCATCCACAAGGCCGGTCGGGCATTCCTACATGGAAAAAATTCAGAAACAAATTGTCAACGATTCCGAAAAAACTTTATCAACTTCATTTTCTTTATTTTACGTGAGTTGGTATTTGCCTAGGTAATGAAGCCCCTTGTTCCCTGTGCAAGAAATTCAATCAATAGTAGCAGCTCACGAGGGGAAAATTACTCTAGTGATTCTGGGAGGATATAACATTTAGAAGGTTGGTAACTATTAACTACCTATTCGAGACAGAAGTAAGAAAGAAAGCAACTGGTATATTTCCAGCTCGACACACAACTTTCCTACCTGCCGGTTCTCCCATGTCTAGGCCCTTAATTGAATTTGTTATACGGGAAGTTACACGGGAAGTCACAAATTAACTTAATGAGTTATTCAAGTTCCTCAGCAAGTTTTTATGGCCTGAGTAATCCACTAGGCTACGGACCTCCGTGAACCATTATCCAATTTTTGTCACCCTCATTTCCCATCCCCAATCCCCAACTGTGTGAAAGTTAACTTTGGAATTGTGTCGTTAATCTCCCTATTACATAATGAAAAGTTAAATTTATCACGAAAATTAATTCACTATTTTAACTACTACTATTTAATTTATAAATTCAAGATTTCATTTCAGAATAAACTGCAGTTTAGACCATTCAGTAAAAGCTCTCTAAATCCTTTGCCCACAATTACTGAGGGAGCAGCCTAGAATTAAAGGAATTTCGTGGTAAAACTCAGCATCGAGGTTGCGGAAGGCCTTTAAGAACGTTCAAATTGAACTTAAGGTTAGAAGCTTGTCCCGTGATGCGCCCCTCGATTATTATTTACCTCATCTTGCCTCTCGTAGCTCTTTGACCTATTAAACCATTTCAAAACTCAACTGGCCATATTATCTGTAAATAGAGCGAGCATCTTAAAATAACCGATCGATTCCCCTCCCGTTGGTTATCCTGTGCATATAGTCCAAATCCTTCCTCCACTATACCAAATACTTTGATACTCGAGATTATATATAAAATATTAACTCTCGCATGTTCACAATTAAATGAGCCAAGCTATCTATAACCGGTCTATAGACCTAAAACGACGTGTTCAATTATCTCCAGTGTGTAAAAGCTCGATTTGACGCAAGAACAATTCTCCTCATTTCTTACCTTTCTACCTCTCTCCATTTATTTCTCCCCAACTCGTACAGACTACTTTACTACTATTACTACACACACGGGGGGAAAGATGCTGAGGAATTGTAATCCAAGATTGCACGAAAGCTTATTAAAATCCCGAGCAATAAGGGAGCTCAAGATTACCCCACGAGTCTTTAAGAATTGGGTGTAATTGAATAAAATCTACTACATCTCTTAGTCCTATTTTCAGCTGAGCCTGTTTCCCTCGTATGTTTATAAATATGCTCGAGGATTACTCCTGATATTAAGGATTTAAGGGTGACTGGAAATGTACATGGTTTGCTATATCTTGCGAATGTAAATGTTTGTGCAAAAATCCCGTCGGTAGTTACTTAATTGAATAATATTAAAGCACATACTTGTTTAAACCCACGATAGATGAGTTGGATTTCCTTGCGGGTGAATTTAGTGTTCTTCGCTAGCTTATCCAGTTCTTCGGGACGGTAGCGAGCCACGTGGAGAGTTAATTCGTCAACTTCATCCTCTGCGTAATAATAAGTAATGAGATTAATTATTATGAGGTTTAATCACTAACCACTGGGTACGATACATTGATAAAGCTTGTAGGAGATAAAGGCAGAGAAAAACAATGGGGAATGGTAGGACATGCATACACTGTTTTTTTTTCACTGTACATTGTATGGAAGATGAATTTGAAACATAAGGTGGAGCTTCAGCCTTGCACTTAACGATGAATTATGATTATTTCAAGAATCCGACATTTCAGATTGCGGAAACAAATGAAAAGCAAGATTCGAATGAGCACTCCCAATACTGTGTACATTTCCCTTGTTACATTTATTGTTTTGGTCCTGAGCCATTCATGGAAGGAAGATTTCAATAGGTCTATTCCATAGCGGTTGCAACTGAGAACTTTTCTTCAAGAAGCTGTTCTTTCTTATATTTCTTCATAGAAAAGAAGAATTGTGTGGAAAATATTTCTCCCTTCACCTTTAGGCCTGGAAGAATAAATGCTTTGTGGAGCCTCTAGATGATGGTATAATTCCCGGGTATAGCTCAGTTAAGCCTTTTCCCCGAGATGAATTATTGCTTTGTAGCGAGTCATTCTTCTTTTATTAATTAATTCATGAATCGGAGGTAAAAATAAAAGAACGGAGATCCGTTTAGTCCTTATCCGATTTTGAAGAGAGGGGTTTTCCTCCTGGTGGATTCGAATTTTATGTAGCTCCAGGATTACTATTTTAGTATCTGTCTAGTATATGGGTTATTTACCTCACTAATTCCTATACTTACAGTTTAAGGAAATAAAATATTTATGCTTTCTCTTCCCATAATCCTAAGCTTGACTAGAAGAGGGAAGTAGAGGATGGTTTTCATGCTACATAAAATCCACATCTTCCACCAGTCAAGTGTCAAAAGGAATGAAAAACTATGTCTGATACAGCAAGAGTACAAGCGTTTATTTATAATACTCGCTCTGCCGTAAGTTAGTAAGAACATGTCATAACAATAACAAGGAGTGGCGCAACTACCATGTGGATTTTGCACAGTTATGGCTTCATGTTCGTACACAACTTTGGAGTGAGCGATGACATCCGGCTATCTCTAGCATCGGTGTCTTATAAGAGGATAGTTAAAACACGCTACACTGAAATTTAAGTTTCAAAATTCATTTAAAACTAATTGCTAAATATATCAGATGGAGGAGGATTGGAGCTTTTGAACTTCATTTCAACGGAATTATATGCAAATATATCAGAAGGTATTTCAGTTATAATATTCTAGCCTACCATAAGGGATAAGAACTATTTTTAAATAGTGTATCAAATATTTACAAAATTTAATTTGAACGAAAAACCAAAAAACGTATTAGCGAAAATTTTGAAATAAATTCTTTAGGGATTTGGTAATTACAATCTCTTCTACTTTTTCAGCTATGATTAAACAATTTGTTTACATATTTTCTCTATTTCCCACTTTTTTTGACTCTAGCACATATTTTCCACTGGATATTTAAGGCTCAGAAAGATAAATTTTCTCAGTATTGGTAATTGCTCCATGTCCCACTGGCCCGACAATTCTGCTTAATGAAAATGAAAACATGCGAAGCAAATGCATTGTTCATCCTAAACCTAATAATAACCTCTTTTTGTCTATCACTGTACGACCTTTAATTCTGAACAATGACGTACATACATTGAACGCACTGATACTAGTACAAGCAGAGCATTTGAGAGAAGAAATTCTGAGAATCCTAATTTCAAAAGTCCTCGTCTGAGCGTTTCTGTTTAGGTTATTATTTTAGCTATACACTTACAAGATGAATGGGTTTTCGTAAAAATGTAGAGAGACCTGCAGAGTTTTCTGAGAAATCTCAGAATTTACTCGAGCAACATTTGTTGCCCAGGATAACATGTCTTATAGTCTGATATGTCGGAAGTTTATCTGAGGATAATGGTTACTCAGGCTGTGAGGCTAAATACCTACTTGAGGGTAATGTAAGAATAAT
The DNA here is from genome assembly GCA_034694785.1 of Agrenia bidenticulata. Taxonomy (NCBI): domain Eukaryota; kingdom Metazoa; phylum Arthropoda; class Collembola; order Entomobryomorpha; family Isotomidae; genus Agrenia; species Agrenia bidenticulata. Next base: position 27,764 of record JAQFYM010000023.1, on the reverse strand, counting down.
AATGATCGGTTTGACTAAACATTTTTTGTTTCGTAATTGAAACAATAAGCTGAATGTTCCATGTTCTGAAATTCGTGCTAAACATGAACTTCCTTGCGGCCAGCCCTCCGTTGAAGATTTGGGATGGGGAATTCAATCTGTCTCTGAGATAAGTTGAACATAATTCGCTAACAGCGGAAAACCTTATAAGATATTTATGGAATATACCCTACACTACAATTCCTACAAAAGGATATGCATAATTTATAATATTTGTGTATCATAAAGTAAACAAGCATTAATCATCATCAGACGACGAACTGACATTCATTTACTGTCCCCAAGGAACTGATGAACAAGGACAGGGCGAATTGAGACTGTCCAACCGTCTTGCTTATTGATCGTTCCTATTGGCATTTGGGTAGCTCATCTCATCATTATTAAAATATATGCAAGAATCTTTCATCCTAATTTGAAGCGAACTCAAGCTTCGGGGTAAAATTAAAGTACGTTGGATAAAGTCCTTGATAAAAAAAACTTAGATCCGCATGCATAATCCTATAGAAGAAATATGGAAATCATCAGTCTGTAGAAAATAGTGACGGAGCATTTATTGGTTTTTCTGAGCCCTTGCTGTCAGGTGGCTTTTCTACCTGGTTTAGTTGTCGCCTTTGATGGGTAAGAGAAATCTTCCCATCATACTTGATGAAATTTCCCAAGTTGATGTCATCAGTAGAGAGGAGGAGAGGAGTAATATATGCATTGTGGATATTTATTAATATATGCACACATAAATAGATGGGTAGAAAAAATCCTTACGCTGCTATTTCTATGTTAAGTATTTCATCAGTTTGGGTTTGTCCGAATTAATTTTTGCAGTCAAAGCAGTTGAAAATTCAGTTTAGCTCTTTTAGTTTTAAACAACAAAAAAACTGGCTCGTTCCCCGACTTGGTCATTAGCTGATGGCTCTGAAGGAAAGTTTTTCATATTCAAAAGCCTGTGTGTGGGATGAGTCTTGAGGAAGAGAGGGAGAAGCAGAACTTATTGTTCGTCGACGACAGAGTAAGTAAGTAGGAATCAGTGAACAAGTCTTAAAGTTAGTGAGGCATGGAGAATTTGGATTCAACCAAGCAAATCTACTTTCTTTTTTTTTTTAGGGAAGAGAAAATATAACAAGGAAGACAATAAATGAGACAGTGGAATCAAAACTTTGGTCTAAGACTGTCGCTTGTTGTGGTCCTCCGGCCTCATCTTACAAATTTCTGTCTTTCCAGACGTGACAACGAATCGAACATAAATCTTGGGGCGAAAACAATCCATTAGTCTTTCCTTTACTCCCCCCCCCCTCCTCACTCTTCCCAAACTAATATTCAAATTGAAATACATCGAACTGAGATCTGATATATTTATACCTACTATTTATATATATTATCTTTGGCTTTATATTATATTCAAGTGTGATAAATAATCCATAGCCTACTTTTAATCCTACTTGGCCAAAGTGGTTGCACTTTCATATATCTAATACCTTTCTTCCTTCTAAGTAGTTTTTTGGGAGAAATCCTCAAGCTTATTCTGCATACGAGAGCAGAAAACGTTGAGGGGAAATTAAATGAAACTATTTGGCAGACAACGAGGTTTTAAAACGGGTTTCTTTCTTTTCATTATTAATAGGAATGTAGCGTCGTGTGTAATTTTTCATCATTAGTAAATAATATTATTATTATCCCTTTGCAACGCCCGAAGTATTCCACAAAAGCCTCTCGTATTTAAATTGTAAAAGCAATAGATCTCAAGTGTCATTTCGACAAAAGAATTAATCGTCTTCAACTCGGAGGGAAGACACTCCATCTCCACCTCGGCCCTGTTTCCCCTTGTCATTCCTTCCTACCTCACAATCAGTTAAAAAAAAAATAAAATAAAAAGGATGAACTAGAAATTATTAGATCGAGCCAAAAAAACCTGACGGTTCGGCACTGAGCACGAACAAAATTACTCATAATTCAGGCTTCATAAAAATCCCCCAGCTCTATGAAAACAATATTCTAATCCCCCCTCTGTTATCTAATCATTTAATTTAATTAATTAACTAAGACATTAATGTACTACTCTCATAACTCGTACTCTCTTTTATTATAGACTATTATGATGCGCTCAACTTGCCAAAGTTTTGGCATATGATGAAATTATTAAAAGTAGTCAGGGCTCCTAGTCTAAGAAATGATGAGGAAGACCTAGACCCGTTGCCAGACGGCTTAGGTATTACATAGACTGTAAAAAATGAACGTAGAAAATAGCATTAAAACTTGGACTAAAACGTTATGCACATATGAAATGTGGTCTTTGTAGCCTTGACGGTACGTGGAGTAGAGTTTTTCTTGAGAGACGAATAAATGGAAGATTCGGATGGCTTGAGAGAGGAGTCAAGCAATCAAGAGAACGACATTTTGATTGGAGTGATGATCTACGAGTGATGAATTATCTGTACTGATTCATAGTGATACTCTTGAGAGTACTCAGGGATTATAAATATGATGTATTATTTATAGGGTTGGGTAGTCAAACTCTAACGTGTTATTTTCGTTCAAGATCTCGTAAGACCTGTGGGAAGTCAAGCAGAAAGATCCTATTTGCACTGAAAACACCCGGTCTCCGGTTATTCTATGAATTTGAATTAACGTAGGGTAGGCATAGTTCCGGTCTTGATCATTATCGCTGACGGTTCAATTATCATTCCATTATAATTAGGTACTCGAAAAACTTGCTGGGTCTGATACTTTCCTTTCACTTTTCACTTTCCTTAAATACCCGGTGGGGTTGGGCTTATTTTTTGAGACTGGAAGGTTAGGATTTTGGATATAATGCTGATTTAATATCAAGTAAATAAAATTTATTAGAAACAGACTGGATTTCAATTGATAGGAACGAGCTCTTTCCAATAGCTATTTGTGTGGATTTAAATTCTGCATTTGAAAGTGTTGAAATACGATAATCAAGGGGCCAAACTTTGTTTGTTTGTTTTGATTTGTTTTCATTTTGCATTAAATATCTACTTTTTGACTACAATGTTTCTAAACTCTTAAAAGCTGTGAAAATTCAGAATTACCTGCGGGTTTAGTTTGAGATAAAAAATTACAACGCATGAGTTTGAAAGTCGACCTGGATGCATTATAAAATCAAGAGTAAATAAACGAGATTTACGACGACAGTAACTTCTATTTTAAGGATATGTATTTCAATTAGAGATATTGAAATGAAAGTTTTATTTTTCTAACCCCAAATGAAATCAGTTAAACTGTTCAATTGGAGCTGATTGGAGTACTCCACCCTGTTGGGTTCAATTTAGGAAAAGCTGGCACTAATTGTAACTAACCGGATTATCAGATTCGAGTGCAGTGCAGGAAGTTCTAGAAAAAACGAACTCAGCTTGTTAGTTAAGTGGAACCCAGAAGAATCGAATTAAATTAGTGGCTAGTTCTTAAGAAAACGAAAGAATTTTGAACTCACTAAAAGTCGGTCAGCTCTATGGAAGTGGGGATCAAAAAAAGTTTTTGTCTTAGACACAAAAGGGAAAGGTAAACTAGACCAAAGCCTTGTCTGAATAATTTATCGATATCTTAACTGAAGAGTAGGATGAGCATGAATTATTTGATTTGCTTCATGAGGTGAAGCATACTTATTCATGAAGAATAAACGCCGTTTTATCTCAAGATTTTCATACATTGGCTTGAAATCATAAAGGTCAGGAACAATGCTGAGAAACATTGTAAACGTAGTAAAAGCTTTAAATAAATCTCTGAAGAAAATTAAAGTACTCGTATATACTTGGGAATTAAATTTTTAAAATTAAAATCTTGAATAATTCCTCCGACAATCAGGCTCATGAATTCTGCTTCAACAGTTAATTACCATATTTAATGAGATTGATATTTTCAAATGTTTAAAAAATCTTTTTCCCAAACACTCTCAAACAGTTAAGTGTTTCAAACTTGAAATTCGCATCAGCATGCAGAAGCATGTTCGTTTTCAATTGAAGCGTTGAATAAATATATATTTTTTAAATTTGAAAAAGCAAGTCTCTAAAGATTGTAATTTTTAATATGAGGGTGGAATGCTTAGAAAGGAAAGTCGTACCGTGAGTATGAAATGATTCCCTCGACTCTCTTCTTTTGAACGGAAATTCTAAACTCTGCCTTTAGATTCTGATATATTACTCTGAAGAAAGTAACCGTGTAAACAGAGAAAAGATAAAAGCCAAGTTCCTTTACTTTCCAAACTCTTGCTTCAAAGTTTACTTTTCAGAACTTTACAACCGACCTGGCTCTCCGAGTTAAATGTGTCAAAGCGAAACGTAGAAATGCTAGTATCGGAAGGGCCTTGTAGTTTGTACACTGTAACAACACACGCCCTGGAACATTTTTGTCACCACAGTTTCATGACCAAATTTTGGGCTGGAAGGCAAGGCTGTGTAAGGCCATTCGTTCTTGTACCACATACTTTATAGTGTCAGTGTTGGAAGTATCATGATGTGGTCCGACTATTGACGGAAGTTTTGGTGAAACAAAGGTATACATTTTGTGGGCTAGTAAAACTGTTCTATCCCAAATTCCAAAGGAATAAAATCTTGGCAGTTTTAAGCTACAATAACACACTTAATAAATCGAATAGTCCATTTGATTATGTGATCCCATGATACCAAGTTTTATATTGTAAAACCAATCGTCTTTTAGCATTGTGTAGATAAAGATGGTTTTAGATATGCGAGAAAATGTAAGACTGACATGTACAGTTCAGAAAAGTTTTAAATTAGCCCGTTAGTTAAGGCGGAGATTTTCTTCTTGTCATTTCTAAACCACGACTTTCGGGTCACCCTATATTTTCAAAGAAATGTCCATTTATCAAAATGGGAATTGCGGGGAGGGAAATGTCAAGGCACCGCAGATACCACGGCCAAAAAATTCCTAAAAAGACTATTTTGCAATTTACTTTTTCTTTTCTGTGTTTCCAACTTTGGAGTTGGTAAACAAGCTCAATTTGTTTATTGGCATTTTCCTCCTCTTAGGCAGATGCACTAAAAGAAACAACTTATTTCTCTCTTCGTCCTCATAGGCTCATTACCGATACCGTCCATGGACTAGGCGGGTGATCCGGATTATATATAATTCCGTCACATCGTTGAATCAATACTCCCGGGACTCAAAGCCCTGCAGAGGTCAAATTCAATTCATTCACTACGTTCTAGGCTCTAGAAGTACACGAATAAAGCTAAGAATATATTGTTCCCCTCTCTTCCTAAAACTCTTCAGACCGAGTCGTTTCACAACCTCTATTCTTTTCGGATTTATATGTCATCTTGTTAGTCTTATAATATAGCTTATTTGGAACAATCAGTAGCAGTTCACTGCTATGTCAATGTGTTCCATTCCCATGTCTCGTGACATTTGGTACATACACAGTTATCTAAATAATTGCATCCGGATAAATCTGTCCTTTTGTATCCTTTCAGTTCAAAATAATGAGAGGTCTGTGCTCTTAATGTTTCTCTAAAAGGACGAAAGGAAAAGGATTGCGGAATCCAATATCCGCCAGCCCCAAAAGAAATGATGATATATAGGAGAAAGAAGTAGACATTGCTAAAGCTACTCTGAGAACAACAGACGATCCTTCTGTATTTGGTCTACGCGTATCCCAAATCCTAAAACTCTTGTTCAGCTTCGGATGAGAATCTTTAAGACGACTTGACGACTTGTGGCCAGCTTTCATTTTCTTCTTTATTACACTTCCAAGTTCGCCCTTTCAGTCTTAGCTTATTTTTTCCAATAGCTTAGTTTTTCCCAATAGCTAAGTTTTTCCCAATAGCTAAGTTTTCCCCACAAAATCCTATAAGGTTCATCCCAATCTTATATTCGAGGACCAAATTGGGATGAAATTGAAGGGGAGATATGACCATCCTTTTCTGACAGCAACAAACACGAGAAACTCAGCCAAACTCCTTTAGCATTGCTCTCAACTACAACTCAGCCATCAACTGTGACAGAATAAACTTTCTCCCATCCTTTATCTATTTTTTCTTTGCGGAGGAAAACGAGTTATCTAAAGGAAAACGAGAGATCTACTCCAAGGTTTATATTTAGGATTCAATGTTGCCGATATCCACTCAGATCATCGCAAGATCACCAGAATCAAATGGATTTATCAAACTTTGTTATACTGCTTATGCACTTAGTATACCACAGCTAAGGCTACACATATCCTTCCATATCCCACATGGAATCTTTCAGCTATTACTAACTATGTGGGATGATGCACTGAATTCCTCAACAGTATCTCTACATTTTCACCCTCAGCCTTTCTCCTGAAGCTTTAACTGTTTCAAACTAGCAGACAAACGTACGGATACATTAATAAGCTTGTGGTACAGTACGAGACTCTAATGTCGTATTTGCAATTGAGTTCAGAGGGGCTATCACTTTAGCCATTATTGCTATGCTTCATAGATCTTGTACAGTATTTAATATTACATTGATTATTTATTGTCTGTAGGTATCCGGAAGCACAGAATAGGATGTGTGCTTTCATTTTTCTCATCTGTAGACACTGCACGAGGTGCCGAATGCATTTGATCATATTGAGGTTTGTCTACGGCAAAAAATCAAAGACTCGACAAGAAAGAAATTGATCTCTGCTGAATAGGAAAAAGTCTTGTCAACTCTCAGTCCTTGATTAACTTTTCTGTAGATAGACGATAGACCGCAAATTGAAGTAACCTTTGGTCAGGATTAAAACCAAAGGTGGCGACAAAAGACTGCAGCCGTATTGTCGGGATCGGATTACTCATCAGATGTATTTCCTCCCAATTTGAGCTGGTAAGAAGTGGTGCAGGTGACTGCACTTCTCACCGCCTCTGGCTAATGGTCGGAGGATTTAGCAGCGGTCGTATCAAGGAGATATAGATGATTAGATTGTTTCGAATGAGACAAGGTCAGCTGTATACCCCGGCAAGAAATTGTACATTAGAGCAGCCTCATCAATCCAAAATATCAACAGAGATCGACGAGAAAAGCGCTCTCCAGTGTACTAATGATTTCACTAGGGAAAATGGCTAGTGTTTGCATTAAAACTTGAGCAACAAAATGACAGTTTGATTGATCTTTCCGAGCCGGAGGTTGGAGATATCACTGGAGTAAACTTTGGGGGAAGAAAGGAATATATGTGCTCTCTATAGAACATTCCTCTCGTAGTATTCCCCGTCTTTCAAGTAATTAGAAAGTCACTTTAGTCTTTGAGAAGTAGGTATGAAATTTGCAGGAGATACTTTTACTAAGAACTTGATACACCACTCTGAGTTACAATGCTTCACAGTTTCCAAGGGCTCAATTCTTACATCCTCCCATCCATCTTGTACCATTATGATCTCTCTGGAAAAGGAGCTAACCACAGAATACGAAGGGGAAATGTGCTCTTCTACATGGAACGTAGATATGAACTATAGACTGAAGGACCATCCAGGAAAGTGGCAGTCGTAAGCAGGGACCTACAGATCCCATTCTCTGCGTCAAATCCTCACCTTCTTTGCTCACAATAGGAAATAATGTTTTTTCTATAACAAGCTTACCTCACTCGTAGCTCGAGACGGGACTTGGTATGGACGGAGGGAGGAGGTAGTTTGTAACTGCCAAATGAAGAATACAAGCCCCGGAATGCAAGTAGTCTGTCTCTCAAGTCTACCTCTTCAAAATAATTGCACTTCATATTCGGAGTAAAAGATATTTTATATAATTTTGATTCACATGAAAATGTCTAAGTTCCCCCGAGCAATCTGCTCAAGTTGAACCAGCCATTTTTATCTTTGCATTACGGAGTATGAACACTTAGAGTACGGGGGGGGGGCATAAATAAATAGATATGTGTACTTGTAGTGGTAGTATAAGTTCAGCAGAGATGTGCCTTTACCTTCGATCCCACAGCAGGGGAAAGTGGTTCGTCAACAAAACTTGTCAAGCTGCGAAATGCGCATTCACTTGCTTTCTTGAGCAGTTCCTATTACCTTACAGCCTTCCTGATTCACTTGATCTCATTTCCTGTTTAGCATCATCGCTATGGCTAGCACTACATACACAAGATGAGTTGTGAGGTGGAATCAAAATTTTAAGACTAAATTGAAATATTGTATGAAGTGGGTAATCCATTTCCTGCTCTCAGGGACCGAAATATTTTTACATGTGCAGTTTAATCTAATCAGAATTCCACTTGGCGAAATTCGACAGCAGAGCAAACTATTTGCGCTCCCTTTGCTTGTTGGTTGACTTTCTAGCCCGAGCCAGGGCTTATGTGATCACCGTGTCCGTCTGTCCGTCTGTCTGTCCGTCCACACGATAACTCTCCTCAAAACAGTCCGATTGACTTGAAATTTGGTATACCTGTGTATGGGGTCAGTACAATGAATAAGTTCGAAGATGGGTTACATCAGTCCAGTAGGGGACCTGTGGTGACCAGAAAACCCCCACCGGTTATGGTTACAGATAAAAAAATTTACAAATTAGGCTAGACAGCTGAAATTTTGCATACTGTTAGTTTATGGTTCTTAAATAAGAATTACCAAGTTAAACTTGCAAAAATTGTACAGTAGTGACCCTATGGGGGTATCCCCACCGATTTTTAGAAATTGGCTTAGAAGCTTAAAATTTTTTATCAATCTGGCTCGGGCTATATGAAGTTGCACTTGTGAGTTTTTTTTTAATGAAAGACAACCGCTGGTGGATAAAGCGTGGAGGACTATTTGACTTGTTTGCCGTTCTTTCTTGCATTTGGAATTTAGAAGGGCAAATCCGTTATTTCATATTGCAGTCATGCCTTAGAAAAGTTTCGACATAAAATCAAGAATTTTATTTCACTTGCTGGATCTTTTATGCAATTGAAAACTCTCGGGCATTTTGAAACTTGAGTTGCAGTGGAGAGAGGACTATTGCATTTGATTTGCGGAAATTCGCCACCCATCAATCGCTACCCATTATTCGCCACCCAACAAAAGGCCACCCTGACTTTTAACCACCTATTACAAATACCACCTGAAAATTAACCACCGGTGACAATTCCCCACCCGTGAAAATAATAACACCGAGATAGAAATACCAAGGTTTCGACTATGCTTAGTCCTTGTGTTTCGTGTTTTATTTGGACCTGGACTTCACGGAGTTCAGAAGCTATAGCATCAGGTCGGTGATTGTGGATTCCCAGTAGCATCAGCAGAGTAGGGTTGGTTTGATGCATTGAAGTATGGAGCCTTAGCACTTAGTGGATCGTTGACGTTGGCACACCCAAATCCGTTTTTCACAACCTAATTTGTTAAATAGGTATGAATATCCCTCGTAAAGTATGGTTGGTTTGCCTTGGTTGGACTCAGTAATTTTTATCGTTCCTGTCATTGTAACTATTTTTTTAATTAGTAAAAAAACAGTAAAGTAAAAAAAAAACTAAGATAACTTGCAATATGAGATGTTCAAACACAAACTGAACCTATGTATTTATGTTTATGTTATGTATGTATATCTCAGTGTGATTATTTTCACGGGTGGGGAATTGTCACCGGTGGTTAATTTTCAGGTGGTAATTGTAATAGGTGGTTAAAAGTCAGGGTGGCGAATAATGGGTAGCGATTGATGGGTGGCGAATTTTCGGTGGCGTTTATCCGTACACCTTGCATTTGGCTCTAGCTTGAATATTTTAGGGAAATTTGTGGAAAAGTTTCGAAAATTCTAATTCTAAAAATCTACGGAGAGATGAATTCAAGTGCTTGGACATTTAAACTAACGTTCATTCGACAGTTTGAACAATTTATCTAGCTCAATTTTTCTCAGTGACATTTTCGAATACTTAATGCCAGTCACCATGTAGCATAAAATATTCGAAAATAATACTTTGAAACAATTTTTCATTCCCAGTTTCCAGATATATTTTTTTGAATTCTAAAAGAAAACCAAAGACCTTCTGTATTTGGTTAAGTCCTAAAGAGTCATGAAAATCTTTATCTTTACTTTTGCACCCAGTCGAGTTTTGAGTCCGAACCGACGCACGAGATGAAAAGTTTATTGAGAATCTTTACGAGAGCACAAAATAATAATCATTTCCTCCCCTTGTTCAATTACAATAGAAACAGCTCAATTGAACGATAATAGCCAAAGTTATATTTGTGGCATTTGGAGATCTTTGTTGTTGGCTAGAGTACAATCATCATGATTCATACGACTTGAGATACAATACATAAACTTATTTTATCGTCCAGTTGCAATAATAACTGACATTTATTTATTTTGTCAACAGCCATCCATGCACTCCCAATCAGCTTTTCCAGCCATTCCAGCCTCCCTGATTTTCCGCCATTAAAACCGAACCGCCATTATATGTTATGGTTTTAAACTAGGACTATCGTATACTTACTATGGGAAATAGCAGCCCATGCAAATTTTACAACCAGTGTGCTAAGTTATAACTCGACTGCTTTGATATTTATTGACATTCCCAAGAGTCAGGTAGCAAAGGGAAGGACCCGTAACTTTATACCTACTCAGAATTAGATGATATTTCCCAGTTGGATGACAGAGAGACTTGTCCGACGTGATCATACATACGGCTCATCCTACTCTAAGCAAGCCTTGAAGCATACGATACTCGTGATATGATTATCTTTGTGTAGGCAAAAACCACGCAGAGAATGTCAGGACGACTACGACTCCATAAGGAATCTTGGATCTCTTTTTACAAATTTATAATCCTTTGTAAAATTTCTATCCCGTTTCATTCAAAGAGTCGTACATGATATAAAAATAAACGTTGGCAGTCATTGGCCAATTATATCGGTGAAAACAATCGGGTGGCCCCGCACTGACGGTATGCACTAGGGCATGAAATCATTGACTCAACTCCAGTTTGAAGTTTGCCTATTCACTCTCAGAGTTTAAATGTGGTTAGACCGTGTTTTGTTTGTTTGTGTAGCCTGGAAGGAAGTTGAGCTGAGAGATAAACGAGGGAAGGAGTGTTATTACCTCAACAAACCCAGAAAGACCACCTTGAGAGGAAGCAGAAAGTGTAGAGTAAAATGTACAAAATTGGATACTAGCATAGGCCCACATCAAGAGCATGGAAGGAGATAATCATGAATAAACAAAGAGTTAAATTGAAAAACTAAGGTCTTTCCTACATGCTAGGACGGTATTAGAGCCAAGGGATTTTTTTTTCAGACGCACATAAGAATTTTCAGAGAGATTATACGAATTCGTATGTACCTTTTTTGTTCTTGGCTCCGAACATAGCATCCCCACCCCGTGGACTGTTCTTGGAGATGGGTGTAGAGCCTTTTTTCATCTTGTTTGGGTTGTCGGATAGGAAATGGTGTACCCTTACACGGCCTTCCTATATTCCGTGATGAGAAAGTCAAAGAAAAATTCTACACCTTCTTCCCGTGGTTTGGGCAACTGGAGCCCAGGTGAGTTGAGAAAGTCTCCTATTCAGTGAGACGAAATTCTGAAATGTCTTGAGTAACTTTCCCAGTTCTTTTGCTTTTCAGTGTGGGCCTTAGAATGCAAATCCTGGTCCACGACTTGTCTCTCGATGCATAAACCAACTTTGGGTCTTATTATTCTGAATCTGAATTGTTGGACTGTTTCTTCTGCATTTGTTTTTTTTCTCCTAAAAATCCTTTCACTTTCGTCTTCCTGTATAGTTGTGTACTCGTCTGTGATAATGTTTTTGGAGGAAAAGATGGTGGGGGGGGGGGTCGGATGGGAATATGTTTGACGTACCCGGTCCAAAGGATCAACTTAGATCCCAAGTAAAGTGCTAGGAATACAAAGAGATAAAATTGATGCCAAGTTTACCCTAAATAAAATACGGTCCTAGTCCCCTCCTCTACCTTTTTGCAGCCGACATTCCCTATGATTGTGGACTTTGATACAAAGCTTTATCTATCCCTTTCTATCACCTGAGCTTCGACGGTTTCAATCCGGAGTATCAATACTATCAATCGTGTATTCGTTCGTTTTATAATTTAAGATACTCCAGCAATGGATTCGAATGGAGAACAAACGTAAAGTAGGTCGTGTACCGAAGGCCTTAACCTTATCACCAGGATTTAAATCTGATGAAAAGGTTTCTTCTCAAGCAATGCTGAGAAATCCGGCTCGTCAAATTAGATGGTGAGCTACCCCACCGGCTTTGTATCATCAGCCACCTATTCAGGAGAGGATATTGGATTATGTAACTCTAAAGAATTGACTCCATTGGTATTTTAGGATGAAATTGAACCCAGATTACCCAAAAAGGAATAGGAGATTGGCTTCAGTTTATATGACTGACAAGTAAGGTACATTAAAGCCTAGTCTGGATGGAAATTTAAAAACTGTTCTCAGTTCTCCCAATCCCTTTGAACTACGGAAATGAATTCATCTCATTCAAACACGCGATGGATTCTACGTTTTATCTTTTATCCTTTTGGAATCTCAAGGGCAATTTCAAATTTTAATCCCACTGTACGTGCCTCTCTCCACTGTACAGTGATACACACACATGTGGGTCTTTGATACAGCGCTTTCCCCCCTGAAGGAGCAATAAGTCACTCTCTAGGCAATTAATTGTATTTGATGGAGCTTTTACCTTAATTAAAAAACGATTGAGGCTTGTTGATTTAATTTTCCAGTTGGGAGCAAAATTCCACCATCCTTTGAATCTCTACTATCACACAAGTCTCTCTCTATAGATATCCCAGATGAGATATTTCATAAACTCATGGAATAAAAGTACGTAAACTCCATTCACTTCACCCAAGTCTATATCCCTCAATAAGAAAGAAATCAAAAACTCACTCTCACAAACCTCCCCAGCAGTCTCAACTCGATTATCAAAGAAACGAAAGTCAAATCTCTCCAGTCAAGCTGGAGAGCGCAGATGGTGATGTATTTAACCTGTCTAAAGTTCCTCTTCTTAAATGGGCCAATATCTTGAAATGAAAAAGGTCGGTGGGGGAAAAGTACAAGTTGTAATCGGTGCTTTTTACTCTACTTCGCTCAGCTTAGGTTGACAAGTCTTCTTGAAGAGAGAATAAAAACTGGAGTCTTCATCCACTCTTTGTTTCTCTTAAGTACTTAAAGACCCACGGACCTGTGGTACAGATGAGAGAGTGGAGGTTTCTCAAAACTAACTGTTGATTGTAGAACTCAACTGCAGGATATGAGTTGAAGAAGTGAGAGGAAAATAGGATCTGGGAAGTGGAGAGAGTTGGCCGGGAAAGCTGGACTGGAAATGCATTGGAGAAGAGTGGGTCTTGATCCTCGTAAGATATATGCGCCGTCTCCGAAAACCTATCTCAACTTATACTTTCATACTTGGAAAAGTTTCAAAGGTGTGTTTACTACATTCCTTATCCAGTGGTCTCTATCTATGATACACCTTTGTATAAATAGCCTCGGATCCTCTCACTACCTATTTTATTAGTACACTCTCCTTCCTCTGTTTCTAGCTCATATGGGCTCCAAGATCTTGACATATTATTCACAGCTTCGGACAAATCCCTGTTCATCCACCAACATCACATGTATCATTATTATCACCATCCCCATCCGATTCCCATACTTTATTACCCCGTTCTGTTTAGACCAGCAGCTTTTCTTGCACTTTTTCCCTTACTGGCCTCAAACAAAAGCCCTTGGTAAGCTCAAAAAGAATCGGAGATTTTTATTTACTACATATGCAAGTAATGATACCCTTTGAAAATCTTAGGCTTTCTCCCACTATAGGGAAAGTGGGTATATTTCACAGGTAGGTAAGGTAGGTAGTATGTATGGAGGAGGTTGGATGTGTACAATGTTAAGGGCATATGCCCCTGCGGGGCATTGGAGACGGACGAGTGGCACTAGTCAATCAACCGAACCAGATCAGGAGAGGACATCATGCTCCCCAAGTTCCTCTCAATCACAGCATAATCATCAAGTGTCTCGTCCAACGTCATCATAATGATATGGGTGTACTAGGTCTTGATTATAGACTCCTCTACCCTCTGGGCTAGCGAGTGTTTTCCCGCATGCATAAATATTCTCATTAGGCCCTTGTAAAGGTATTCTCTCAGCTTTAAGTTTGTAATCAGAGGCCGAAAGAATTGGAATAAAGGGCTGTATGACCTGCTCAACACGCTAGGGTATAGGTGATTCTTGTTCTCAGATCTGCTAGTAAAGAATTCTGTATTATTTTATGCGCTCTCTAGAGTTTCAGACTCCGTCTGTCTTATTGTATCATATGTTCTGAGACATGTCTCATGTTGTTCTCCTTGGAGTATTGGAAGAGGCAGTAGTAAATGGAGACGGGATCAAGGAGCATTGGTTTTTTCCCCCAAGTTTTCTATTTCTACGTCGCCTCTTGAAGGTTCAAAAAGAATTTAGTTGTATGACGGATGGGAGGTTGTATTCTACGGAGACGTACTTGTCTCTCATCCTTTTCCTCAGGGTAGCCAGTTCCAGCTAAATAAAGGGAGGAAATAGTATGAGGCTGGCATGTTGGATGTTGGAGTAGCTATCATCATCGCCTGTCCCTTGTGGTGAAACAGGATGCACCATTTATTTTCTTGGCTCAAGAATAACAAAGGAGCTCGTGACGGACAGAAAGGCAAGTATTATGGAGACAGGAAGGAGTTGTCAACCAGAAATTGCAAACGCATGTTCTCCGCCAAATCTACTTTCTCCCTACTTTCACCATCCTCCTTCATTTCCCCTTCGCTCTCAAAAAAAGTTAGCCCGTGTGTGTGTGGGAAATACTGCAGGACGAGAGGTTCACTGCAGCACTAGAATACCACCACCTCTCCCTGTCACATTCATTGCATCGTGCATAAAAACACTTTCCTTACTCTTTGTCTTAACTGCTGACATATTTATGCAGAATAACTGGGCAACCCTCTGTGACTTGGGTCTGGGGGTATAGTACGGAGAATGGAAGTGCTGGGTAGTATTTCAAATTACAAATATTCACAAGACATAAAAGGTAAATCGTCTTGCTTTTATAGCTGGGATGACCTCGGTGCATTTTGACTTGAGCTTTTGGACCTTGGACTTGGCCAAAACTGAACAAGTGTTTTTTTTGCATGTAAAATAGCGCACATATCCAAGACAGAGATTGTGAATTCAATTAGGTAGAGCATCTGGAGAAGTCACTATCATGAGTTTTTGTTGTTGTAGCAGCAGCAAGGCAGTGTTGGCCATATATCTTGTAACTTTTATCCCTTTCTTTCTGTTGCATGCACAAAGTGACTTTGAAAGTCTCTGAAGCTTTAGCCCCGGATCCCTACGGGTGTTTCAAGGGATAAGTTTTCACCTGCTTGTCCTCAGGCCAACTTATTTGAGTAATAAGGAGAATTCTACCCATGTGTCTCGCTACTATCATCGAACATCGTCTATCCAAAATTGTTCCCTGTAGACAAATCTCTTGGTCTTTCCTTTCCATCGACTTTTAATGGAACGCAACCCTGGCCAGAGACGAAACGAACGTCATAGTTCAGTGAACACAATTCAGTGGTAGTTGGCTCAGTAAAACACTTCTTTCACTCAGTCACCGATGAGTTAGACCTTCATCCAAGATTCTTGGGAGTATAGGTGGCTATAGCATTTGGAACTACTCAGCCTCATCCTCAATATTCTTTTATATATCTACGAATATATATATACATCTGTATTCCCATGTGAAATTGAATCCGAATCTTTTTAATTTTACCCTATAAAGCTTCAACCTAAGCTCAGGATGAGGCAGGAATGAAGTCTAAAGAAAAAAAGCATGTGCATTTCGAGACGGGGCTTGAAATTAATGCCCTTAATGATACTAAAAGCGTTGAGTCGTACGCAGGAAGATCGTCAAGGTGGCTTGGTAGACCGATTTTATTACAGGCTACATTTTTGTGTCCCATCAGAGACTGGTATTTAGCATCCTAAGTGTGTATTAAAGCTCCTCCACAGTGTCATTAAATAATCAGGTGGTGTGATCCCAAGACACAGATTTTTTTAGAGGCATACATCAAACAGTATTTTACTTTAAGGTAGATGGGATTCTTATTCAGTCGTTACTCCGAGACTGGAATCATAAAATGTTTTATCGTTTACCAAAGTCCGAAATACGTTTCAATTTAATCGAGGATTAGATCATATGATTGGTGATTTTGCACGAGTGATTTATTGAATAAACGGCTGGTTTCGGGGTTAAACTCTAAATGGATCGATCCCCCAAAAATTTGTACACATCAAGACTTTTACCTTTGGAATGGAAAGTGAAGGATGCAGAGGGAGCAAAATTAATACAATAGGTTAGGAAAATACTATTGGCGAATGTTCAATACTAGAACTGTTTGTAATGGATGGATGATTTGGAATTATTTCATCCCACGTTTATTTCCTCTTCCTCTTTAACATATATTTAAAGTTATTAGCTGATTCTATAACCCGGAAATAAATTGATTGGCTTATTTAAAGTATTTTCTTTGAGGCAAGGCTGCAGGAGTAAAATCTCGTGTGGATTCCATTAATTATATGAAACATGGATTCTTAATATCAGGAGGATTTGGCATAAAATATTCTGAAATGGTGTGTTTACGAGTGAGCTGTTCCAACTGCTCATACTGCACATTTCTTATCTGACTTGACAAAGTAATTATATGATTTCAATCTTTCCGGAAGAGAGACTCAGATTTCTCGTGCATTGCCTTACTGAGTAAAGTATTAAATGCAATCTATCTTGCCCTCGCCCTCAAGCTACTACGCGACAGAAAATTTCCCGAAACTCGGCAAACCTTATTAAGAACTTGATGGGATAAGATTGGGAAATAAAGCCTTTAAACTTTATTACTCTTTACTTGCACTAGTCATTAGCTGGATTAGTCATCAGCTAATATATTTACTACACAAGGTTCGTTTAGGAATATTCTGATTGTAAATGTTGATTCTAAAAATGGTGAACTTCTTGTTTAAATCTATGCCGGGTGGGGTACTAGAGCATATTGTAATTATAATTTTGTTACTGGTAAGTTACAGTCAACGTTTTCAGCAGCGGTCTGGCTTGAGTTGAATTTAATTAATAGTATGAAGTGAACTCAAGATTTTGGAAAATTTATACTCCCTCGAAATCTGAGATTATTAAGAGACATTCGAGGTAGAAGAAAGAGTGGCGAGTGCAGCTTTGTAAATTGAGTCACATTTCTCTCAGCCATTCACATTTCTTGCTCAACGCATTAACTAATGAGAGACTTTTCTGGTTTAGGTTGATAGTGCGGAGATTGTAAAATTCCAATGTAAGTAGCGAATATAGAATTTGATTTCCTCCATTCCCTTCTATAGATGTGAAAATATAAAATTCGTTAAGCCTCCATTTCCCTCCATATTAGACTTTTTCGACGGAAATAAGAATCAGAAAGAAAGGGTTCTTGACAAAATTCTGAGTTGAATAGCACTTAAGCCATAAAAACATTATACGGAAGTTTAAGTCCTTGAATGCTCCCGTTCTTACCAAAATATGCCTCATACTTTTTGAGGACTTTCTCGTGATTAAACTGATTTAATTTATAGTTCGGATTCTATCAAAGCTTGTTAAACTTCGGAGATGGATACCTGCGGTTAGATTGTATATCTGTCACGCTACCAATTTCATGGCTATTCTTGGTCCATACAAGAACCGGTTTTATACTAGGTTCTGCTCTTCTATATTTATCTACTTCATATATAAGCTTTCAGAAATTTTAATAATTGTTTGCTCAAACTAGGTTCTACTCTAATCATATACTGCGATCACCTGATCCCAGTTGTTCACCAAAGTGTTTAGACTGTAATTTAAAATGCTATCATCTTCCTTGAATCCATGAGCTTTACATGAACCTCGAGCAGACAGACCTGTCATTCACATCCATCCAAGGTCCGTTGGATGACTAGTTGCAATAGAACGGATCGGACTAGCTGTATCTGGAGAAGTACAAGAAAGCCCGATGGGCTCAACGTCGGTTTTGACGGGTGAAAAATAAGGATTTTTCTACAGCATATGGATATAAACACTCTAGCAACTAGCCAACAGAATCTAAATGAATTACCCTCCAGATTTCAACTCAACAGCATTTCTCCATCCGAGCTTTCTACGGCTACCCAGCAGAGCCAATTCATCATCGCTGGATGGAAGGGATGAGGTATGCATATTAATAGAAGAAAGGGCTACGATTCATATTCCGCTCTAGTGGTTGTGAAGTGAAAGTTGGTTGGTTGCTTACAGCAAAATGAAGTGGATAATTTCCAAAAGCAGGGGAAAGAGAGCTAATAAATCTGAGTATATGATATGGATCATCCAAATATATCTTCTTTTTCTTCAGACTATGTCTGCTCTCTTATATAAAGTAAACATGGCCGTGTAGTGTTGTATCATCACCATCAGTCCTCTTGTCAGGTGAAAAGAGCATGATTGTGCAACGCAGTTAGAATGGCCGGATTACAGACATAAAAATACATCTGAGCTCAGCTAGGCTTAACAATACAATGAACCACAAATATATTACCTAGCGTAGGAAGAAGATATGTCATATCTAGAATATCTGGATTCTACTGACTGGAATAGCCCTTTCCAGTTTGATCTCTATTCTCAAGCTTACAAATACTAACTAATAATATCCCAGTGTCACTCTCTGCGCTGAAGCAATATTCAGCAGTGGTGTAGACCGAAAAACTACTCATTTCATTTATTCTGACACACCAGCTAAGCTGCTCGTTCTTGCACTACACATGCACATGTGCCATCTCATTGACTCTTACCCACCAAATTCAAAATTTTAAACAATTGTTTTTATCAACACTCTGGCCTGTTTCATTTCGTAATTTAATAATTTCTGTGAATCTTTACTTCACCACAACCTCCCATATAGGGCCAATAGCAGGAATAATTCCCTTCAAGGGCCAATATCAGTAAAATTTCCTTACAAGGGCCAATGCTGGGGAAAATGTGCAACAAAAAACTCCTCAATTTTCCAAGTTCAAGGCCAAGGGTTCTTAGAGTTTGGCCGGTGGTTGGCACTTGCGTGGGCTGCCAACTTAAAAGAGCCAAAAAACTCTTTTCCACAAGCTGGACAACTTACTTCTAGGTTGCCCCGGCTTGTGCAGGGCGCCCGCCTAGCAAAAGGCAATTTTGCTCAGAGTTTTACCCACATAAGGAGGCACTGGCAGCAAAGTCTCCCATTGTTTGGAGGTATCCATGTTGGATCCTCCAGAAGCTTGCCGAGAGCTTCGCGATTGATGTTTACTGCCATGAGGCAGTAAAAACACTTGGCTGATATTGGAGCCATTGAAAAAAAATCTTTTTTGTTGATGTTGCTGTGGCGGGGACAAATTTTTTGGGAAGTAAGCCTTTTTGAAGAGAAGTAAAATTAATAGGAGCGGCTTCTCCGACTTGAAACAGTGGCAAGGATCTGACTGGTTCAACGATTCCTTGCAGCTTCTTGCCAAGATCCTTACCATTTGTCCAACCTTGGTTGCGAAGAAAGTCTTCCGCTGAAAAATTGGATGGCGGTGGAACGAGAAGATGGGCGACTAACTTGCAATTTTGTTTTGCTTTAGTGGCAAGTGAAGCAACTGGGGGGCAACATTTGTAGTCCACCCCATCTGGTTTTCTTGGTTTTTCCATGGTTGGAGCCAGAGTTAACCAAAATACTTGTAATATTAATGCCTCAGTGTAAGTTGTTTTTGTAATCAGTAAAAATACACGGGCGGAGGGACAAGTTTATTGTAAAAATACAAGGTCACTCCTTAGGTATTTTACTTCCAACTAAAATTCCACTTGCAAACATACACCTATCAAAGCTGGTCAATAACTTATTTAGCAGTTACTAATTATAATTAGCTAGCTGGCAGTCAGCCATAATCCACCAAGGCATTAATAAGAGCTTGGATAGGAAATCAAAGTGCATCCACAACTTCACCTTAAGATTTCCAGTGATAAGTCTTGCGTTGACTCAGATCAGTAGGAAAGTTTTACTACTGTCGAACTGTGGTGGCTAGAGTAAAAAAATTATGGCGTTACGACAATTGCTCAACAGCCGGGAGTTTGATGTTTTCGAGTTTGGAGCTTTACTCGACACAGGAAAAATGTTTAGACGCCGCATATGATTTGGGCCTGATTCCTAGAGAGGTTTTCTGTTTAGACTGTCAAAATCAATGACTCGTCAGTCTAAGCTATGATACAAGTAAGGATTTTCGTGGAGGTGTCGTCCCTGTGGAAACAAGGCTGTGTCTCCTTTAAAAATTACCTTTAGGTAAAGCTTTTCGCCTGATAGTACCTTGATATTTCAAAATTCCAGTAACGGGTGCGGTAGTCCACGCCGACGATGCAGAACACACGGCTGTGGATTTTTACAATTTTTGCCGTGATATTTGCGTAATTGCTCATTCGCATGATTTAGAACAGATTGGTAGGGACAATGGCATTGTCGAAGTCGATGAAACTCATTTATTCACACCAAAATATCATAGAGGACGCCCCTTCAAATGGCTCTTAGGGTGTTTGGAGGCATGAGTAGACTCTCGAAAAAGAGATTCGCCGTCCAAATCCTTGATAAAAGCAGAAATATCATTTGTCCGCATATGTAAGAGCATATTGCTCAAGGGTCTTTTATCATGTCTGATGAGCACCGCACCCATAGAACTTGTCGAATCATGGGTTTCAAAGGCCATGCTGCTGTAAATCATTGTATTGAGTACTTAAGAGCATGACCAGATATAATCCGTGGTTTGTACAGAGAATTGGGCCGTAGAGTTCTTGGCAATCTACGCTCAGTTAAAGTCCACACTAACACCCTGGAACGGCAATGGAGAACGCTGAAAGGTGTTCTGCGACAAGTTCGCAAAGTAGAAAGCGTTCCTTCGTATATTGGCGAGTACCTTTACCGCTACAATACCCTTAAAGAGATTCCAACGCATGGATTAAAGTTTCTTCGTTTTCTATAAGATTTGCGGCGTTTTTTTCCAGGCAATTTGTGCAACACATTTTGTTTTGTTGCACATTTTGGCGCGGTCCCCTTTGCTGCAATCCAACCCGTTTTTGCTATTCTCCAATAATAAATCCTCTTCAGAACTCTGCATACATTTTCAAAGATCTAAAGAGTTAAAATAGAGGGTAAACCTGAGCACAAACATTTCATCAGGGAATTTTATTGTTTCACCTTCTGGGTGAGGAACAAGAGAATTTGTTTGACAATGTAGCGGAAATTTGTAGATCTGTGTTATATTTAGTTTTAAATCGTTGGAAGCTTTTTACTAGGCTGCGGAGTGTTTTGCAATATTTCTAGTCAGCTGATAGTGTTTTACAAGAAAATTTAATTATCCCAATGTTTAGAAAATGTATAACTTGAAATCAGCTTAGTTGTCTTAAACAGCCACAATCCCCAAGCAAGAAAGGATCTATCTCTATAATATCCCAGTGCCTTGTCGTGTGTCAAAAGGAGCGTAACCACTCGAGCATTCTGCTCCGCCCCGTTCTAAAATTCCACCGAACTGTTTTGTCCCTACTCAGCTACGCTGCTCCTTCCCTATACATTAAAGTGAGTGCATGTGTACACAAGTCCCTATTCCATTCCCCAAGGACGGGAAATACGAATTCCTCCTTATTTTTTCTACACGCGTTACTTCTTACTAAAATAATCAAAAATTCCCTTGCGCGCGGGTCCTTACGTCCTTACGACAACAGGCTTTAAGCTCCTATACAATAGGAGTAATAGGACTAGGAAGACGAGCAATTCTAGAAATTCAAGGCTTAAAAATTTGAGCATGGAATTATGGAGCTATTTCAGGTTTTAAGTTAGAAAATTCGCCTTTTTGAATCATACGTAGTCCCCTTGCACCCTTGGGATTCGATTGACCTGCAACGTCCTGGATTTGATATCTTTGAGAAATCGGATTTAAATGCCGATATAAATTCAAATGGAATATGGGGCAACGCAGAAAATACACGGGAAAAATTGAAAATTGGCCAAATGGACGGAGTGGGTGATGCATGATGTGATCAAATTTTTGAATTTTACATAACACACTACGGGGTAAGGGGCAGTCAAATTTATCCGTTATGTGATAGAAATAGGGACAGTCGTCGAAAGAAAACATTTTTGGAAATAAGGACAATACATTTTTTTGCCTCCTAACTTTTTAAGGTGGCAGGGCAGCAAAGTCCGTCTCTTATACAGACTAAGGTTTCAGATTTCGTGGCTTTCGTCGTCAAACTTCAGTCAATACTTTTGGAAAATCATGTGGATCAAGGCATGCAGCACGTTTTACGCCGATTCCGAAAGGTGTGAGGCTCTTAGTCAAAATGGGGATGTAGGCTCTTAGTTATAAGGATGATGGGGGATTGGGGCTCTTAGTCAACGGGGGTGGGAGGCTTTGAGTAAAAAAGGGGATGGTTTGTTAGGTTAGACGAAAGTCTCTGGGTCAGCACACGGAAGGGGGTCCAAGTGCCCTTCCCTTATATATAAATAATTTTGCGAACGCTTCCATATAAATTAGACTAGCAAAAAAGCCCGTCCGTTCGTGGACGGTCACGAGCCTCCAAAAAAATTCTAGAAACGGTGAACCTCAAATTTCCTCCACACCGTTTCTAGAATTTTTTTGCAGGCTCGTGACCGTCCACGAACGGACGGGCTTTTTTGCTAGTTTTGAAATGTTATCCTGCACATAATCTCTTAGAACCGTTTGAAGATTTTAATGTCACGGGCTAGTGATTCTGGAGTAGAATGTTAAATAAGATTTACAGAATAGACAGCGCTGAAAATGCCCAAATGATATTTAATACAACTCCGACTTGGTTTATTTCCCCCGATATAAAGACCATGTTGTATTACAAGATAATCGTGAGACATAATCCGAAGAGTGCACTATAAATGGCAAGATGATCTAGAGCTACTTTTACTACTACTTCGTAAGTTCAAGCTCAAAGAAGTTAGAAGCTTACCCTTCCCACTACCCGCCTTTATAATTCCAGATAGATTGCTATTTTGAGAAGTGAAAGTCATTTGATATTTGCGGGATTCAGGTGGCCAAGGGAGTGCTAAAATAGGACAGGTTCTATAATTATGGCTAGGATTGAAAACTAGATTATCCTTGATGGAAAGACCTTGACTGGGAGTGAGACTCGTTTATCTATACTCCTATCTATCACATGCGTTGGAAAGTGGGAGTTGGACAGGTAAGAATTGGATGGAAAGTCTCCAACGGAAATGAAAGAGAGGATCTACCTACAGCTGCCCTACTGATGGAAGCAAAATCCATCCTGTACAAGGATTACATGGTCTAGAAGTGTGGTGCTTCTATAGTCCCCCTGTTGGTCCCCTGGCTCGGAGATATGATTTGGTGACCTAATGTAATATTATGAAAGGCTGAAGCATTTGACATGGTCCTATTCACAACTTTGCCTACGGTTGAAAGGACATTTTGAGGTGTTGAAGGAGAGAGGAAGTCCAGGTTATTTCCTTGATGCGGAGTGTAGAGAGAAATCATTTGTTCGGAAGTGCAGATGACCATGTCTAGTGTTTGGCCTTCCCTTGCTCAATTCCATTGTAGAGGTGTTCCATAGTTCCATCATAAATTGATTTTACATCGGAGACCGTCCCAATCTGAACAGACTCGGGAGACGGACGGAGTGTGTGTGGGATATCTTAGATTTATTGGTGAAGAGGGATTTATATTTCATTCACTTTCCTCCTCTAAAACCACCCTCACTTATGCTTTCCCGTCTTGGCCGAAGGTTTTCCAAGGTTGAAATATCCTCCACAGCGTGCAGTGGAAAAGTTCTTTGGAATTACATCAACGTGCATTAAGACAGAGGACTGGAAGATGATTCTAACTTCTCTATTCTCAGCCCATCGTCCGCTCACGATCTGTTCCAAGGTTTATGGGCTTTTTCATCCAACCTCATTTTTTTTTTATCTACTCACCCAACTTCTCCCCATCATACAATCTGAGAAATGACTCCTCCTGACTTACAACCTATTAAATCGAAATGAAGCCGCGGCCAAGCAAGGTGTTAACTTTCTCTCCACTAGATCTCCAGCTGTTAATTTTACGGACTGCGTTTACTTATGCGTGGACAATAATGGATCGGAAATGGGTAGGAATGACTTAATCTATTGACCTTAGAGAAATCCTACATCGATTACAAGGCAAAACCAGGGTGTGCAGCAGATACCTGAGGAAATGTCTGTTTGCCGTGTTCACCTAATGGTGGTAGTGGGGAGAAAATATTTGTACAAGATCGTCATCTCAAGTGGATCTTCTTCGGTGGGCTTAGGCTCTCCTTAAAGTACAGTGGCAAAGACAATCCTCTCTGGTATTCCCTTCAATTCAAAGTGCAGCCCAAGCATCTTTCAACACAGTCAAGTACTCCTCAAACAGGCCTAATGGGGTACAAGGCTTGAGGAACGAGGTCTCTGATGGAAATGCTCTACTTACACTTTTACAAGAAATCCAATTTACACACAGACACTGTTTCCTATCTAAATTCACTGGGTAGGAATGCAGTTGGATGAAATCCATCAGGGCTAATCGAATAATCATTTTACCCTAATATTTTTAAAGTGACAGTTTTTCCCGTAATATTTTCAGTGTGACAGTTTTTCCCGTAATATTTTCAGTGTGACAGTTTTTCCCTGAGTATTATCAATGTGACAGCGTTTTTCTTAAATATTTTCAATGTGGAAGTTAGAGGAAACGATACTTTATCATATAACCCGAGTGATAGCTAATTCATTTTACCGAATGAGGATTACTAGAGGTAGCCATTTTAACTTGAGCTTTCTACAGTTTTAACATATCTTTTTATGTAGCAACTATATCTCTAAGAGCTTATACAAGACTACTGCACACTCCCAAGCCGGAACTTTTCAAGACATAACCATTAGTAGTATGTCATTTTTTTTAAATCGTTGATTGCTTCCTAAGCTTGGCAAGAGCTATAGATCGATACAATAAGAAAAGGATTAAACGAGTTGTTTCCCTCCGTAGATTTTAAAAATTGTTGATGAAGGCAAGATATTAAAATAGCCTGAATGCTTCTAAAAACGTATTATGAAAGGAGGAAAGTACATGCACATCCCTTCATTCATATTTTACCTTGAGAGATGCTAAACATCGTAAGGGATTGTAATATCAGACAAGAAAAGCCAGGGTATGAGGTTTCGGTATAAAACTTGCATTCATCGTTTTTCAATCAAGATATAGGAAAGCTGAATCAAGATCATCTGGCGTGGAAAAAAACCTTCGAGAGACTTTAAATGGCTTTCCGATAAATCCGTACATGTTTGAAGAAAATGTAGCGGAACAGATTCTGCATGAAGGAGAAATTCTTTCATGCATGGCGTAAAACAGCTTTGCGAAAATTACCATTTGCAGTTAACTTAAAATATTACATCATCTACCTCGTAAGGTAATCAACCTAGTGCAATATTGCATCAAAATGTCCGTACTGGGTATTTTGCAACTTTAGTCATCACGAAAAAATGCCAAGGACAACAAAGGACACAAAATGCCACAGGGCCTGAAACAGAAATGGAATAATTTAATGTAAGAAAATACAACGTGACAAAGCCATATTTAATGAGATTTCAGATATACGAAACATCTCCGCTCCTGAGCCTTTAATGATGATGATGAACAAAGATAAAATTACACTGCAGCCCAAAATCCCACCCATTCTTGATTACCCAAGAGAAAATGCAACTATAATTTTAATATTAAAAACTAGCTTGCTGATCCAATGATTTTTAAATTTTTGTGAAAATATTAAAAAGTCAAGAGAAAGAAAAGATTCAAAGTTTAATCAATTGCGCCACATAACTTCCTTAAGATTCGAGAAGGACAAGCCCCCAGTCCCCAGATGACGAAATTCACAGCACGAGGAGACACCCTCGACCTTATTTTTAATAGACTGGCTACAAAAAAAGGGATTTACATCTACACTGATTTCATTTTATGCGATATTACAAGACACTCTCGTCTCCAGTGAATTGAGTTTACGATTTGGATTTATAATCTCGAAAGAGTTTCTGGGGACACACGGATATAGATTGGCTCGTCATATTTGCCCCCTTCATCTATTCTCTGAGCTCTAGATACCCACACGGACATTAAGCCTTGTGCTGTTTTTATGTTCCTTTAGATGTTGGATCAAGTAAGAAATTATAGACTTGGTCATATAACATGGCTTTTGCCTTCCCTTTGTATCCCTAAAACAATCTCCTGTAATGACCGTACCATCAAATTTCACGCTTTCTCTCACATGCATTCCGCTTTTTCTCTCGTTATTTTCCAAGGGTTTCGTTTTAGTATTTAAGTCCTCTAAAAATGGGCGAATCAAAGAGTCTCTCTTCTTAATGAATAACAACGAGATAGACTACAGCACGACGTTTCCTTAGGATCAATTCCACTGCTACGTATAATGAGCCATAATAATTTTTATCACTCTCTACGTTTTCATCTAGCCACCTCGGGCTTTTTTATTTTGTGAACCCACTCCGGCGGCTCAAAGACAAATGTTTGAAGCCTTGAACGTGAATCTCCGCATTGAATATGAACTAACCGTAGGATTCAGAGCTTTAAGAGGGTGTCCAGCTCAAGGGCAGATTTAGGAAAACCTAGATTGCTGTTTTGTCGATTTTTTCAGACCAGATTATTCCTTGTTCGTATTATTTTACTATTTCTTAGTAAATCAGTCTGCAAGAGAACATGCTAAGCTACAGGGATAACAATTTTCTTGTAATAAAACGTGTTTTCCCTTGCAACTCTATTGGATGTAGAAAGATTGCTATTTGCTTTCGTACATTATTCTGACACTTGTCCAAAAAACGTTATTATGCCACCGACTCATGCCATCCTTTGATTTGATAAATATTTCCCATCAACTGCGAGAATTGCGGATCGTGTTATTGGCAGCCCAAACAAAACTAATGGAAAGAGTGATAATTTAGACGGCCTCCCTAATAATAGAGCAATTTGCCTTTATTTTCCCATGTATAGATTATGGGTACAAGGCTCGTAGGAGGCGAAACTTTAATCATATATATTAGCATAAAATAGCTTGAACCCATTTCCCCGAATCAGGAGAACCGCATTGAAACCCCAAACCACCGATGTGATGTATTGAAGGTAGACATTAGTATAAACCTAGGCGAGTAAACCCCTTGTTTATTATACTGTGGTGGAACATGACAGGAATAATGTAATAATGAAGAATGACAAATTACTAGAGCGCTTAAAGTCGAGGACAAAGTGTACACCGCTTTTCTTAGAAAGCCGTGCTACTCTCTAAGCATAGCACCCTGGCGACTGGGCATCTAAACTCCATTAATTTCTCATAACGGAAATAAGAGTTACCAACCGACACACAGGAAGATGAATGGAAGACTGCGGTATCAAACCAAATTATCTATCATCTCCAGACTCCTCTCCCCCAATATCAAAAACTATACACTAGCTTCTCCTTATTCAAAGGAAACTACCAGGTCGATACATCAACTAATCATTTCTCCGCTAAAGACTATGAAACCAGTAAATTGGGAAAAATTAAACCCCAACCTCTACCAGGCATCTATTAAAACATGGGTTGCATTTAACTGGGTGATAAATAAATTGAGTTTCACCAACAAATTTATTTTTTTCCCCTTCCTTTGAATTTCTCTCAAAAAAAAACAATTCACTCTCATTTTTAATTTAAAATGGCTCAATTTTGTTTAGATAATTTTTGTATATCTTTT